>CM065372.1:16430136-16815136 GCA_033032245.1 Poecilia picta | reverse complement strand
CTTGAAAGCACTTACATTTCTTTTGTCTACTGGCAAAAACTGAGACGGAGTCTCCAAAGGCAGGATGCTTTTTGGCTGGCTCTCAAAACGGGATTTGGGCTTGTACAACTTTCCCCTTTTTTCATCAGAAGCCGATTCCTCTGAAAAGACAAACCGTATTCTTATTTCAAAATCCTCCTGTTAATATTTTTGGTTTAAAGTAGAGGCGCGCCCGGAAACAGCAGTGACTTGTATTTTACCCTCATCAGAGATCAACTTGTCGGAAACTAAAAATCCAATCTCTTTGCCAGTCATTGAACAGCACCACACCAAAGCAACAGTGTTAACAGGGATTAACACTGTTGCTAAAAATAAAGATGCAACTTAATTAACATTTTCAGGATGAGTAGTAACAAAAGAGACATTGGAGGCAGCATGAGGATATAGGAGGTTTTAATATTTCTCGGTGTCCTCTTCCGTGTGTCACCGAGCGTGTTGGATTAGCAAATGTTGACAGTTTTGCAGTAAACCTCGAAATTCAGGTAAAGAGCTACAAACTACACAGCGAATACAACCAGACACTGTTGCTAGTAACGCTGGCCACACCAATCCCCAACAGAAACACTAAAAAAAAGTTTAAAATATCAATTCTGATCATTTTGTAGTGCAAATGTATTCAAGATCTGTGAAACTCCAACTGCTCTGTCTTAGTCTGACTTTAAAGTTGTCAGCATACATGAAGAGCTAATTATTGACCACTGAAAGGATCCTTAGGGCTCATAAAAATGCAAGATTGTGATGCATTACTTTTTCAAAAGTGCAAATGAAAAAAAATCAGAATAGTTATATTTCATATTGTTTTAGTATGGTTTCATAAAATGATGCATTTCTCTATTTATAATCCAGAGATTTAGAGAATTGTTTAGAAATTTTCTACTCTATAAGCCAGAGGGGCTTATAGAGTAGAACATTTTTTTTAGTTCCAGTCTGTTTCTTCCCAAGCAATTTTATTGTACTGTACAAAACCAATGCAGTTCCATTCTAAAATGTTATTCATACAAATTTAAACCCACAAGGCTAAATTTTAGGAGAAAACTTCCTAAAAAATGTAATATTACATTCTCAAATTAGAAAACAAATAATATGAGGGCCTTAGAAATCTCTCAAGATGTCTGATCAGTGCATGTCCAGCTCATTTAAAATGCTCAGCATATAATACAACACTACTTCCTATCAAACATAAATAAGCCAATTTCTAATTTCCAAAGCAATTTAGCACAACTATCTCCCACAGTTGGCCTCTTTTCTTTCCTCGGGCAAAAATGGTCTTTCTTAAATTAATACCTTGGCCCTGCAATGATTATCCTCACATGCATTTTCTTATGTTTAAAAAAAACATAAGCGGTATAAAACATAGTAATGCCACATTTTGCAGCATGTAACTGATAACAGTACAAATACTGCACCTTTCGATGCATTTGCCAGACCCCCTCTGACAAACGCCTTGACCTTGTTCTCTCCTCCTCCTTCAAAAGCAGCAAGAAACTCTTCATAAATCTCTGCCGCCGCTCGCTCATCTTCCTGAATACGGGAAAAATCAACATAAAATAAGCAGATATGCAGCATAACATACTTGATAAAACCTTTTAGAAACTGATTACATGAGTAATCTTTTTTTTTTTTTTAAAGCGCAAACTTGCCTTTTTCTTTATTTCATCTTGTTCCTTCTTGCTTAAAGTTCTTTTCGCCACAGCCATCTTGCCAATGCTGAAAGACTTGAGTTTGCTCTCAAGCAGCGCCTGTCGATGTAAACACAGAGCAGCTACGTTTACTGCCACTCAGAATGACCGTTTCTGTAATCAACAACACATTAAGGTAACCAGAAGCTGAGCTGGGTTTGCTCGGTGTTGTTCTGACAAAAATGACAGATTCTCTGACAGCTAATTTGTGCATAACTGCAACTTATAACGCTACATATACAACGAAAGCTGCAAAAAAACAGACAACATAACTGTTTAGGACTGTATGCGTTTGGTTTACTGTAATTTTTCTTCTAAATTAACAGTCTGACGTCTAAATATTAACCAGAGGCCTAAGAGCTGCGGCGGGACTGCTTGAATACAGCACGCTGAGCTGCTAACGTTACCATGACGTCTGTCCCTTAGTGAGAATATACATTAAATTTTATATTTTAAAATTCACAACTTGTGTGCCGACTACATTAAGTTATTAGCTTTGCCTTGATGTGGTTTGTAAATAGCTACACCGACTTAGTCCCGGGGTGCATTAGCTACATGGTTAGCCTAGCCATGCTAGGTTTCGTTAGAGCGGGGTGTCACTTTTCAGTAAGCGCGCGTAGCTCTTGCGGAAGCTACCATGTTAACACCAAACGTTTTCCGTGAATCTAAAGAAATGCAGCTTTCACTACGATAGGAACAGCTTAGCTAACACGAGAACAAACGGTAAATTTCACCTTAGCGCTAGCTTTTTGAGAGCCAGGCGTTCGGTCCGCCATCTTTCTGTGCAACTGAAAAGAAAATCGATCACCGATAGCGGCTAAGTTGAATTGCACAGGACCTACAATCGAACGTCGAGTCAATGAGAATGTGTTCGCTAAACTAGATAAAAACAAAATAAACTATGAAAAATTAGCATTTTTTTAAAGGTATTTTAAATATGTCCTACTGCGATTTCTTTTGTTTTGGAAATATGTGATTTTCATTTATATATTGTTAATTCATGGGGTCTATTTGGGGCTTTCAAGGCTAAAGCTCTTGCTTGGAAACCTTTTTTTTCCCCAAGACTGCTAAATGGCTCTCCATATTGATATACTTGGAGTCAGCACTTTGTGTAAACCTTCTGTCCCAAGAAAGGTATCAGTCAACTGTCAATTTAGCATATTTTTTATCTCTATTTTTTAAATCTTACATTATATTAAAATTTCTTGGGAGAAAATGCGAATTCACCCTTTTCTTTCGGAATTAAACCAGCTTCATATTCATTCGGAGACTCACCTTAAGTGTGTGATATTACGCCAGCAGGTGGCGCTTTCCTTCCACCCACTTGAGATTGACGCCTCATCGTCTTTTGACGTCCGTGACGATTTGTCTTTATCATTATTAAAATTAATATCGCTCTTTTCGCCTCCCCCCCCTCTCTCTTTTTTTTTTTGTCTTAGCCGAACTAGCTCAAACTAAGTTGACCTAAAAAGTGGGATACAGAGTTCTTTCATTCAAGCCCCTGCCACATGGAGGAACTTGGCTACAGGAATGTCAAACCATGCATAAAAAGCTCAGTCAAGTTTAATCATGCCATCTTCTTAGTACTTTCCAGGCCAGGTGAAAGTAAGGCGATATTATACACCCCTCCACCCGCCTCCGAGCTCCGTCCCCTCCTACAAGCTCAGGACAAACTCTATATTCATGTGCTCGATCCTGCAGTTGCTCAAACGCCCCACAGCAACTCCTGGGCACAGCACCGGCTCCCCCTCCGTCGCCTCCACAGCCTCAGCCGCTGAGCGCAAATGCCACGGAGTGAAAACAGGCGCAGCGCCTGCTCCCTTCACTGCGCCATGTGGAGGACATGCAGCATCTTTTGCGCATGGACTCTGCTCTTCCTGACAGAAGTCTGTGCGCAGTCTCAGCAGAGGTACATGTTTTCTTATTATTTCGAATGCATGTGGCAGAAAGGGTGACGAGGACGACAGGAGGGAGGGGGTTTCGAGAGGAATATCCTGCAATCTGTGCTGCTTCTGGCCATGTATCTAAGCGTTCAATGTGTTTTTATTTGATAAGAACTTATTAAAATTCAGATCACGTTATGGGTTCCCCCCCCCCCCCCCCTGTTTTGTTATAAGATCATTATGTGAAAACTGTCCCCTTCAGAGCAACCTTTACATGTGGCGGAAACATCACAGGGGAGTCTGGAGTCATCGGAAGCCAAGGTTACCCAGGAGTTTACCCTCCAAACACCAAGTGTGTGTGGAGAATCACAGTGAGTCCAGTTAGCTGCATATTTACCTGTTTGCTAACCATGATTTAAGAACATGAAACATGATGTTTACATGAGAGGAAAAATTGTTTCATAGTTCCAAAAATTCTAAAGAGTTGAACTAGTCAAATATGACAGATCTGACTACTAGTTTCATTCTAAAAATACTTCTGAGCGGCCACATCAGACTGAGTCTGTTCTTTCTTTAGCTGCTCAGTTATTTTAGGTAACTCTACTCTAAAGCAGGGGCTGATTAAGATGCTTCTCTGTACAGTATGTTCTTGCCACCTCTGCAAATGGAATGTGCAGAACTGGTAGAAAAATGTATCTTTAAAAAAACGGTTTCCAGACTTTGACTGGGCCATTTTAACACTTAACATGCTTTGATCTGAACCAGTTTCAACACTGCAATTTTTTCTTGTCGATGTGCAGTGAAGGACAGATGTGTCATGATGTAGAGGAGCAATAGTTGGGCTCTTGATATATTTTCCCACTTGAGCTGTGGATCTGTGCAGCTCCACCAAAGTCACAATTTCTCCACTGACAAAAAACCAAAAACCAGGAGTTGTTTTCCATCTACTTCACAATGATGCACAACTTTGTATTGGTGTGTGATGTGAAACCCAAATGAATTGCATAGAAGCAGTAAAATACCACATCAATAAGGCAGTTTGCTTTGTCCATTATGGACTGTCTAGTTTGGAGCACATTACCAACTGAATTTAATCTAATTCCTGAAATGAAATGATTTAAAACAAAGGTTAAGAGTTGGATGAAAGACTAAGCTGCACCCTTTCATTTACTGATTTTTTCTGCAGATCACATTTGACATGGAAAGTATTTGTTTATTATCATTAATTAATTATTTGCATTGGATGTTGTTTTTTTATTTATGTGAGATTCTACTTATTCTTTGCACCACAGTGCATGGAGCAAGTAAAACCGTGTCATCATTAAAAAATGAACTTTTGTTGTGTTCTGTGCCATGTGAAATTTTCAACCTTAGGTTCCTGAAAGCAAGGTGGTCATACTGACATTTCGCTCGATTGACCTGGAGAACGACAACCTTTGTCGCTATGACTACGTGGACGTACACAGTGGTCACGTCAACGGGCAGAGACTCGGTCGTTTCTGTGGGACCTTCAAGCCCGGAGCCCTCGTGTCCACAGGCAACAAGATGCTCCTGCAGATGGTGTCTGATGCCAACACTGCTGGCAGTGGCTTCCTTGCGGATTTCGATAGTGCCCCTCCTCATGAGAGAGGTAGCAAGAAGATAGGAATATGGTTACCATGGTTGTCCATTCTGACAACGGCTGTCTCAGGTTTTCAGGCTCGTAGCGAGAACTGTGATGGTGTTGCAAAAGAAGTTGTCCTCGAACTGTGTTAAGATATCATATCAGGACGGAATTTTCTTCCATTCATTCCCCTTCATTGCAAAGGAAAAGAAAACAAAACTGGCACTTTATATTTGCATTGTTAAACTGCAAAAGCTAAAAATGAAATTGTCTAAATAGAAAATTGTTTTTGCAGAGCTACATAAAATTTTAAAGTCTTTTTTTTTTCAAACCCATGAAACCCATGAGTTGCTGGCTCATCAATGATAAGAGTCAATAAAAAAGAAGAAAATAAAAAGAAAGTAGTGTAATACAAGTCCTATGTGAATTAACTGATTTGTTTTTTACTTTTTTTAAAATATAATTTATTTATTCCAGATGTCAAAGAAAGCGTCAAAATAGCTTGTTATCGGAATGCTACATTTTAAAGCCAACTTAAGAATCGAGTTGTTTCATGATTTGTGGAACGTAATTAAAAAAACGAAACTTCTAGAATGTTTGAATGAGTCTGGAAAAGTATGGAGTTTTGAAATGTGAACTAGTTTGTACAATGGAGATGACCTTGATTGACCTTAAGTACTCTTTGCGTTTTGAATGTAAAACTTCCTGCAAAGTAACCTAGAGGTGCATGTGAGTTTTTACTCTGAGCATGATGTGGAATTTCTCACTGCTGTATTTTTTGGAGGAATTCAGTTAAAAGCCAGTCTGAAGCATCACTTAGAGATAAATAAGTATTTTTCTGTTTGATGCCTCATCTACCGTCTTTTCTGTGGAATTTTAATGGATGGTTCCTTGTACTTACCCATGTTCACGGCTGTAATGGATACCGTCTCAGTATCCAGTTTGCTGGACTATGTCTTTATCATAGCAACAAAAATAGGTTTGTATCTGAGCAGAGCGACATACTCTATTTTTGTTACAGTGGTCAAATTCCTTTCACACGCAGAAAAATAAGTTCAAAAGTTCACACTGACTGAACACATTTTAGAGGAGCTCTTGAATAATAAACAACATTTGAAAAATTATCCACTGAAAAACAGCTTGACATCTCACCCTCTGTTTTCATAGGTGACCAGTACTGTGGAGGCAGACTTGATAAGCCTTCTGGGACTTTCAAAACACCTAACTGGCCTGAAAAGGACTATCCAGCTGGTGTCACCTGCTTCTGGCGTATAGTGGCACCAAAAAACCAGGTTAGTCAACTGAAATTGCAGGGGCACCTCAGTAAATACAAAACATATATTAGTCCATTAATTAAACACAAAAATTGCAACACATCTGATATAAAGCATTTAGATGTGGGAAATTAGGATAAGAAGTTTGGGGTGAAGCATCCAAGCATAATAATGAAATATTTAGTGGAAGAAAAAATATGGTAGCAAAGGAATATAAGATAATTTCTAAGAAACTGAATTTTGAGAATTTTTTTTATTGTCTGAAAAACATAACTATTAAATTGATTTGAACTGATCTACTAATATAATTTTTTTAGTGATATTCAAATTAACAAATATTCCCTTGAGCTTTGTGCGGTTCCAATGTCCATTAATTAGAAGAATGCAGGGCTATAAAGACAATTCATCTGTGAATTATTCACTGCTGCAGATCATCGAAGTAAAGTTTGAGAAGTTTGACGTTGAGCGGGACAACTACTGCCGCTACGACCACGTCTCCATTTTCAATGGGGCAGAAGTAAACGACGCCAAAAGAATCGGAAAATACTGCGGAGACAGCCCCCCAGCGTAGGTGATTTCTGTCATGCGGAAGGTACTATTTTCTAGTGAAAATCTCTGTCTCGTGACTTCATGTCAGTTCATCATCGATCCTATGTGTCTGCGCCGCTCTTCAGGCCAGTGTTCTCGGAGGGGAATCAGCTCCTGATCCAGTTCCTGTCCGATCTCAGCCTGACTGCGGACGGCTTCATCGGACACTACAAGTTCAGACCGAAGAAGCTGCCCATCACCACCACACCACCAACCACAACCACACAGCCCGTCACCACTAGGCCCATACGTACGTAGTAACTTGATTCCTAGAAAAAATATATATATATATATATATATACGTTATACTGTATATGTATTAACTAAAAGAATATTTGGATATCCATTTGTTGATTTACTACATCTAACACTTATTGGGAACACTTAATTTTATATGCATGATCTCACACTAAAAAATATAGAAAAATGCAACCATTAATTGGAGTACATTTATTAAGTGGATTAAAATAATTATTTTCAACAAGCAAGAATATTTTTGGATAGCCCTATCTTGCTTATAGAACAGTACTTAATCTTTTTCTTGAGCATTTAGCTTTTCTTTCGACAAGTGCCGAGATGGCCATATTTTTTTTTTTTTTTTGACTGTGGTTACCCTGTTAAAAATGTGATGGTCACCTATTTTCAGTTTCCTGCTAGATTTGTATTTCAAAGAAAGGTTGATGCAAGACAAAGAGGCCACTAACATCACATAATCTAATTAAAGAAACTTCAAGTATGGAGGGGTTTTTTTTCTTTCTTTGCATTTTTATAGTGTGATATTTTGCTGCCACAATAAAAGATTAATTTATTTAAGGCTTTTTACACAACTTTACCAGGAATCCCAATAAGTGATTGTGCTGAGGACGCTGTACTTTGATAGTGAATAAATGTTATAGTGTGACACACTAAAAGTAATTTTAGATAGAAAAGTAAAGTGAAAAGGCACAAAATTTCTTCTGAAGAGAAAACCCTGTCCCGGACATGGAAAGCCCCCATTAGCAGCACATATTCCTACAGAGCTGATCCTAAAAGTGTGTGTTTGCTACCATTTCCCCTGAGTAAACTGAACATTAAACAAGTTGACTTGCAGTGTGGGTCATGGGTCTGTGCCCACAATCGTGGCTCATTTTCATATTTAAACACTCATGTTCCCACACGCTATTGCTTTTTCCCTTAGTCAAGCCAGGTTTTTGTGGCAGACCCCCCATGTGATGATGTCATTCTGCGATACTGCTTTCTGTTTGTTTCGTCCTCCCTGCTGTTCCTCTTTCCAGTGAAAACATATTTAGTCAGTCACCTTGTATTTTCTTGAAGCCATAATTCTTCCCTTTATAGATTCTAACTTGAAAAACAGATGTTTTTTTCCATTCCATTACGTGATTATTGGCTTTCGAAGTTGACAGCGACGAGAGTATTGTGTAACTAAAAGTATCCAGTAAAGAAACCACAAGAAAGCAGATGTAGCCATAACTTATATGCTTGCATAACTGGTTGACAAAACTTACATGTGCATCCGTGTGCCCCCCTCCAGCTCTGAAGTACTCCGCCGCCTTGTGTCAGCAGACGTGCAAAAGACGAGGAACCCTCGAGAGCAATTACTGCTCCAGCAATTTTGGTGAGAACATCAATGCAAGTTGTGATTCATACAACCTTCATAAATTACCCCTAATTAATAGATCGCAGCAGATATTGACTTGCCAGGGTGTGTATTGGGTTGTGGAACTATTGCAAATATGGTAACCCCAACCAGTCCTTCAGCTGAGGATCAGTATATCAGCTGAAGGTCTTGACAGCCAACCCCCCGCCCCGTAAGTAGCTGTTTACAGTCCTGATCATGCAACTGAAAGACTGCCTTGATAGGCAGTCAGAAACTGAAGTACTGTACACATTCGGTGCACAGTAAGTTCCAGTATGAACATAAACACACCCACACGCCTAGAGCCCGTAAGGTAACTCGGTGTAAAACAAACAGACTGTGAGATGTTAGCTGCATACGTGTTAGATCTGCACTTGGATTTGAGCCAGAAAACCGATGAGCAAACGATGTGGAAAACATCCCCTGCGTGTTGTGGTTGGCGGGGGTGGAATTTAGCTTGTGATGTTAGAAGTGGCGAGACAGTAGACTGAAAACATTCTTGTCTAATCAATGCTTTAAGTCTTAAAACAGCTGGTGTTTAATCTGGTTGAGTTCTCTGAGATCTGTCCAAAGCGGTTCTCTGGTCTGTGTAACAGTAGCAACTGACTGAGAAAGTCACTCTGGATATTCTCAGCTCTGTCAGTGCAGACATAGTGGTGCCATCAGTGTAGAGAGTCCAGTTTGTTCCTTTGGGTTCTCTTTATCTGTGATTCCTCTAGGGTCACTTGCCAGCCGTTACTGCATTTCCTTGAGTCGGAACAAAAACACAGAGTCCTTCTCCTGGAGGCTCCGGTCAGACTAAACAGGATGTTATCTTAACCCTCACTTCATTGCTTTGTTTTAACATTGGGGGGAAGTGGAAGCTTTGCTTTATATTACAAGATAATTGGTTTCTTATGGACTTTTTCTGGAGAGGAGATGTGATCTTTTAATTTTACTCCACTACTAGATGCTTTAAATTTGCATGTTATGCACTCAATCACAATCACTGCCAAGACATAGATATTCAATAATTGATAGAATTACTTGAATGTATATATTTGAGTCTACATTCGTAATTTTGAGCCCTGTACGGATAAGAGAAAATCTAAATTAAGATCAAACTTATGCTGCTGATTCTTCAATTAACTTTGTAATCTTTTATGTTTAATCATTAAAACATTAAAGAAGATAGGAGGACGGTTCAAATACATAGCTAAAACTCAACATCAGGATGACAATTCATGCACATGATGGGTTCTTGTAAACGTCTCAGTAAAACTGTATTTGAAATTCTCTATGTCAGTGATACCACTGGTATTGTATTGTTTGACTTTATGAAGGAGCTTTATAGCTCATGACTGACCAACAGATTTGAGAAGGGTCAGGCGAGAGGTGCTGCAACTCGACATCAAATGTTCAGAGATGATCTTGTTAACTCGCAACGACACTTTTACGGCTCCACTGCACTTCAAAGACAAGACAATAAAAGAACAAAGAAAAAATGATTGGACAAATACTGTCCGCGTCTCGTTTATTAATAGTATAGATGAAACAGGAATTTTCTGCCCTGCAGCTGTTAAATTCTTAGCTTACATTCCTTTTTTTTCTACCCACCTCCTGACAAGAAACTTGCTGTAGATGTGATTATAAAAACCTGCAGTATTTAACTTGGAAAAGTTCTCATTGAGATTGAAATAAGTAAAAATTGTTTCAGAAAGTACACTTTTGCAGAACTACATAATTATCACAATTTAAGCACTTTTGCTTGCCGTCCCTTATCCTCCTTTTCTTTTGTGTCTTTGACAGTGATAACTGGAACGGTCATTACTGCTGCGATGAGAGGAGGAAGCATGTACGCCACCGTGTCCATCATCAATGTGTATAAAGAAGGCAGCCTGGCAATCCAGCAGGCAGGGAAGTCAATGAGCACCAAGATCATTATCCTGTGCAAAAAGTGTCCATTAATCAGACGAGGTAAGTGCTATGGTACTGCTGGAATTAAATCGCCTTTCCTCAAATGTTTAATAAAAAAAAAGATGTTCTGTAAATGCTCATAGTTACAATGCAGCTCCCGGTTGACTGTTTTAAATAACAAACGGCTTTGAGTTTGCCTCCTCTGCTCCTTTGCCGATCTATCCAAGGCGTTAGGTAAGCGGCAGAACTCACTGTCCAAACAGTCAACAATAAGCAAATATGTTTATACGTGTTCACATGCATACAGTCCTGCCACACGCAGACTCTCATGTCGGGCCTCCCTGAATGTCTCTGCCGTTCCGCCACTGCATTCAGGTGTTTTCTGTGTGACCTCACCAGGCTTGAACTACATCTTCATGGGTCAGGTGGACGAGGACGGCCGGGGGAAGATCGCCCCGCAGCACTTTGTCATGGCCTTCAAGAAGAAGAACCGAAAAGGACTAAATGTTCTGAAAAACAGGCAGTGCTGATCTTTCCCCGTCGCGCTGAGGAGCTCCTGCCTAAAGAGGCTCAGCTAAGGTTGGAAACAATTAGGCAGGAAACAAAGCTCCTTTTCAGTGACACAAAACCAAATATGGGTGCCAACCTGGCACAGCAAAACCCTTAATTCAATGTTTCATTAAATTAAGGGTAACACACAATGGTGCATTTATTAGGACTTTTTTTTTTTGCCAGTTTGGGCACATGCAACATTGAGTAATTGCAGGTTGTCTCCTGTTTAAAAGAACAGCTTGTCATTTAAACTAAGATTAATGAGCAAAATATGAGTTCAAATTTCTCCTTCCACAAATTGTTCCCTACATTCCTGTCACGCTTCTCACAGAGATTAAATTGTAGCTACTTAGAAAAACATTCCTCAATTTATTTATTTATTATTGGTGGGGGACAGGGGCCTGCACATCTGTTCTGGTATTCCATAGTGGCACTTTCATTTTAATACAACTCCAAGCTACTTTTTTAATCTTTTAAACAATGAAAGCTGTGGACTATAATGTGAAAAAAGGCTTCTTGAATTTAACATTCTTTTCTAATATCTGTAATATCTGATGTGTGTGATTTTTTTTGTTTTTACAATGAGCTAAAAATATTCTGTGTTTAATTTTTAGTAACAGTTTAGATGTAAATGTGGTGACTAAAGTGCAATAATTATTCATTCTTTTAAAAATGATTTTACGATTTCATGCTAAAATGCTGACATTTATCAACGCAAAGCACCAGCATCAGCTCATGTCATTTACCTTTTTGTTCACCTTTTTGTTAAGGCAGTTATTTTCATATAAATAAGATTATAAATATTATTTATAAAGCATTCTCGTTATCCTACCTAATAAAACTGACATTTTCCTTTTTTTCTGACTGTTTGAAGCTATGCCCTGTTTAGCATGGTGGTGGGTCAGGCATGTGACATTTGACATATGCATGGACACTGTTGCTGGAATTGATGAGCAGAACAAAAAAGGGTATAATTCTGTTTTTTTGAAAAGAGGTTGTGTTTAGCAGCTAACACCTGCAGGAAATAACTTTCATAAAGTCTTCATATAGTATAACTTCAAGAGGCTGATGCAAACGACTTGTCCAAGAGAGGACAAAACTGACACAGACGTCTCAAACAACTCCAGTTTCAACAAAATCATGTATGTGCAAACTCTATTTCATGAATATTATTTTTTTTCTCTCTCTTTTTTTGCATTAGGGAGTTATTTAGGCAGATATGGGTGTGCACCACATATTTGGAATAGGAACATAGGATTTAGCTATTTTAAAGCAAATACACACTGATCACAAAGTTGACATTTTAAACCTGTCATTTCTTCCTTCTTTTCTTGTTCCCTCCCTTCTTTTTTGCAGGAAATGCTATTTTTTCTAGTTTTGATTACATTTAGGCAGACACATTAAGGAAAATAGGTTAATACAGTTTTTAAATCATGTTTATAGATCTTTTTAAGATCCCCCTCCCCCCACATCAAAGAGGGTGTAGCCCCAGCACTCCCTATAGACCAACACCCACTGCCTTTAAAAATTATGAAGGAAAAACTCTAGCTTTGTCTCAGATTTTTAAGCAAGTCATCACCAAGAAAGTCCAAATCTTCCACAAATCCTTTATTATTTTCCCGTTGAAAAGAATGGCTTTCTTTATTTACAAAGTAAAGGTTACATAGCTGAATAGATAGGAGGCCTGAGTCTTGAGGCTTTGGTGAATACATATTTCTCTAATAAAAGTCCAGGTTTTAAAATGACCCCAGAGACTTCAAAGAGCAGAGTTTTTGCACATGCTTGGGGAATCCCAGATAAACATGAAGCAAAGATTTTAACAAGACGGAAGGAAGAGGAAAGAATCTGTTTTTGTTTGTTTGTTTTGCACTTTAACTCCTGGGGTAGAACATGGCGTATTTGGATGTCCGGAAGCCCAGCAGGTCCCTCATCTCGTTGCGAAACTTGGACAGGTCTTGGCGTAGGTCGTTCAAATTTTCCACCGTGGCTTGATCCATGCTCTGCATCTTCTGCCGCGTGGAGGTCAGGTAGCGGTGTACCAGACAGCACATGATCTTCTGGTAGTTCTCGTCACGCTTCTGTTTCAGGTTCTTCCACTCCTGCAGGGTAACCACACCGACGGACTTCAGACTCATGGTGAGACATTGTGGAAACCATAGATATCTAGTTACGGTTTTCAATACCTTCAGAGGTCACGGTAAAAATAATGTGGACACTCTGTTAGCTTTAGTGTTTTAAATATTGGGAAATGACAAACATGATCTAATCTGCTCTAGATATAATAGCTGCATAAAAACAAAGCATGACAAAACGTAAGGTCTGTGAAAAACCAAGTGCACCCTTTCTGCTACTAGATGGTGTAAGAGCAAAAATAACCATGTGCTACTTTAAATTAATAAAATACTCTTCTTTAGTAAGACGTTTAGTGAATTAATGAAATCTATGTAGCCTAACATAGCAGACCAAGCCTCAGAATTTTGTAAAACTGCAAAACCACTGCAATTACTTAACCATAGCACTCCTATAGCACATGTAATAAACTGCTTACTGCCTGAGGTATGCTAAAAACATTTATTACAAGAAGAAAAGCACATAGAATTTTAAGATGGAGTTAATTTTAGCACTTTTTAATCCATACAATTTAGTTGGTTTTCCTTCTTAAGACCTTTCATGACTAAAACTTCCATGAACTCTGTATAGGCCTGTTTCCAAAGTATTTGAGGTCCATCATCATTTTACAACAGAAAGGATAAGTTGCAAAAAGTGAAAGGTGAAATACTTTCCTTATTCAGCACATTGAATGTCAAAATTCATGCTGGCGCAATTAGAAAATGACTGAACAACTGTGCCTTGTTTAAAAGGGTTGCCAAACTTAAATTTGCGAGTAGTACCTGAAGTAAAGATGTTTGTTAAGAATGTAGGATGACAGGCATGAGTGTGATTAGCCTTCTCACCTTGAGACTGTTCTGTCTCTTCACTTTGCCCTTTGTGGTGTGAGAGCAGATCCACTTCCTCAGGCTGGTCACCAAGTAGCAGACGGTTTTTGGTGAGGTCAGGACATTGAGAGGAGGGGGCAGGGTGCACTTGTCGTCAAAGTAGCTGAGCCACAGTTTGGCCCTTGCAAACTTCCACTCCTTATCCTCATGATTCTACATAAAGCATAAAAGAATTACCCTCCATTCTCTAAAGCTTTAACCGTGAAACCACCTTGTAAATGCAAAAATCACCAGTTTAATCTAATGAGAATCAAACAATTATTCAAAGAACAAAGAAATCATTTGAAATCTGCGAAGTATTTCAGGGTGACTTAAAGCAACATCTATTTTTAACAGTAAGTGAAAGCAGATGCTGCTTTCAGCTCTGACACGAACTCAGATTGCTTGAGACAACTCCTAAGCCAAATGCTGATTAAACTTACAGCAATTTGTCTGAAGCTTTTATGGAGCATGGCCACGAGCAGCTTGGTCAGCACGATAACCACCACGATGTTGTAGGTGCCTATGATCAGGGCACCAACAAAGGACCGCAGCTCCTCTGTGTAGCTGATGCGGGTGACGTAGAGCGCAACGTGCGCCAAGGAGAAAATGTACCAGAACAGAGCATAGCAGGTCCCCATAAACCTGGAAAACAGAAGACAATAGTACATAAATACAAGCATGGCTGCCGGCCAAACATCTGGTTCATATAACCGCTTTTAACCTAGCTATAAATTCCAACCCCATAGCCATCACTCAAAGCTGCAGGGTGGATGTGCTCAATGAACCAGTTTGTTGGAATCACTTTTGTAGTGGGAAAAAAAGGTGTGGCTTTATTCTATTACCTAAGTGCTCAAAAGTGACAGATAAAAATATATACCTTTTTTTTACCTCACCTTCAAAGCATAACACATAAATAAATCACATCCTGTTTAAAATACAAAGTACAGTACCATAGATGGCCATCTGGAATCTGAAGTTGCAATTGCCTATCTTAAAAAAATACTGTTTTTCCAACAATGAATGACCTTAGTAATGGGAATATGGCAAAGCGGTGGATGGTCACTTATTGTCAAGAGAAAGAATGCAGCAGACTCAATACTTTCCCCAAGAAAGTAAATGGCTTAAGAGGTCAGATATCTTCCTAGCCACCAAAGGCAGCCTCTTGTTTAAAAAATAATATTGTCCTAATAATATGAAACAACTGGAATATTAGAACCTATAAAAATACAGCACAATACTGAGGGACAGCAGTCAGACCATTAAAGTGACCATATGCACTGTTTCTGACCATAAAGTTAATTAGGTGAAAAACATACATTGTATATCAAATTTCTTTAACTTTTGTAGATATGTAGAAAGGTGAGATTTTCATCTGGAGCAGGATTTACATCAGCCAGCTGCCAGAAATACAGATTTCTTTCATTTGAAACTGTTAGCGATTACAGGTAATGAGTGCCGTTTACATCCCTGGAAAAACTGGCAAATAAACCACAATTTTATAACAACACATGGTAGTAGAAGACTTTCGTATCACTACTTTCTTCTTGAGTGGACACAGCGTGGATATCTGATTTTGGACATTTAACAGCTGAAAATAATTTGAACAATTATGAAACATCAACTTGTTTAATTTCATGAAACAAGTGGATAATCTCAACTATAAATAGGAATATAAATAAAATGCTAGATAATCTAATACTTGTGCATACATGATAAATCTTACATTGCATATGTTCTTCAGGGTATTTTAGCATCTCTTAATTAATGAGCATTCTGGCTAGTAATGATTTCTTAAAAAATAGCTTTAAGTTTGCACATACGTGTGAAATGCATCGTTGCTCTGTTGCTGGCAGAAGATGCCCG
Organism: Poecilia picta; assembly: GCA_033032245.1. Classification (NCBI taxonomy): domain Eukaryota; kingdom Metazoa; phylum Chordata; class Actinopteri; order Cyprinodontiformes; family Poeciliidae; genus Poecilia; species Poecilia picta. The sequence goes on along the minus strand of CM065372.1, from coordinate 16,799,145 downwards.
CACAGTCCTTGGTTTTGTTATTCTGGTCCTTTGTGACTTCAGTGTAGTCTTTTCCGTAGAGCTGAGTCAGCCCAATGGTGAAGGAGAACAACACAAGCAGGAAGAGGCCCAGAAATTTCCCAAACTCCTGCAGCATCTGACCCATGGAGATCTGTGGGACATTAATACATCTGTCATTCCCGTGCTGGTAACACAGGTCAGTCAAAGAAATATAACGCAGCAATGCTATTGTAACCTTTAGTTTTACATGACAGAATGAATAAATAGAAATAAACCTGTAGAACATAATGCAACATAACAATAATAATTTCTGGTACTCTTTGAGGTTCAATGTGCCGATTCATATTTTTTCCCCAGTAACACTAGAACTGTAACACATTTGGAAACACATAAAAACATATACACTGTGATAAATTAATTAATAAATAAATAAAATAAGGCAAAAAATGCTGTGGGTTTGCTTACAGAAGGATACATTTTAAGTCCAACAGAGAAGGATTTGTGTGTCAAAGCATACACCCCCAATCTTTAGCTGACTTTTATTTAGTGAAAATAGATGCATCAAAGCACCCAATGTGGGTTGACGTTCTCACATACCAGAAGTAATGTTAGTTCCTTATGTGGATGCTGTTAATTAGAAGAAGAAAACTATATCAACATTTGACATGATAATCACAAATCAAAGCTAATTAAAGAAAAAATATATTATTTTGGTCTGTGGCTAATTAACTGGTGTATGTCGGTAATAGAGTAGATTGAATAGAATAAAATATAATAAAATACCATAATACAAGTACTAATAAACAATATAAATAATTCTATATAAAACAAGTACATATTTACAACGCATATAGTCCAAGAAGGCATATAAAACAAAAAACAAATAAAAACACAGCTCCACAACAAACTAAGCAGAATGTTTGGATCCATCTTTACTTCTTTATGTACCCTGGTTGCCTATTTTTACATCTTTGTTTTTGCAAAGCACCAGTGTTCACCCAGGGAAGTGGTAAAAGCAGCTGGGAAGCTCTGGGTCCTGTGTACATGAGGTTAAAACTAAGGGGACAGAAAATGTCCTCAAAGGTTACTGGAAGCCTGCTATTTCTAAACCTACGTGGCCCCTATTGGTTAGAAAGGATCCTCAAACAAACAAGCTTGTCACCGTAACAACATCAAAAGCCCATAGTGTTTCCAGAGCGACCGCTCTGCCTCCACCGCAGGGTGAAGGATGACCAGCGGTTTGAGCAGAAGGGTTGGTCTGTTAGCATGATTTGTTCTCTTGTCATATATAAATTCCCCAACCATTATGTACACCGGCGATTTAAGAGCCGAGTTGAGGTTGTACCCTTCCTTGGCAGGCATGACATAAAGCCCAGTTTAGTAACCGTGCAAACAGAGCCCGGATGCAATTGCCACTAACATTGACTGAAAAGGCTTAATGTGTAGCTCAAACGCTGCCAGATACAGTTTTCTTGATTAAATATTAAAATTTTATGGCAATCGTGGTAGGAAAAGTTAAAAAAAAAGAAAAAAAAAAATGAAGGCATCATTACGAAATCGGGTGGAGAGTTGAAATTTCAAGTATTACAAAACTATTTTTTTTGGAAGGGTCATCAAGGTTTTGTGGTTCAAGACAAAATTTAATTAGCAGGAAGCAAAAAATATCTCCTTAGGTAATATGGGTTGCAGACCGCTGTCTTAGATGCCATCTCCATGCTGCAGGGTGTTCAAGAGAAACAGAGGGCTGCCATTAAGACCATGAAGGTGTGAAGTTTGCTAAACTCCATTGGGACTTTAACTGGAACTGCATGCTTCGATTGAGACTAAGACAACCTTTTAACAGCAAATACTCCATATATGCCTGCTGTAAAACAAGCCAATATATGTGTTAAAGCACTCTGCTGTTAACTACAACAGAGGATCAGTGATGATGTGGGTGCGTTTGTTTTCTAGAGGCCCTGAGAATCTTGTTGTTGTGCATGACATCACAGAACGTCTGAATAACTGCACTTGTGTTTTCCTAACTTTTTTAGCCTGCTATAAAACGGCATTTTGTTTAAGACTTTTTACACACTGGTGTTACTTGTAAGTTTGGAGGCCCATCTCCATACAACAGCATAAAAGACACACAAAGAAGAACAGGATGTTTCAGTGTCAATATTGGCAGTTTTTCCAGTACATTTTCTTTTACGACTTGCAGTGTAATCTCCCCACAGCAATTAGTCAGAACCCTATTAGAATAAGATATACTATGTAGCTAGGCCACAGCTTGTGTTTGTACTCTCGAGCGCATTCCCGAATGGAGTTAACTATCAGGTATGATGGATTAATACTGTCAGTGAGGTTAGGTCTGGGCCGCGAGCAAGCTCTACACACATCCAATCATCCTTTCCAAGCTCAGCATGGGGGGTGGAGGGGAAGTATGACTCCAACCCCCATAATCATGAGTCACTGTCTGCATGGAAAAGGGGGATGTCTGGGTGTGGCTGGATGGAAGGCTGTCTCGGCCAGATATCACCAGAGTGCTGAAATGTGTGGGTGCGTGCACATTTGTTGGGAGAGGTGTGTCTGCCATGTGAGTGCGGCGTCTGTTTCCAGAGCTAATCATTTTTCCATTCTGCCAGGCCACGTGTTGATGCACGAGTGAGGCAGAAAGATGGGAAGAGACGAAGCAGAAAGGCAAAAGAAATTTGAGCTGGAACCTGCATGTTTACCGCTTGCAGTGGGGAATTAGTGTTTATTATCCAGCCACAAACTGTAACCAAGACTTAATGACAGGAAGCTGTTCCTTGAAATATGTCGGCGCATACCTGAGGACTGCTTTACGTAACACAGAACACACACATACTGGGGGAGAAAATAAAACTCTAGACACCCAGAAGAAATCCAGACACTGGTTGTTTTTTATATATATAAATCTTCCAAGAAGTCAATGTCATGATTTAAGATCAGGGAGCACAGATGTCCCTGAAATAACAGAAGAGAATGAGTGGAAAATGTAAAACCCAGATTTCACAAGCCAATGCTTAGATTTTAGTGGTTTTAATCAGAGCAATTGCACTGCTAAAAAATTAACAAATGTCCATTGAAACCTAGCAACACTAATGAAACTAATTCAAGGTTTTATGGACTGAAAAAATGTGTTGAACGCTTTTTGCTTGACTCTGACTTACAGTGCCTTGAGAAAGTATTCTCAACCATTTTTTGTTTTACATAATAAACTTAAATTTCCATGTATTTTAACTGAATTTTATGTGACATCTAAACAAAGAACCAACCACCTTCACTCTGGTAACCCTAAATAAAATCAGGTTGTCTTCAGAGGTCAAAACATAGAACTCAGTTTCAGATTATCTAAGTGTGTATTGAACTGATCTGTGAATGCCTCATTTTCTTTGAAGACATCAGTGAACAACCTGCATCGTGAAGATCAAAGAACACAGCAAGCAGATCAGGGATACAATTGTGAGAAACTTTAAAGCAGGATTAACTATGAGTTCTAAAGCATCCAGAAATCTGATCCATACGGATAAATGAGACAAAAGCAGTTGTCCAAAGATAGTGGGAGCAGAATGATAATGTAAATGACAACAATCTGTGAACGTTTAGTACGGTTTAGTACGCTGAGTCATTTATTAACAAACGGGGGAAAAAATCATCCTCTACAAAAATTCTATGTGCTTGTACTTAATGCCTTTGACGATATATTCAGACAGAAAAGCACAGCTGGTGTGATATTTAGAGTGGGCTTGCCTCGAGTTATCACATTAACAGAGAGCGGAAGAGAGTGGGCGGTGTGATCGTCTGTCTGTGCAAGTGTGACAAAAATATAATATTAAAAAAAAACAAAGTAGCTTCATAATCCTTACATAAGTGCTTACTAACCTGCAGTGGCCCCAGAATGGAGCTGGTGGTGTACATGAAGAAGAGTCTCAGGTAACTCAGAACGTTGGCGAAGGCGAAGAGGCCCTCGGCAACCAGGATGGGATGGAAGGCGTCCCAGTCCTTCCTGTCTAGTGGGTTTGTATCATTTTTGTAATTTTTGAACTGCAGATCAAAGGAAAAAACTCTCTTGAAGGCGGAAACTTGTGTCAGGAACATTCTCAGTGCTTTGAAATCCTAAACCACAGATAGTTTTAACACAAATAATAAAAACTGTTTTGGGGCAACATTGATCTTATAAAAATAGGACTACGAGGATTTTTGGCAGCCCTTGAAAATGTGCAAGGAGCCTGTGCAGAAAAATCAAATCGTTTATTTGAGTATACTTACTCAGTTGGACAAAAAAAATTTCACCAAAATGACCAGAAAAAAAAAATCAACACTTTGCTTTTTAAGTTGATTAGTGTATATTGATTTCTTTTCAACAATCCCGATACAAACACAACACAACACATATATACTGTTCTATCTATCTATCTATCTATCTATCTATCTATCTATCTATCTATCTATATATATATATATATATATATATATATATATATATATATATATATATATATATATATATATATATATATATATATATATATATATATATATATATATATATATATATGTATATATATATATATATACACAGTCCAGTCACATTAATGTGACCATCTGTCAAAAGCCAGAATAACCACCTTTCGCAGAGCGAACTGCTACGAGACGTGCAGGAAGAGAGTCACTTAGGTCCCTGAAGGTCTTCTCTGGGATGTTGAGCCATGCCGACTCTAATGCCGTGGCCAGCTGCGCTAGATTACGCGGTTGAGGATCCATGGCGCGAACAACTCGATCGAGATGGTCCCACAGATGCTCGATTGGGTTTAAGTCAGGTGAGTTTGCTGGCCAGGGGAGGACGGTAAACTCATCCTGGTGCTCTTCGAACCACGCACGTACACTGGCAGCTGTATGGCACCTCGCATTGTCCTGCTGGAAGATGCCATCATCCTGAGGAAAAACAATGCGCATGTAGGGGTGGACATGGTCCGCAAGGACAGATGCGTACTTGTATTGATCCATCGTGCCTTCCACAATAATCAGTGAACCCAGAGAATGCCAGGAAAACATTCCCCAGACCATAATGCTCCCGCCTCCAGCTTGGACCGTTCCTGCAATGGTTGCAGGGTGGTTCCTTTCAGAGGTTTCACGCCTTATACGCCAACGTCCATCTGTCCGATGGAGCATAAAACGCGATTCATCTGAAAACGCTACCTGTCGCCACTCAGTGGACGTCCAGCTGCTGTACTGGCGTGCAAATTCTAGCCTTCGTCGTCGATGAACACCAGTCAGCATAGGTGCACGAACCAGGCGTCTGCTTCGGAGGCCCAGACGCAGCAATGTTCGCTGAATAGTGGTTTGGGAGACACTTGTGGTTGCCCCTTGGTTCATTTTAGTGGTCAGTTGCTCAACGGTAGCCCGTCTATCTGCCCGAACGCATCTCCGCAACCGTCGTTCGCCTCTGTCATCTATGGCCGTGGTGCACCACATTTGCCACGTCGTTGATTTTGGACAGTCCCATTTTGCCATGCACGGTACACTTTTACCACGGCGGCACGCGAACAGTTCACAAACTCAGCCGTTTCGGAAATGCTTCCACCCTTGGCCCGAAAGCCAATGATCATGCCCTTTTGGACGTCGGATAAATCGCTTCGTTTCTGCATTACGCCAACGATTGAAATGTTTTCCGAAGCCCACACACACCCTTTATATACGCTCAACTGCACTGTGCTGCCACCTGCCTTCTGTGATTGGTTATTTAACTCTGAAGTGGAAAGTACGTGGTGGTCACATTAATGTGACTGGACTGTGTATATACTGTATATATGTTAGCCTCTGGCCTGGACGAGGACCCATAATTTGCTCCCACACACAGTGAGCAGAGTAATAAGGGGCATAAAAAAGATCACTGTTAGTTAACTCTTTTCTCACAGCTATACATGAGATCCTTGTAAAGCTGTTGTCTGATTAGAGCTCTTTATCTGCTTGGCTGCATCCACCCTCCACTCTCCTCCCTTCCTGGCCCATTAAGGAAACATAAATAATGTACTGTGTCAATGAGCGCTGTTGCTTTGCACAGCTCTGTTGATGATGCATGGTACTGCTGTTTGCTGCCACTTGGTGGCAGTCTCAAAAACAAACAGAGCAAAGTAATCCTGATGCAGGCAATTTTTGTAAATGTGGGTGATGTTGTTGGAGACCCTTTTACTTAACCTAATTGTTTAATTCAATATGATTATGGGGCAATAGCTTAATTGTCTTCTTTGTATTTTTGTGAAATACTTCCCAGAAATTTACTTTGACTGTTCCAATCCTTTAGTTTTAATGTGTTAATAATGTGCATCATCCAACTGTAGAAATTTCAACCATGGTCTGCCATCAAATTGAATAACTTGAGCTAGACGCTCCTTATTTATTGTAAATTGTATAGTTTCTTGAAATAATGATTTCTTCCCGTAACAATTCATTTTTGAGGAAAATGTCATAATGTAACTCTTAAATCCACAGACGATGCTCCAGGTACTTTTTTCTCATCAACGAAGGATTTGTTTAGTTTAGCAAATAAGCATAAAAGCAATCTCTGGACTTTATGAGTTGCTCTGGAACATCCTAAATAATGAAGGACACAATTTGGGCCAGATGATTGAAACTTTGGACAAAGTTCAATGTTCCAACAGAACAACAACCTCAAGAATGCATTAAAACTTGTTATTAAATGGTCATAGCTGTGTACAATAAAGGTTCTAGAATGGCTACAATATTGATCCCATTCAAAATGTGTGAACTTAAAAAACAGATCCCTGACAGAAAGGTTACTTATTTAAAAGTTCTGGCATTTGACAGTGGCCAAATAACTATCCAGAATTTAACAACTTCTGCACTCAAATCTTCTTTTTGAAAAGTCATTGAAATTGTCCATAATACAGTCTCATTAATCTTATAAAAATAACACTAAAATATATAACTAATACCCAGAAATTATCAAAATTGATTCCATTATGACTGGAAAATTCCAACCAGAACTATTTCTATTGATCTTAGCTATGCTTTCAATAATAATAATAATAAATAAATAATGTAGTGTGCTGTTACCTTGCTATGAGCAACTATTCTAAGAGTGAAGGTTGCAAGGTAGAGAGAATTCATCACAAAACTCAGCTGGTTCCTGGACTCTTCCAGAAAGTCTTCCAGCCCTTCGTACCACAAACGTTTCACGTCCGACCACACCATTCCTGGAAGGATGCAGAAATTGACCATCAGATACACTCACATAACAGACACCCTGATTTTTGCAGCTATGAGGAACATTTTTTTCGGATTAACCCATAAATCAGATTGAGTCGTAGGGGACTCAAGGGGTGTCATATGCAAAAATTGGTATTTAAAGAGAAAAAAAATGTCCAGTGGGATTTAGGGGACCATGTGGCATTTAATAAAAATGGGAAGGAGCTTTCTTCAGAAAAAAAAAAATCCATTAGTTCCGCATGCAAACAGATTATAAAAACAGTCAATGTGTAGTTACTGTGATTCAGGGATGACTTATCTATCAGGAGTTTTAAAAGGAAGCCAGCAAAAAAGTGACAGCCTTTGGCGCAGAAAACCCTCATAGCTGTTTCTTCACCCACTCATTGTGTTTGAGAAATGAGACACACAAACGCAACATGAGAAACATTAAGACACGTCCATGCAGCCACGTGCAAAGGCTCACACACACTCCTACAGCATCTGATTCTCCATTAATGGGAGGCAACTGGCTCAAGGGAGAAGGAGAAATATGAGAAGATGGGTGCAGCAGGAGACAAAACAGTCAACAACAGAGAGCAGGAAAAAATGATTGCTGGGTGTAAGATCAAACTCATGCAGGGAGTTTGATAGCTGCTCACATTCTGCTAACAAAATATTTTAGGAAAGGGCAATCATGGACACCTCTTTTCTATTTGCCTAATGGAGAATGTCGTATCAATGCAACAGGACTCCTGGTGTGCAGATTACATCTTTTGAAAAGAAAGCTTTACAAATACTCAACCTGATTTCGGATGTTGTTTTGCAACAGATGAAGAATTATTTCACCTCTGCGAAACACACGCAGAACCCAGCTTCACTTTTCTGTCGCGACTCCACTGACGTCAAATTGAAAACGTCCCAACATCCATTTCTCTAACGTTAAACGAATTAATCTCACTGCTTCTGCTACAGAATTCTATTACCCGTCAGGTGCTCTTAATAGAATGATTTATCAACCAGGCGGTGAGCGGAATGAGACCTACAGCACAATGAGCTGGAGGGGGGGGGGGGGGAAGCAGGATTTTACAGCCACTTACAAACATCCCAGCAAGAAGCCAGAACCATTAACGAGACCCAAAGTGCATGATTATAATGACTTCTTGGCAGACGGGGAACGTAGGGAGGGAGGTTGCTCTCCAGAGACAGTCCATTTATAAATGTGACTTTTTAGCTGCCTCTGATAAGCAAGTAGGGGCATATAATTTTGGTGTCTTGCACAAATATTCGTGCTGCAAGAGCTGGAAATCTTTTACTTTTCTAAATGCGTATAATGCATCTTATTAGGACATAACGTGATAGACCAAAATAAAAGTCGAGGGAAAATAATAACTTGTTTTGCAACTGTGGCGTGCAGTTGAATCCAGAGCCAGGATAGTTAGTAATTTACTAACTGCTGGTTTGTAGCTACAGCTGCCCTGGGGCAGACTGACAGAAGCAAGGCTGCAATTTTGCACCAGTAGCCCTTCTGACTAACACCAACTGTCAGGTTGGGTGAAGTATCTTGCCCAGGGACAGAAATTACGAGGGTGGGCGGACTGGGAATCGAACTGGCAATCCTCTCTCGCCCCTATTTGTCTATGAGCTTTGCAAAAATTTAAATAGTTAGATGTTGTCAAATTTTCTTTGCAAAAATAATTACGACTCTGTCAGATTAGTGTTTGCGAACATCAGTTTTAGTAACTCGTTCAAGCCCCTGATTACAAGCCCATGATTATTTTTCCTGCTATAAGCTGAATCTTTCTTGAAATCTAAGATCTGTTGAATCTTTTAACAGATTTTCTTCCATCTTCTCATCAACACCTTTGACCAAACCACACCTAATGCATCCTTCATCAGATAAATACCTTACCTATGATCCAGAGGATCAGCAGGTAATCAATCATCTCGAGTGGGGGGCCCATCATGTTCTTCTTGCTGTCATTGTAGACCAGAGAGTACAGGTTGAGCAGCAGCAGGAAGGTGAAATAAGAGGCGCTGTGGATGATGAACTTCACGAACGGCGTGTGGATTATCTGGCCGACTCGGGAGCGGGGCACCAGCAGGTAGCAGATGGAGAGGAGCGGCCAGAGCAGCGCCAGGCTCAGGACCGTGCCCATCTTCAAACAGGTGTGCTTCCGTCGGTAGCTGGCCATCTCTCCGAACCAGACGGTGTTGAGGAACTGCTGACAGTTGGACTGAGCCACGAACTGTGAAGACGGACAACACAGGAATTGACAGACATAAGAAAATAATAATAATAATAATAATACGACTGCTTTTTAAAGCATCACTTTTATTCTTATTTATGACTACGCTTAACTTTGTGTCAATCAATCACGTTAAACCCCAATGGAGTATTGTGATATTCAATTAATTACATGTGTTCTCTGATTTAAAGCACCTTTTGAAAATAACAAGCTAGTACTAAACATACTTTTCATTAAGCTAACAGTTCTGTATTAAAATGTTTTCTATTTATTGGTCTGATTAAATATTGTAAATTTAATGTCATGTTTTCATTAGCTGTAAAAGGAAAATCATCATAATTAACAGCAATAAAGGTTTGAAAACACCAGCCTGTGTGTAATGAATCTACATAATGTGTTTCAATTAGTGAATTAAGTCACTAAGGTAGATGAGGTTTTTAATATTATTCCGATTTCTTGATTATGGCTACACACAAAACTGTGAGAGTGTAAGAAAATATATATAAAAAAAAACATTTTAGAAGTGTAAATATGTTTCCTTTGATGTGAGAGCACACTTATGTCCTGTATATTACTGGAAACATTGTTGAAAAACCAATGAAGATAATGTTGGAAAAAAAAGAAAGAAGTGTAAATATGTTTACAAGGCACTACAAGTTCAGCATTTTTCCTTAATCTACATAAATAGCTATTAAAATAATTTTTTTCTCACTGATTCTTATGTGCTTCTTTCTCGTGTGCAGCTTTAGATGTAACCGTATTAATGTTTTATTCTAAAGTAGGAAGCACTGGACTGCTAGTTGTACAACACAAGGCATATTTTTCACACAGAACCTTGCAGTCTATAAATCATTTAGCAGCTTCAATCTCAGTGTTTAAGTTTATCTTTGACTGCTGTTGCCTTAAGGAAGCACTTTAAACTGCCAAACTTTAGTTCCCTAAAGACAAGTTCACTACGTGCTGCTGTAGCTCATAAATATGACAGCAAGTACAGCACAGGAGATCAATAACAAAAGTAATAAAACCTGCATGCTTTTGGAGTTGCAGACTTTCTCCAGCCCACCTCTTTTTGGTTGTACTTGATGGCTAGCTTAAGCCGGCTAAGGTTCATGCGCTCCTCCAGCAGGCCCCTCTTGTCGACATGATCTTCGCTGGAGGTGTGATTGAGAATCACTTCCAGCTCTCGAGAGTTTCGAGCCTGAGCCAGAAGATCCTTGGCAAACATCTTGCACTGTTTCGCCAGCTCTTCGTAGTCATTCCTACAGCAGAGATATGTTTTTAAACACATCCTGTTCAGATCTATAGCTTATAGCATCATTGTTTGTGCTGAAAGGGAGAGACCTGCACAGTTTTTACTTCAAAATTCCATGTTTTTTTTTAGATTGAAGTAACACACAGGCCCTGCTAAGAGAACATTACTCACAGAAGTAACAGTGTTATTTAACTATTTTTTTAAAGAATAAATCCAAAAGTGAAAGATGAATTTATTTCCATTTATGGCTGGACAAATGACCTGAGAGCTGAATAGATTGACAGAGAAATGGCTAATGAGTAAGTAATATTTTCACCTGAATTCGACCTCGACGAGGCTGAGCTCCTTCAGGTCTGCGCTGAGCTCAAATGCTCGCAGAATGGGGTCCTCCTCGGTCAGCATGATCAGGGAGGGACTCGCCAGGCAGCGGTAGATGTCGAGTCGGAACCTGAAGGACAAAGTTTTATTAAGAAAAAAAAAGAGGTTTTGAAGTTGCCCAAAAATGAGAATTCAACTGAAACAGCACATATACTAGGGTACATGTTGTATAAACTAATTAACGTTCATTAACTCTATGTAAGTGCTTTGGTGTGCAATTACATACCATAGTCGCTTATTTAGAAAAATAAAAACAAAGGTAATATAAATAAAGAAAAACAACAACAACAAAAAAATGCTTATTTAAAGTGAGATTATGGTACTGCAATTAAAGGTGGATTTATTTTTACATATCTTTACCAGATGTTCCAATAAATGTGGATGGTGTAATATTTATATTCTTAAATCATTGCATGTGCCAAAAAGGGGCAATTAGAAGAAGTTAAAAATCTTAACAGTAAACTTTATGAAGATGACAAAGAAAGGATGCAGTAAGACGATCAATCAGAATGAAATGTGCTGAGCTACAGATGCATCAGTTGTTTTAAGGTTCAAGCGCCAACGACAGTCCTGCTACAAATGCTTCAAAGCTAAATGTTAAGGCTCGACATTCCCAACAAGCAGAAGTATGTGCTGAATAAAATAAACATTCAGTTTTCTAGTTGCTTGAATTGAACCTGCTTAAAGCTCTGTGTTGCTTGGCAGAGAAGCCACACATTGTTTCATTCACACCGCTGCGTGGGACAGAAAATAAAATTGCCCAGCAAAACAACTCAGTAAAATCACATCTTTCAATCCAAGGTGGAATCTGAAAGCAAAATGTACCAATTCCCCTGGGGAAAACACAGTGGGGTTCTTTTCTCCCTTTTAGATTTGATATCTCTTTTACTTGTCAGAGTAAAACAGCTACATAGTACAAATGCTAAATGCTGTTTCTTGCTAAGCAGAAAAAGTAACACGTAGGGTCAGTAGTCCTCTGTGTCAAACGACATAAAACAATTCAAAGCACAGCTACACATTTTCTACAAACGATTGTTTTGCATACAACGAGCCATCATGAAAACCACTTTATGCCGGTTTTCAATAGCTATAAGTCATTGCAATAGCGTGTACCTGGAGTGCCTTAAGCTGTCCTTCTTGTTTTTAGCATTGCACAGCATGCACTCGCAGCCTACAGCGTGAGGCCTAGGGAGGGAGATGTCCTGTTTTAGCAGCATGGTGAGGATCTCATAATTATTTCTGTGTGCTGCCAGGATTACTGGAGCCACATCCATTGTGGTGGAGTACTCTGGGTTCTGGATCCGCTGCATCAGTTTCTGAAAAGCAAAGCAAAGCAAGTATTAAAAACAAAACAAAAAAATAAAAATCACATGGTGTGGTACTCAGTTGTTTGAGTCTGGAAAGATGTTTTAATCACCTGCAATAACACGGGACTTACAGCGATAGAGGGCTTGGAGGAGCGTCTTGGTCTGTGGTTGAGGAGGATGTCCACAGCACCCACAACCTCCGAGTCTATGGCCACCAGCAAGGCATCTGTGGCCTTACAGAAAAACATAATTTTAGAAAAAAAGAGGGGGCAAAAATCCCCAAAAAAAGCAGACAGAGGAAAAGAAAAATATAAAGTGCTTTGCTAAAATACTCACACCATTTACCGGCTTTTCACATGTAGCCTACGTATTTGAAAAATACCTCATTTAAACTGGTTGCAGAACATTGCCAAACATTGCCAAAGGAATTCAATAGGATCTAGGCCTGGACTTTGACTGGACATGAAACTGACCTAAGAGAGTGTAATTCCAAAGAAGGTTTGGTATCAGCCTCATTTGCAAATTAAATATAAAGGGTGAATAACTACCACAAAAAAGAATAGTTATTCAAGTATATTGATGTTTGTGCTAAATGGGATCTATAAAAAAAAGTGAACTGCAATGTAGAATATGCAAAGAACTCCCAGTGTAAACTCAGTGACGTGCAAAACGACATTTGCAGGTCACCTCATCCTCATTTCTGACATACCTGGCATCCGTACTCGAGCAGAAGCTGCAGGATGTCCAGGTTTTCGTTCTCGATGGCGATGGTCACCGCGTCCCGGCCCAGCACATCCACACAGTTGACGTTGAGCTCCCCGTGGCGGTTCTCCTCCAGCAGCTTCTTCACCATGTAATAGTCACCTGAAAAGACACAATTGTTCACAAAACTCACAAGTGGCTTTCAAGTGATTCTTTGGAAGATGTTTAAAGGGCCATGCCTCCAGACCTCAGCAACAGTTCCAAGGAAAGTGGTGAGACAGAGCAGGAAGCAGCCTCCTAAATCTTGGCTTAACAATAACATCTCCCTCAAAGCAGAGTAACTTGGCTTCTCCGCTGTGTTTACAGAGGCTTTATATGGTGAATTTGTGAACTTATCAATGACTCGTTGAGAATGCCCATGCCTCTGTGCTATTTGACCTGCGTTTAACTCATCAGCTTCATCTCCTTGTTAGGAGCTGTGGAGATTCAGCAGATGGATCATGTAACATGCAGACAGTTACACATCTGGCCCACCCCTAATTTACGGATTATGCTCTACTTGCTGGCCTGACTGCATCACTGCAGGTACATACCAGCTTCTAGGACATGAAAAGCCCAACATAGCTCAAAAGAGGGGAGGGGGAGGGAAGAAAGATGGGCGAACCTTTCTCGCATGCCAGCAGGAAGAGCTTCTCGTCCAGCGTCGTCTCCTCTTTTACTTCTCTCACGTCTTTCAAGGCCAGGAATTTGTCGGGGGAGGACGTGTCCGTGCCCTGGTACAGAGCTGCCATTACGACGGAGAGCGAGTACGGCCAAGCACTGATGTGCATCCCACTAGAAAGCTGCGACCATCACACAAGAAAAGCCCGTCGTCGTCATTGTCATCGCTATGTGCGGAGGAATCCCTTCGCGGAGCGAGTCGGAGCCGAACCGAGGCAGGTTTACAGCGTCGTCATCGGGAGAAATCTTCATGTGTTGGTCAACGCAACCTTCTGCTCCCGACTCTCCGACGTCAGACTCGGTTAAACTGGATTGACGGAGTCAAATGTCTGCTTACGCCCAGAAAACAAAATAAAAGAAAACAAAACTGTCATTCCCTTCGCCGTGTTTACACGCACCATCTTCTGCCCCACATCGCAGGTTTGCTACTGGGATCTTTTTGGTCCTGATGCTGCTGACGAGGACGCTACTGCGCATGTTTCCTCCTCCGAGACGCACGCGCTTCCTTCGTGCACGCGCGGCGCCTTGTGTGTGTGTGTGTGTGTGTGTGTGTGTGTGTGTGAGAGAGAGACTCAGAATTACGTAACAGTGCTGCTTTGTGTACTGTTTGTGCTGACCGTATAGGCTGTGCAGAGGCAGAGATGCAGCAAAAAGAAGCACAACGCTGCAAGTTTTTTACAGAGCTTTGCTACAGCGTTTATGCCCTTTGAATTTATTTGCACGCTGTACTGTTAAACATCAAACCATCCTTGTTTATATACACAGTAAAAATACCAGTGTTGAATTAACACCCAAACGTGTCTATGTGTGTCCAAGTCAGCTGGTGTCTAATTCAACAATACAGAGTGTCACATTAACATTACAACGGTGTTAGTGTTAAAATATGTTAAAGTAACACCAGTGTAGTGTTGATCACTAAACACAATGTGGTGTTAAGAAAGTAAATAATTGACCCACAAGGTGCCAATATCAATCAAATGCAGTGGAAAATATTCAAAACAATACACAGAAATGGAAGTTTAACTTTTCTTAAACCCATTTCAGTATTATAGACCAATGTTAATTTAACAACAAAATGGGTGTCAATCTTTTAACACTTTCAAAAGTGTTACTTTAACACCAGCTGACTTGGACAAATATAGACACTTTTGGGTGTTAATTCAACACTGGCATTTTTACTGTGTACTCTGCGGAGTAGATGTCCCTGCTATTATGTTGTGCATAATTTAAGCAAATGTTATTCTAAAATTGCTATTTGATTGCAGGGTTTGATTTATTAAGTTTTTTTTTTGAGGGGGTTGGGGGGGGGTTGTTTAGTGACCCTGAAAAAAGCTAATTGAACTTTTCACAGCTTTCCTTCAGCAAAGGCAAAAAAAAAACATAAGAAAAATATAAAAATACCATTCTTTAATAAAGGACAGTTTTGTGGGGTGCCCAACAGATGCTGGCACTTTAGGTATGGATGTTTGTAGTTCCTCTTGTTTGTTGCTTCTGTGAATAATTTTCTCCTAGCAGGGCTTGTCAATTTAGATTTAGATGGTCAGAAATGATTTGTTAGATTTGCAGTTAGATGATATTATTTTCATGACGAATTACAAATTGGCTATACTACAAACAGTGTAATGCAGGCATTGGATCGCCTTGATTGGATTGCCTGTATCCGTATCTATAAACTAAGCGATAAGTAATTAAAAAATGGATAAAGCAATGCTTCTTGTGGTGTCCTAAGTTTAAGAAACTGTTTTATTTACATTCCTCTCCAACTTCATTCCATACTTGCCTGGTGTGT
Source organism: Poecilia picta (assembly GCA_033032245.1). Lineage (NCBI taxonomy): Eukaryota > Metazoa > Chordata > Actinopteri > Cyprinodontiformes > Poeciliidae > Poecilia > Poecilia picta. The sequence goes on along the minus strand of CM065372.1, from coordinate 16,783,539 downwards.
TCCTTAATATTTACAGGGTTTTTTTTTACACTGATCTCTAACAGATTTTTGAGCCACCTTCACAAAACCACTGTGTTTATATTTCGATTAATATACATCCATACTTACATATATGCCTTCTTTTTACTGTACTGACTTTGTTGTTTGAAATGGAATTTATTTCATGGTATCAGAGTAAAAGAAACTGAACGCACTTGTCAAATTTTTATTATTAACCCCTCGCCCCCCACCCCAAAAAAAACTCAGTATCTCAGCACACTGGGATAGGAGGCGTATCAAAGTTAATGTCTGGGTTATTCTCTGCATTAAATTCAGTCGGTAATGAAGGCTTAACTGCACAATAGATATGTTTGGACATCTATTTGTGAAATTAATTATATCTAGACTGATGGAGTCCTTGCCAGGCCTTAATGGAGCAGATGTGGAGTTACAAACTTACAAACATCTTTAGATGTTTTACCAGAGAGGACTCAGGAAGTTGGGATTATTTTTGCAGTTTGACAAAGTAGTGCTAGCAGCTACAAACATAAATAAAAAGTTCTGTCAAAATGAAAGTCTGGCCGGCAGTTGGGTAAAAAGAAGATTTTACATGAAACCCTGACTCAATCCCTTAAAATGATTTTGATAAGAAGCAGTTCCTTGACAGGCATATTTGTGCTGTTAATTGTTTATCCTGCACATTTTATTTGTTCTATATGCAAAGTAAACTCTGTATTTACAAAATTGAATAGCTGATGTATTAATTCAACAAATTCTCTCTTTTTTCTAATTTGACTTTATTTATTCACATCACCTTTTATTTGCTGCTACTTATACTGAAAGAAAAAATATATTGAATGAAACGGTTATTTAAAGAATCACTACATTGAAATAGGCCTATGTCTTAAATTTCTGGGGGTTTTATATAAATTAAATGCATTGATTGTGTTATTGTGAGGGTTCAACACGCCGTTATCCAGCAGAGGGCAGTCTGTTCAAAGTTTTTAGAACATATGTAAGCATTTTCACTACCGATGAAGCATGTGTAGGATGCAGACAAATGCCATGATATTCTTTATGGAAGGAAATTTTAATTCTCTTTTTAGATCATTAGGCCTAATTTAAGATTTTCTCTGAAAAAGCTGCTATTTTATTGTGATTACTATTTTTTATATAATCAAAAATGATTAAATATAATAGATTAAAATACATTTTTGAATTTTATGAAATAAGAAAAAACCATGTGGCCATTACAGATGGGCAATCTTATTGTTGGGGTTAAAGGATCATTTCACTCAATTCCTCCCCTCTGGTTGAGGAGAAAATTAAAGAAGCTTTAAATTTCAGTTTGCCACTTCCTCGGGAAATGCTGACAGATGTCTTTACATCTGTCTAACTCACCCTACGCTACCCTAACAAAGCAAAACAAAACAAAGAAAAAGTCCTACAACTGTTTCATTTAGAAATCTTTGTGTTTATGCAATTACAGGACGAGGCCACATATTCTCTGTGATGTCTGTATGTTTGCTTTTTAATTAATAAAAGATATTACCTTTCTATATATATATATATATATATATATATATATATTTTATATATATATTATATAATAATATATATATGTATATACACATCCATCACATTAATGTGACCACACGTACTTTCCACTTCAGAGTTAAATAACCAATCACAGAAGGCAGGTGGCAGCACAGTGCAGTTGAGCGTATATAAAGGGTGTGTGTGGGCTTCGGAAAACATTTCAATCGTTGGCGTAATGCAGAAACGAAGCGATTTATCCGACGTCCAAAAGGGCATGATCATTGGCTTTCGGGCCAAGGGTGGAAGCATTTCCGAAACGGCTGAGTTTGTGAACTGTTCGCGTGCCGCCGTGGTAAAAGTGTACCGTGCATGGCAAAATGGGACTGTCCAAAATCAACGACGTGGCAAATGTGGTGCACCACGGGCCATAGATGACAGAGGCGAACGACGGTTGCGGAGATGCGTTCGGGCAGATAGACGGGCTACCGTTGAGCAACTGACCACTAAAATGAACCAAGGGCTACCACAAGTGTCTCCCAAACCACTATTCAGCGAACATTGCTGCGTCTGGGCCTCCGAAGCGGACGCCTGGTTCGTGCACCTATGCTGACTGGTGTTCATCGACGACGAAGGCTAGAATTTGCACGCCAGTACAGCAGCTGGACGTCCACTGAGTGGCGACAGGTAGCGTTTTCAGATGAATCGCGTTTTATGCTCCATCGGACAGATGGACGTTGGCGTATAAGGCGTGAAACCTCTGAAAGGAACCACCCTGCAACCATTGCAGGAACGGTCCAAGCTGGAGGCGGGAGCATTATGGTCTGGGGAATGTTTTCCTGGCATTCTCTGGTTCACTGATTATTGTGGAAGGCACGATGGATCAATACAAGTACGCATCTGTCCTTGCGGACCATGTCCACCCCTACATGCGCATTGTTTTTCCTCAGGATGATGGCATCTTCCAGCAGGACAATGCGAGGTGCCATAACAGCTGCCAGTGTACGTGCGTGGTTCGAAGAGCACCAGGATGAGTTTACCGTCCTCCCCTGGCCAGCAAACTCACCTGACTTAAACCCAATCGAGCATCTGTGGGACCATCTCGATCGAGTTGTTCGCGCCATGGATCCTCAACCGCGTAATCTAGCGCAGCTGGCCACGGCATTAGAGTCGGCATGGCTCAACATCCCAGAGAAGACCTTCAGGACCTAAGTGACTCTCTTCCTGCACGTCTCGTAGCAGTTCGCTCTGCGAAAGGTGGTTATTCTGGCTTTTGACAGATGGTCACATTAATGTGACTGGACTGTGTATATATATATATATATATATATATATATATATATATATACATATATATATATATATATATATATATATATATATATTATATATATATTATATATATATATATATATATATATATATATATATATATATATGTATATATATATATATATATGTATATATATATATATATATGTATATATATATATATATATATATATATATATATATATATATATATACACAGTCCAGTCACATTAATGTGACCATCTGTCAAAAGCCAGAATAACCATTTTCTTTGTATTACAATACTGTAATTATGTAAAGTTTTAAATTAAATTAAATTACATTTTATTTTATTTCTTTAATGTGTGTGTTTTAGTGTTCTATTTGCTGCTGATACACTAAGATTTTCCCATAGGGTAGAAGATCATGGCCACACTAACGTCTCCAGTCAGTAGTCATAATGTTATGCCTGAACAGATAGAAAAAATAAATCCCGAGACAGAAGTGGTGAAAACATGCACTTAATCTGGGATGCTGAACTCTCCCAACAGACAAGTTTCCTATCTATTGTACATAAAAGCAGACTAAATAGAACAGCTTTTGTATTATAGTATGGATTTCAGTACACGATGTGATGTGGGGCCGGGAAATAATGAAAAGCTTCAAAGCGCTTTCTCTTAACTTTTTGTATCGATAAAGGCAGGATGGGTGGAAACCTCTATGGCTTATAATAAAAGCTTTCACTATGAACCGTCTCTGCACAACATAGATGTACAACAGTGAGATCAACATCATACGTCAACATGGCGCCATATTTTGAGTGGCGTTGTTGTTGTTGAGACACAAAAGCTGTAAAAGACAATTTTGCCAATTTTAGGCCAAGCTCGTGCGATGTGTTGTGATACTGTAGAGAAGTGAAATATAAATAAAATATAAAATGAAAGGAAGAAGAATGGAAAGAGAGAAAGCAGGAATGAAAGAAAGAAACAAAGAAACAAAAAGAAAGAATAAAATAGGAATAGAAAATATTGCACCTTTACAATAGTTATGCTAATACTTGTGTTAATCATACTTGTAAAATATTCTCTATGCCGGTTGAAGTTACAGTCACGTAAACTGTATGCAATAAGTACATAATTTTATTCTGCTACTACTACAAATACTAATTATGGTTATTGTTATCGTTAATGCTCATATATTACTATTTTATGTTCACTAAAATTTAAATGAACATTTGTGACACTTCCCTTTTATAATTTCATTATTATTATTATTATTATTATTGCAACTTAAAATCATGGACAGTTTAAACAAATCTAACATTGTAAAGCATCACAACCAAAAAAATGTAGCTAATTTTAGTGCCTTGGGATATTTTTAAAGTTCAGGTCTCCATATTTGCGTACGTTGTCTTTCGAACTAGATGCTCGAGCTCACTTTGATTCACAGCTATAGGTCCCTTTTGTGTCAGACGTGGCTTCTATTCGTAGTAAAAAGGAAGCATATCCTATTTTGCATAAAGTGACTTGTAAAAATTAGCAGAAAATAAAATTCGGTTAATGTTTTATTCAGAAAACCCCTCATTTTCCTCGACGAATTTGTCCCTCACAATACGGCGCGGAAGCTAACGGATTCTATTCGTTATATCTCTATCTGGGAGGCTTGGAGACGGACGGGCAAAACACCCAATAAAAGAGCTACTTACCGCATTACGTCACCAAGTGGACCAATGCAGCGCGTCAGAGGGCGGGACTCTGACGCGCTGCATTTGGACTGAACCCGTTCGGTGTGTGGCAGTTAGACTAGCAGAGGAGGTTGCTATATGGGGGATTCTTAAATCCGAGACTACGGATGCAGACTGGGCGCTGTTTCATTGCATTCAGGTGATTTAAGTCGTTCGCGCAGGACTCGTTTTGATTTGCTGCACCGTGTCTATGTGTGGATCTGTGTTTGCAAAGATGCATCAGACAGTATCTGCGCAGAGATGCCCCCGCTGAACATGAGCAAACAGGGCGTCTGTTACAATGAAGAAGACGGCGGCGGCGACTCCTTCCTGTGTTGTTGCGGATCGTTGGTATGGACAACCTAAACGTCTCCATCATCATCATCATCATCACCATCCACCGCCGCTTCTATGAGAAACATTGCGCAGTGCAGTGAACGCCGTGAATCGGGTTTTTGGAAGATATATTACCTAATCATCTGGAAAATAAATTCCCAGCGTACACATTACAGAGCGCGCCTTGGTGCATCACTGTCAATGTAAAGAGCTCTGCCCAGTGGTGGGAAACACCTCTCTCCAGGGGTTACAGATGAGAGGGAAACAATACCATCAACCACTGAAGTTGACAGCGCCTTGGGAGAAGGATGCTGGCTTTGGGAGAAAGCTCAAAACCTACAGGAATCATACCAAGATAATAGCACAGCCTGGGATCGTGATGAAAGTGCTGCGCAGGAAGAGGATTGTGTTATTCATGGCCTATTTCCTGCTGCTGGTGCTCACCATGCTCAATTTGGCCAATTATAAATGGACCAAGGAGCCTCAGCAGTGCAACCATCAGATGAGGAGCACCACCTATCAGAGCAGATCAGACATCCGCTTTCTCTACAGGCCCTCCCTGGCTAAGAAGAGACAGCTCATCTACGTCCTGACCACCTGGAGGTCGGGGTCCTCCTTCTTTGGTGAGCTTTTCAACCAAAATCCAGAAGTGTTCTTCTTGTATGAACCCATGTGGCACATCTGGCAGAAGCTGTACCCTGGCGATGCGGTGTCTCTGCAGGGGGCGGCCAGAGACATGTTGAGCTCCTTGTATCGCTGCGATCTGTCTGTTTTCCAACTTTACAACAGCCCCGGAGGTAAAAACTTTACCTCCTTAGGGCTGTTTGGGGCCACACTGAACAAGGTTGTGTGCTCCTACCCCTGTGCTCAGCCTACAGGAAGGAGGTGGTGGGGATGGTGGATGACAAGTTGTGCAAAAGGTGTCCCTCACAGAGCCTTAGACTGGTGGAGGAGGAGTGCCTAAAGTACAACACTATAGTCATTAAAGGGGTGCGCATTTTGGATATAAACGTTCTCGCCCCTCTGATGGAGGACCCGTCCTTGGATCTGAAAGTGATCCATTTGGTTAGAGATCCTCGGGCAGTGGCAAACTCAAGGATCAAATCCAGACACGGCCTGATTAAGGAGAACTTACAGGTAGTCCGCAGCAGGGACCCCAAACTGCGCCGGATACCTTTCGTAGATCCCGGCCACAAGGCCAACAAGAAGGACGGCTCCGACTACCACTCCATCGGAGCCATGGAGGTGATCTGCGACCGCACCTCCAGGACTCTGAGGACTGCCTTGAACCCTCCGAGTTGGCTGAGGGGGAAGTACATGGCCGTGCGGTACGAGGACCTGGTGGAGAACCCCGTCAAGACCCTGAGGAGTGTTTACCGCTTCGCCAACCTCACCACCAACCATGACATCGAGTCGTTTGCGCTGAACATGACCAGCGGCTCCAGCTCCTCCTCCAAGCCCTTCATCGTCTCCTCCCGGAACGCCACGCAGGCCGCCAGCGCTTGGAGGATGGTGCTCAGCATCCAGCAGATCAAGCAGGTGGAAGACTACTGCCACCACTCCATGTCCGTCCTGGGGTACGAGAGGGTTCGAACAGCCGGGGAGGCCAAGGATTTGAGCAAATCGCTGCTGACGCGCTCCAAACTGTGAAAATAAAATAAAAATAACAGAAGCATCCTCCTCGCCACCAAAGACCTTTTTAATTTAATGTTCATTTTTCCATGCAGTGCCGTTTCCTCTTATTGTGGAATTAAAGCTTTACGTTCAAGTGTTAAAGGAGCTCCGGCTAGTTACATTTGGAATGTATATCTTGTTTTCGAGCTGCAGTTTGTACACTTCTTTTATACAGGAACACCGGCTGTGGGACAATGACTTAAGATAGGAAACAAAAGGATAATTTATGTATCTTGGTATTATTATAACACTAAAAGTTGATGTTTTTGAGGTTATTTTTGAATGTTTAAAATCTTAAAAAATATATATTATTTTTCACTCTCCATACTGTCTGTACAAGTGAAAAGAAAAACTAGTAGATGAACGGAAAAGAAGTAGTAACAGATTAAAAAAAAATCATTTTTATTTTTAATACCCGGTTAAAGTCAGAGACAATCAGTGATTTGGTTTTAATGACGTGCCATAGTTAGAAGTCTCATCAGAACAGCAGTAGTACTTTATATAGTTTTTTTTTTAAAACTGTTATTTCATTTTGTCACAACGTTCTTGTAGGATGTTGACATGCACTGTGGATTTTGGTCATAACTCTGGAGCAGGACAACCTCTCTTTGTGTCAGTGTGAGCATTCTGTTGTTCTACCATCTTCAAATGTTTACAATTGCTTGCTCTTATGAAAACACCTGATCTAAAAAAATATATATTGCATTGAGTAAAGTTCACAGTAAATGACTTTATGCATCATTTGTGAGTGCAACATTTTCAAACTGAAGAAATATTCAGTCTCATTTTGCTCGTGTCTAGAATTTGAAATGAGTTAGTGCTTTGAAAAATTATTTGCCTCCTAACAGAATTTCTGCTTTTCACTTTTTTTTGGACACACTTATATGTTACAAGATAAAATTAGTAAATAGTACATGTGCTGTTTAAATTATTTGATTTATTTGGGGAAAAAGCTGTTTGAACCAACCAGACCATAGGCTATTTACTGATTTTGTTGGCAACGATTACAGACATTAAATGGATATTTTACTTCACCACAGAGGAATTTGGCCAATGCTTGTTTTAATATAGGCCAAGGCACTGCATTTTTGTAGGATTTTTGCCCAGACTTTGACTAGGCCACTCTAAAATTTTCTTTTTTATTTTGTGAGCTTTTCGGTGGTGTATTAGTAATGCTTTGCATCATTTTCCTGTTTTGTAATCCAATAGCACTTGATCTAAAGCTAGTGAAATCATGGCCGTCGGGATTTTTTGCTAGAGAGCAGAATTTATGACTTCATCAATTATGACTATTTGTCTAAGTCCTGACGCAACAGACTCCCACACTACTCTGACCCTGTTTGACTGTGGGTATGATGTTTGTTCTCTGAAATGCTGTTTTAGTTTCACAGCAGGCTAAACTGGATACACATCTCCCAAAAGTTAGACCTTTATTTTCATCAGTCCATAAAACATTTTCTCTGAAGTAGTCAAGATGTTGGTCATGAACAACGACCTTGAACTGAGGCAAGTGATCCCTGCAGTGCTGTAGATGTTGTTCTGGGCTGTTTTGTGAAATGGATGAGTTTTTGATGCATTCTTTGTGTTATCATGGCAGGGAACAAACACTGATGTTTTATATGATGTTTATTTATGGATAAACTGTGGTTTCACTGTGGTTTGCCGAGCGCTAATGCCGTAGCTGAGGTAACCCCTCTCAGATTGATGATTATCAAGTATTTTGCTTCTTTTTTTTTTTTCATTTTTCCAGCATGGGGTTAGACATGTTGCTTTTTGAAATTTTTCCGTCTATTTCACAGTCCAACTCTGGTGGACCATGTAAAACTTTACTCAACTTTCGAAGACGTTTAATCATAGCTCAGTCATTGTGTAATAAGAGGAGAAGTTGTATGACCTGGTTGGTTTGGACGGCTTATTTCCTTAAATGAAATTATAAATTTCCAAATTTCATTTTTAAGTTACTCAGGTTACCTTTGATTGATACTGAAATTACTTTTATGATCTGAAACAACAGAAGTGTGACAGAAAAGTGAAATAAACTTGTAAGGGGAAGACATTTTTTTTCACAACACTGTATTTCTCCAAGCAATGCCGCCGCAATGTCATACATTTGTTGCCAATGACTACATATCCTAGGAGTGACCTATGGCGTTTAGTAAATATACTTTTTGTTTACGCTCAACGTTAATCGGCGTGGATGGAGTGTGTGCAACTCTTAGGGCTAAACAAGTTTCAGAAGTGATGTTTTAAAATAATTTCCCCTTGAAAAATTCCTTTAATTCTCATTTTTAGATCCAGAGGTTTATTTTGGGGAGTTAAGTAGTGCAGGTGCTTTAATATTTAACGAACCCATATATTTTTATCTGCAGAACCCTTTTGACTTGTACTCTGAATCTCTTTTACCTTCTTTTATACAATACACACAAATAACTGCTGGATTATGACCCAGCAACCCAGTTTTATTAATTTAGTTCTCCATGAAATGGATGGAATAAAAGATCTACATGCCCTGTCAAAATGCTAGGTTACCGTGATGTCACAAAATGATTTTTTTCCCCACATTATCCAGTCACATTTATCCAGTACAATTCAAACTAAACTCTTTGAGGAAAACAATCTAGAGAATAAAAAAAATGTTGGTTAGCACAACAAACTAATACTTAGTCGAAACACATTTTGATTCATTTCAAGGATTCAGTTATCTTTGTTGAGTCTCTTAACATCCCGCATTTTTCACTTCCATAATATTTCCAAGGGAAAACAGAAATGCCGTTTGGTGCCCTTCTCCAATTGTTCCCAAATTAATAAATTATGATTTCATGTGAGCACAGCACATTCTTCCACAAGATGTTGAGCAGATTTAACAGTTCAATTGTTTTAGACTTCTATCTTTAGACCTTACATTTTAGTCCAGTGTAGTTATTAGTTACCATTATTAAAAGTCTTGGAACACTAATTTGTTCCAAGATTAGTCAAACCCCTTGTGTCTCTCTGGTCTGGGTTAGTTAAAATATTAACAGAGAAATGAGACACTCCTTTAAGTAGGTAAGGCATCATCAGTTCTCACTGATTCCTCAGATGTAAAGTAATGGGACTTAATACATCTATAGGAGATGTATAAGTATTAACCCTGCAACAGATGTAATCATAGGTTCTTTTTAATATCATTAAGTGTTAAACTTAATACCAGACCAAATAAATTATTACATATTAGACTGAATTATAATATTTGTCGTCTTGGTAAAATATTTTAAACTCACATGTAAAACAGTTAGAGACCAAACGTGATCTATCCTAACACTTCAAACAAGACAGTGGGGTTATTCTTTTGCCTTCAACATTATGCTAACTTTGAAAGTATTAAGTTTGCTAGACTTGAAAGCGGGCTCCTACCTTTTTGATTCCATGTGTGTCTCAGGAAAAACGTGCATTTTGGTTCTGGTTACTTTGTAACTCAGTAACCTCTAACAGAGCATATAAATGAGTAAAATGTAGAGTTAGTTGCTAAGAATGAGTTGGATTTGGCTCTTGTCTATCTTTATAAGCACACTCCTGAGAAAATGCATGTGGCTTAATGAGATACATGACTGGGTTCGTATAAAAAGCCAAAGCGGAGCTGATAAAATGGGTTTTTTTCTACGACAGAGGGATTTTGCTGATAAGTTCATATCTGCATGAAGAAGTAGAAGTAACGGCTGCAAACAAAAGGCTCACAGGAAAATTTATGAACATCTTTTTGTCAGACATATTAACTTTTTTATCAGGTGATATAGAAAAAAAAGGTAAAAGCCTAAATAGAACTGTAAGCTTAAACAACAGAAGTGTGTCAGAAAAGTGTCGCCCTTTTCGTCAGTGTGATCTGTGCTTATAGCTCAGCTTCAGGCTGTTAGCAGAAACAAGTGTGTCGTTTAACGCATGCATGCCTGGGCCTGAAGTCAAAAGCAATAACACAAGATAAAGACATCTAAAAACACCCCACCTTTACAGAAAACGTGATAAAGAAAATATCAAGAACAACTTTAAAAAAATTAAGTAAAAAAAAAAAATCCTATTAAAACTATCCTATTAAAACTTACTTTACTCAATAAATCAGATCACCATACCAGAGGTGTTTGTTTTATTTTTAATTTAAATTCAAAAAGAAAAAGTCAAATTGTAAGAATTCGGTAAGCAAAAAGTTATAGCTCAAAGCATTTATGAAATAATCTTTGTCTGTTACTTTAAAAGTAAATATTTTTTGGCAAATGCCCAGTCAGAAGTATTCCCCATGATGTTTTAAACATTTCTGTTTAAAACATTGTCCTTTATTGGTCATCTTCTCCTATTGGTTTGAAACTATATTTCTCACAAAAATGGTGTTACAGAAAATAAATTTTTTTTTAAACATCTATATATAAATCCTTGCAATATATCACCATTTGTGAACAAAACTATACGAGTTTCACCAACCAATCAGATTTTCCATAATTTTTTTTTAACACATAGTGGGATATGGTTAAATACAAAGGAAGCAGTATGCAAACTCTCATAACACCAATAAATGTTAAAACAAGTAAATTAAATAAAAAAGTAAGTGCAAACAAATACAAACAAAATGTGCAACCGAGGAAACTTGGATACAAACATAAACAAATAACCAGAGATAAATATAAGCCATACAAAAACATTGCATTCATAAAAAGCACTTCAATCACAAGACAAATAGCACATTTATCATTTGCGATACACCTGTCTTGCTAATTTTGAACCCAGTTTTGTGAAAATAACAATAAGATTGTTATTACAGAAAAATACAGAAATTGGCATAATTAACAGAGAAAAACGGTGGCGTTTATAAAATAAAGGAATTGTTTGTTAGGTTTGGGGCTTGATTCTATTTCCTACTGGCAAACATGGAGCTCTATAAAAGCAGGTCCTTGTTTTTGGTCAATTTCCTCATCTTATAAATGAACCGATTGGCAACAACTACATCAGTGAGGAGAAGAAAACCCATCGGCAAAAACATGGCAGTTCATAAGAATGACCGACACAATTAGGAAGTGAAAATAAGGGTTACAAAACTGAGATGACTTTGTTTAAACTACTGCGCATAGCAACTGAAGGCACTGTGTCAGCAAATCAAACTATAGTTAGTTTTAGGAAACAGCTCTTTTAAGGATTTTAGTCTGGAGACTTGTGATGAAAGGCTTTGTTCTCAGCTCTTTAATCAAGAGCGTAACTCTTATCAGGTTTGCCATCAGGCTCATACAGTAAACATTTTCAGCAAGCAACAGTTGAAAGACCCACATTCCACAGATGTACCCATGCATTTGTTGCATAAATAGAAGAGAGATCACTTCAAGGGCAGCGGGTGTATCACACAAAGCCTAACCTACAGCAAACTGCACCCTGATTCACTCCAGGGGAATAAAAGTGGGACGGCCTGGAGATTTATGAGTCAAAAAGGAAACAATGCGCGTTCTATAATAAAATCCAGAGCCGTTATGTTTACAGAATGCTCTTGGATGATAAGGAGGACATGGAGGAAAATGAGTAGGGGGGTTTGAATCAGCTGAAAGGGCAACAACTTAATGAAAGCTTAATCAGGAGATGGGCAGAAAAGAGGAGCAGAACAGGCACTGATATAACATCCTGGGTGATTCGAAGAAACACTGTGGTATTCAATTACTGTGTATGCTGGTGAGAGAGTTCCCACATTACGAAGCATACCATGAGGGTCACTTCATCTTTTGTATTAAAAAAAACAACAACACTTTTTTATAGTGCACCATCTCTGTCCAGTTAATGTAATAATATATCTCAAGCATTTTGTTGCTGTTGATTTAAATGAAGATGGTTTATAGTAATGTGAATACAAAACGCAGTTTAAAAAAATGCTTATTACATAGATCAATGAAAGAGATATTTGTCACTGACAGAATTCACAAGGAGGATAAGCCAAAACCGGTGCTTAAGAACTTCTCTCTTCACAGTGTTATGTCCAAGGCAGTCATGTTTAATAAATTAGTATAATACTGAAAAATTCATTTATTTCAGTAACTCACTAAACTAGATGAGCAGAGTAACAGAGTTCCAACATTTAAGATTAGAATATTAAAACAGAGCAATAAAAAAACAAAACAGTTTGAGTACAGAAAGTTTCAATAAAAACTATGTTTAATACCTGCTTGAAGGTCGTTATTTTGAAAAATTACTGTGTATTTGACAAACAAGCTTCATTGAAGGACATATTCACATTCACTGAACATGACTGAAAACTAACAGAAAACATAGCAGGACAACTCACACTGGAGTTCAACCAATTTGGATTCTGCTCCTCTTCGCTCTTCGTCCAGATTCAGAGATTCTAATTTGGAAATAAAATGCAAAATGCACTTAAATAACAGCTGGTCTTAGGACCATAAGGCAGAAGTAGTCCTTTTCCATCCTTATCCCAGGTAATGTTGACTCTAGTTCTGCGATGGTTTACCATAAGGAATGTGTTTTCTGATGTTCTGAATGCCGTGGTGTGTGGTAACTTCTAAAGCGCTGACTTCATCTGCTCTTGAATGGGCGTTAGGCTGGAATCCCATTATCCCTGCTGGTTGTGGACCTTTTCCTATAAGTTTTTCCTTCCACCCAACTCTTCACTAATATTTTGGATACAGCACTCAAAGAACAGCCAGCTTCTTTAGCAATTAACCTGCTGCAGCTTACACTCCTTGTGAAGGACAGTCAAATCGACCGTATCCCCCGGGAGTCTGCAGAATGTACGACTCTCATAAAACAGCATCTCTGTTAAAAAAAAATCATAGGTTCACCTTTTGAAATGAAATAAATGAACTTTTTTGATGACATTCTAATTTACAGACATGCTCCTGCAGATGAAAATAAATTTAAACACAAAGCAGGACAATACATCTCCAGCAGAGAAACAGGAAGAATGCCAGCCTCCACTAATTGTCTCTTCCTTCCAGCACGAGTGTTTTTGCACACAACGCAACACATGGGGGTTGTGTGACCTTATGCGAGTCACAGTAACAAACTCCCACTCGGTGGCTTTGAAATACACAGACCATGGTCCCTGCGCTCTGTGGGAGGTGGGGGCTAGCATTAAGGCAACAGGGGAGAGGGGAATGAGAAGGCAAAGATAGAGGGGGAAAATTCACTCCTCAATGGCGTGAGCCGCTCCGGTGCCGAGGCCCAAATCTCCCTCCAGCAGGTCCTCTCGCTGCTCTGACCCAGAGTCGCTGCTCCTTGTGGACGGAAGATCAGATTTCTCCAAATTGACGTCAAAGTTCTCTGGTTCAGTCTCAAAGGGCTGCTCCTCATCCTGAAAGGTAAATAATAATAGAGTGGAAAAAAAAAATCTCTTGTTTCAATCCGTTCTAAGATTCACTGTAAAGTTTTGATCACCTCCTGCTTTTGGTGGCCACAGATGACTCCAGCAAACCTACCACACCACTGTGGCAGTGAGTCGGTCAGCGGGGGGCCACAGTGGGTCAGCAGGGGCTTTAGATATCTGTAACCTCGTTAAGTCAAAACCATAGTTAGTATAACCAATACAAGTTCTTTAACATACTGAAACTGGGAATGAAAGGGGCAACTCTACAGGTTTAATGATGCAATCAAAGAATGTTGGACGGTTCGCACAGAAGACTATCAGTCATCTTGCTTTTATTTCTTATAAACGGGAAGTGTGGCTTTCGGTTTTAGCTGCTTATCTCAAATACCAAACCATGTCCCTTCACCATGTTTAAAAGACCTGAAAAATCATCTTTGAGCAATACTTTAGCAATATGAACCACAACTTAAAGCCACTGTGATATTATTATATATATATATATATATATATATATATATGCTTTGTTTTCAATTTTTTTTTTCATTTACAGGAGCATATATAGCGATTATTGTACACACATAGCCTTATATAATACACATATATTGCGTTTATCTGGATTAAAATAAATACAAAACACTATAATAAAATCTTAAATCTCCTCCTGAAATGAAACATAGTTCAGATAGTCTTTAAACAGAAGAACCATTATTGAGGCAGCCACAGAACCGGCCTTTATAGAAGAGAGGCAAACACAAAGCCACTGCTGAAACTAAGCCAGAAGAAGTCCTGTCTAGGGTTTGCCACAAACATGACGAACCCAGCAAACATGTGGAACAGAGTTCCCAGGACTGGTAAGAACCAAACTGAATTGGCCTACATGCAAAACGCTGCACATCCCACTGAACACACCATCGACGGCATGAAACATGGGGGTGCAAGAGTCATGCTCTGGGGACGCAAGAGTGTGGAAGTTTGTCAGACTTTATGGGAAGACAGATGGTATTACAATATATACCTAACATTTCCAGAATAAAACTTGTTACAAGCTGCAAAAAAGAGAGAAATAAGTAGGACAGACGCTCACCTTCCACCAGCAGAGGACACTGACTGGACTGTCTAGGATCAATGGTTCTTAACCTACTGACTGAAAAACAGGCATAGCTACACATTCTTGTTTGGGCATGCATACAGAATATCTACTTACAGAGTATAACAGTGCAGATATTTAGTCTTTCTTTAACACCAATAAGCACCTTAATATCTTATCCATTTGCCTAGAGCTGTTAGTACAAAGCAGCTGCTGCCAGCTTGTTTAGTTTTAATAAAGTGAATTTTCTGAATGGCTTGAGAGAAGAACCTAAAATCAGTCAATCTGAGCTCATCAGTTGGCCCGCTGACGATATTTGACATTGACCTCATTTCTCGTTCACTTTGAAACGGCCTGAAAACTGGTGAGTTCAGCACAGCTGATGCTCTAATTGTTCCCTGTGCCAGACACTTTTCAATAGTGAGATCCTTTGAAAACAGTGAAACAAGCAGATGATTTCCTAATCCATTAAAATAATTTTCCAAATCACGATGCAAACTGTTGAGGGTGTAAATTGTGATTTATATCTGTGTGGCCAATGCCATTTGAGCCTAAATGTGCCTAAAACATGAAGGTCAGTACAATGTAGACATATGTATTACTCTATGCTACTTTAACTCCAAAAGCACACTTGTAAAAATGTAGATAGCTACACACTGAAGTAAAAATATAAGCACACTCAAAAAAGGTTTGTTTTCAACATATTTGCACACGTGGATATTTATTTTAATTCATGTCAAAAATATCTATTCATCCCTCTATCAATTTTAGAGTTGTAGCACAAATGATCTGTGTTTACCCTGTCTTTGAATCACTGCTTATTTGCCGTCTCATGGCTCAAACCAGCACATTTCAACGACTTCACTAAATTCACATGATGTAAAGCTAAAATGATGGACGTCTTTCCAGATATGCCCAGCAGGCCTTTTCTTTTTATGAGGTCATTAAGAGCCAATAGCCTCTTTTGTTACAAGACAGAGAGCTCCATAATAGTCATTAGCATCTCTAGGTACTAGGTGCTATTTTTAATTTGGATATCTAAAGGGTTCAAATATATTTCATTTCACACGGATGTGCATGCTCCTATCGGCTACGGGATCTCTGAAAGTTAGACTGAGATAAAAATAAATTGTGTTAGCTTATTTCAGGGAATCGGGTCAATGCGGCTCTTGATTAAAATCAGAAACAAGGCCACAATTAATCTCCAAATGTGTTTAAGAGCTGCTGCAAAGCGATGCAAAGAGTCGTGGATCGGGTGGGCGGAGCAAACGACTGCAGACAGAAATTATGTGTTAATGTTAAGGAAGGATATCAACATGCTTCTGGTTAAAGCGTAGTAAAAATTACACCCTGTGATAAGACTCCAAAACCTCCCTAATCAAGGCAGTTAGTGACAGCATATTCCATTAACTTGATCCTGGATCCCCTTTATTACAGCTCCTTAAGTGTGACGGCACACTCATTAGCTTTCAGCTGTAGAAGTTCTGAGCGTTCTAATTATTAGCCACTTTCCTACTTCTGGTTGTTCCTTCTGAAAAAAAAAAAGAGACAAAGCTCTGCTTCACCTTTGTCATCCTAATGGGACAAAAGCAAAAATGTACATCTCTTGAGTGTGCAATGGATAATGTGGGATGTAAAAGTGCACAATTTCCTGACGTGAAAAAGAAAGAAAAAAAAAGACAATTACCTTATTCGTCAGCAATGAGTAAAGGGTTGGGATTATAGGTTTCTTTATGTTCGCCAACAGGATTCATTTATGAGTCTCAAAATTAGGAAAGGAGAGAAGAAAAGAGGGTGCAGGGATTTTGAGGTGGAGTAGTCGGCATGGCTCCGCGCTACAATAACACAGCTCAGCGGATGGTTGTTATTGCTAGAGCTGCTCTCCGTTTCAAGGAGGTGTCGAATTAGATTTGCGTAAAAATGTGTTGAGTATTTCTGAGCTGGAAGAAGCCGAGCTGCTGTTTCAGCCACTCTCCTCCACGTCTCCCCTCACTGGCCTCTCGTTAAGTCTTGGAGAACGTTTTTTCAACTACAACAACCATCACACCTTTATTTTTTGACAACCTTTTATATCCCTTAGTGTGACCATTTATGCAAACAGTTTCAGGAATTACGTTTTCTTTTAGTTGCAAAGCAGAGTTAGATTGCCACACAGAGTTAGATTGCTCTCATCTAAATCATTCCAATGAAACTCTGGTTCTATCTTAATGGTAATCTACCAGCTGGCTGGCAGATTACCCCAGGGTCAAGTTTTTGCAGTCTCTAATTTTACTTTTTGATTTTGTGTGCGTGGCTAAAGATGTTCCGAGTTTATTTGTCATGTATTTCACAAACATATTCTGATTAAATTACAGTTTAATAGTATAACCACTGTCAAATGTTTACAGGTTCACAGCTAGAAGTTTTACTCCTGTCAAAAGCTGCCTCTCCTTTTTATTTTACAAGTGACAAAAGACTTATGTCTGTTGAATCTCTTAACTTTGTTTTTTTACAGCTCCATATTTTCAGAACGTTCAAAATGAACTCTTTTCAAGGTTATAAAGTGTGGCTGCTGCGACGAGTCAAAAACAAAGAAACAAAAAAAAATTATTCTGAATTCAAAGTCAAAACGTGAAGCGTACATGAGCTCAATCCATCTTCTATTCATATCTAAACAACTTCCTTGTCTCTAATGAATGCATCCACACAGGATGACGCAAGGTGCAGGATTGCAGAGACTTTCAGTATCTAATCGAAGAAGAGCCTGCTCACTTGACCTTCGTAGTATTTGTCTGACAGCATTTTGATCCAGCTTCAATCTTTTTCATATATAGAGGGAATACTTTTGCAAGATGCTGTATTTATACAGCTCAGTTTTTTCTTAAGTGCTTCTTTACCGATTATATCAGTCTTCATTATTTGTATTTATCCAAGTACAAAATATCCAATATGTTAGTTGCCAGTTCTTTGTTATTCCTTCCAGAAGGCCATGTACTAAAAACAGCATCAGGCTTCGCTTTCAAGGTGAAATTATTTCTGGTTGAATTTATCTATTTTGGGTGCTAGCAGTGTGAGCACTATGTGTGGTGGTTGTCCTTGGTTCTGTTTCAATTTATTTCATGTTCAATTAAGGCCTCTTCAGCCTAAAAATTTTTCTTTATCGAATAATTTTTGGGTAACAATCAGACGCAAAGAATAAATACTGAAATCAAGGTACACAAAGTTTTTTTGTTCCATTTGCAGCAGGAAGTGAACCAGAATTTTTTTCAGTCCTGGACCAAAATATATCCTGATGTTATTTTGCACATTTGTCATTTTGATTAAAACTTATAATATACGATAAGACGGTATTTCGTCAGTGTACTTCAAACTATGAAAACCTGGCAAGGAGGTGAGCAATATATTACAAAGGACTCAACAAAAAACAATAAACAGAACATAAGACACACCCTCTCACAAATTTGAATCCCAAGTGGTCATACTTTCCAGTGATTTGGTGTCAGAACTTTCCAGTTGGATTTGGTGTCAGAACAAAGAAAGTGTTTGGGTTGGGTCCACACTGTCTTGAATGGGTAATTGATTCCATTGCTTTTCTATAAAGCCTGAAAATCAATCCTCACCTTTTTGTTTATAACCTTTATTCTGGACATGCAAGGAACATCTAGTCTGACAAGTTAACTGATCCGGCCACGCAAACTATTAGAGATGACCTCATTCAAGTAAAGATTTAGAATACCAAAAAGGATTAAAAATCACTAGCACACAGATTAAGTGATTTTAGTCTATGTGGTAGATATAATCAAACAATTTGTTTTAGGTTCATTATATCTTTGTTGTATCAGGGCATCTTGGCAATAACACTTACTATAATACTGTTGGAAAGAGTGTTGATTTTACCTAGAAAGTACCAGATTTACAAGAAATTTGAGGGTTAAGCAGCAGAGCTGAGTGTGTGGGTTGAGTTTGTGAAAACTTGCCAAATTCTCTCTGGCAGTACCAAATGTCTTATTCTATTATTAACTATGTACTAATGCCATTTGTTAGATTGGATTTTTGGAATTGTAAGATAAAATGACATATTGGCGATTTAAAAGTTTGATAATTTAACCCCCAGAAGCCTATGGCATTGCCACTGGTTGGATAATCTCATCTCAGTATCTCTGTGCTAAAATCGCCTCCAATTGAAGACCAACTTTGTATTTTCATTTAGGTAGAAGTTATCCCACACTGTCACACTGCCATCACTGTTTGCAATTAGGAAAGAATAGATTTTCAGCAGCACAACCTTAGATAATCAACTCTGCTGCTCAACCAACAAATTCATTTTCCTTACAAAGAAAAATAAACTGGCTTTCCGACAGTATGGGTAAGATTTATTGCCAAGAAGTGCTGTAATAACAAGAAAAACATGGAACAAATACAAGTTCCATTCCTTTACTGCTTCACTGCTATGTGAAAGTGAAAGATGACATAAATAATTTCTGATGGTTACGGATGGCAAATGGCTGACATTTAGTTCCATGCAGTCATTGCCAAAGTTTTTACAAATGACAAAAAGTTGTGCTGTATGTTTTTTTTTTTTTTTTATAATTCACTCTGAAAGGCCCGATTTCAGATGACTGGCCAAATCCTGAGTGACTGTGATCCATTCTTGTCTCAAGTGCTTGAAATTGAGCATCATTTCTGTTTTTATCCAGAGGCGTCTTATAAAATTCCACCGATTCGCAACGGAGGTTAAGATCTAGGGAGTTTCTTTGACACGAGTTCAAACTCTCAGTTCTTTAGAGATTTTGTTATCACTTCTGTCTTCTGCCTAATGGTATTGGAAACTATTTCACTCACCAGTGCCTACATTGTTTGAAGGAGATACACTTGGAGGGAGCTTGATTCCTACACAAAAAGTGCTATTTTATAAAACAGTAAAAGACATGGGTTGCATTATTCTGCAGACATATTTTTTTTTCCAGATTTTTCACTCTTTCCTTGTACTTCTTGCAGATCCTATATTCTATCATTCATGTTCTTCTTGGAAAGAAGTGACATCTTTGCTGCCTTTTCTTCACAAGTCTACTGCCCAAAAGAAAAGTGTCTCCACTGCATGCTAATAGATGTCAACTTTACAAAGAAGGTGACCATTGGTGACAGATAAAATTATTTTAATCACGTCTAACCCCCTTTTACAAAGAGCTTACTATGTCACAGCTTTGCTGCTGCTTTTAATTACTGTACACTGATTATTTTGTGTGATAGGAAAATGAGTGCTGATAAATGGAATGTGTCAAAAATCCTAAAATGATGTTTTTGTACGGAAGAGCGACAAGCTGGTTATGAATGAAGGTTGTGAGAAAACATATGTTTTTTTGGGAGGGATCATATGTATAGTGGGTTTCTATAAATACGCCAGAAAACTTGTTTGACCAGTCTGGAATTTTACAATGGAGTTGTTTGGTTTGGCATGTTAAAATTTACATTTATTTTTAGCTTGACGTCAGAGGGCAGATCACAAGGTAACAAGAAGAAGTAGACTTGGTGAGGATAAAGCCGAGATTGAGAAGACTTGTACTCCTAAAGACAACCTTAGGAAGGCAATTAACTCTAACGTTAGAGCATTAATGTAAAAGTGATTGTCAATGATGTTCTTGATAGCAGTTTTGCCTGCTCAAGTATAAATATCTAAACATGTCTCTGCTGATCTCCACTGAAACTCTTATTTCTTGTTTTTCTTTTCCAAACAAGTTATCCCAGGGTTTTAATAAGTTACAGCTTATCTTCGTCTTTTATTTGCTTAAGTCATTTAGATGTGATGCCAGAGATTAAACATGGAATTTACATTTTTCTTTGTTCTCAAAGCAGAGAACAAAAAGTCATGAAAAAGAGCAGAGCCAAGTGTGCAAATTAAGAGTGCCACTCATCTGTCTTCATAAGGTGATGTTTCAAAACTATAGTCATTAAGCTGCATGTGAGATGTTTAACAGTTTCTGCAGTGTGTACTGTAAAAGACAAAAGAAGAAAATATGGAGCCAATATTAGATTGCAGAAAGATTTTTCTGATTAATTTTAGTTATAAATGAGCAGAAAATATTACACCTTTTCGTTTCAAACAAGTGTTAAGTACAGTAAAAGTGTTATTTGCACCAGACCATGCATAATAACAAATCATTTACATTTTGCCAGCATTATTCACTGAGAAAACAAAAGGTTATGTATGTTTTTAACACTGTTTGACATTAAGTCAGGGTACATTTTTTTGCTTTAGGTCAGAATTTCGACTTACTCTCCCTGACAGAACTGGTGCAACCGAGTTACGTT
The DNA here is from genome assembly GCA_033032245.1 of Poecilia picta. Classification (NCBI taxonomy): domain Eukaryota; kingdom Metazoa; phylum Chordata; class Actinopteri; order Cyprinodontiformes; family Poeciliidae; genus Poecilia; species Poecilia picta. The sequence goes on along the minus strand of CM065372.1, from coordinate 16,762,302 downwards.
TGTAGACCGCATTCTCACGCGCATCTTTTTTTTTTTTTGTCTGCCCATAAATTTTCTCTGTGACCAAGGTCAGAGCTTTGTATTCTCAACTCCAAAACATTCTGTTTGTTGTCCTTAAAACCACATTGTGAATAATTTGGTGATTTAATTAAAGCCATTTTCTTCTTAGATGTCCCATTTTTGCCCAATCTTTAACTTTCTGGCTGATGATTATGATGGTACTTCAACATTTCAGCGTAATATTATTTTATGATAGTGTTGAGCAAAAAAGCAAAAAAAACCCTCCACAACCAAAAACTTTACCCCAGTTTCACTGAGGCTAATGAAGCTCTCTTATGAGCTTCAACCAGCATTTTCATAAGGCTTTTGGCTGTCCTTCTGGGACTGTAACACATACTTTAGACATAACATGTTCATCTCCAAGACAAAGAATTGTATGTGCTACTGTAAATAAAGGTTAGCCGTCAAAGCCACATCACATTCATGTAAAACATCAGCTTTAACTTTCTTAACCATGGGTGGCCGTCGAGATGCAAGACCAGCTGTTTCCAGCCTCTAAAGTTGCAGCATACAAACCAGATCAGGAGCAAGCATCAAACAAACTTTGATTTCCATCTAAATGAACACCTAGGAGTATAATGTTTGTCCAAATGTGTCCCACGCCCAGGTCTACAGCGTGGATAGTAAAGCAGGGTGGGAGCAGCAGATTGCCTGGAGGTTTGAACAACTATGAGTAGAGCTGGAGTTCCGACTTTGTGGCAGCAGGATTTACTGCTCCACCTGAAAGCACCTTCACATTGTGTGTGTGTGTGTGTGTATGTGTGTTTTCCCACCGTCATTATAAAACACTAGACAGAAACGTCTCTTTCATCCTGTTCACGCTTTCTCTCATCTTTGCGGATTGTCTCTAATTTGCATAAGGATAATGCATAAAAATCAGCTCTCCCACATATGTGCAAATTAACTCATTACGGTTACTTTTAAAACACGGCCACTGGGAACAGTTTGTGCAAAACATTACAGGAATGAGCTTCATTCCTGTACTGAAAAAATTTTTGACTTAATAAATGTTTCTAAAATGTTCTCTCAATAGTGAGAGAAAGCTTCTTCTCGGAAAAAAAATGTCTTCCAACCACAACTTTCAGAGTACTTGCTCTGAAAGGTGAAAGGTTTTATTTGTCAAGAGGTAGAAAATGACATGATTTTTTAAAACATATACAAATAAAAAGTGCTGTGTACATATCAATTCATCCCTCTTTACTCTGATAACCCTAAGTAAAATAAGTCACTTTCTAAATGTGTGACACAGTAACACATATGAAATATATGAATGTAGGTGGTAGTTCATTTTTCTTTTAAATCTCAGTTTGTTACTTTGTGTTATTCCATCAGATAAAATGCTAATAAAACACATTAAAGTTTGTGTTTGCAATATGACACAGCATAAAAAAGTTCAAGGTGTATTTTTGAAAGGCACTTGTGAATCGTCATATTTTGGTATTCTACTATAGCACTAATCAAGACAGCTAACACCTTGCTTTACAAAAAGTAAATGTTCTTATAGGGTGCAACTAATTAAAAACCAGCTCAGGCACAAAAATAAAACTCATAATCAGCTTCAATGTATTCAGCGACATTCCCCACTTCTTTATTCTGCGCTTTGGCAGCATGAAGTCAAACAGTGCTTGATTAAAACCCGTCTGATCCTAAAAGAAAACATAATGCTCATCCTCATTATGTAAATAGTTGCTGTCCCGTTTTAAATTATTCCCAAAAAGCACTCAATAAATGTGAATTTCATTTCGCAAAGACGTCTAACATGAGCATAGATGTCCTCAGTTGTAAAGCGTTGTGTTTCTTTAAAACTTGGCAGGCGAAGTAAATCTCTTTTTCACACCATTCTGCGCGAGTGTGGGTGAGACAATATCAAACTGTGAGGAGGCATTTCAGTAGCAGGAACATGGAGATGTGTGAGAGCAAGAAGGAACAATATGATGGCCCATTTTTTTTCTGGAATATCTGTTTCATTTTATAGGGCAAATCGTTTCTGAGGATACACTGCACACTATGCAGGTATACGGCAGGTTTTGGCTCTTTAGTAGCAACCGTCATGCCGATCGAATGGAAACTATGCTGCAATTTTTATAGTATTAACTAAAAAAACTGGGACAAACTGTGATTGTGTGATCTTTAAAAGTTGCAAGGATGCACATATATATATATGTAAAAGTACATTCACCAGAAAAACTACAACAAGAACATTAAGAGCAGCAGGTGTGAGAAGACTGGGACAGATGTAATAATGCATAAAAAACACATTAACCACAAGCAGACAATAGATAAGGAAAGCAAAGTGCAAAAAAAACCAAGCAGAAAACAAGACAAAAAAAATTCTAAAGAGATTAGCAGAATGAGAAGCCCTAATTACAGAGAAGCTAAAACAAAGAGAGATAACTTAGTGTGAACATAATTAATAGACACAAAGCAACAGAAAAAGACTTGGAAAAAGAAACGTAAAATGGTAAAATAATGCAAATCCAGAGCTCTCTGTGAGCTCCAGAGCTCATTTCGGTTCTTCTTCTTCTTTTTCCATTTATATGTGCTCACAGTCCTGTAATTAACACGGATTCATCGAGACACACAAAGCAGTCATCTGAATCTATGCATGTGCAGCTCATCCTGTTGCAGAAATGACTGACGTACAGCAAAGTGATCTTTTCACTAAATACGTCCAAGTCAGGAGGCCAGCTCATGAGAGAAATTTGATTATTTTAAATTGAATGCGGCTTTGTGAAACTTCACTGAAAGGTCAAAACTAGTTTGTTACAACTAACTAATTTGACTGTCTGCTTTGCTGTCACGCATCTGAAAAATCACCCTGTAAAAATCTATGTTCAATACCTTCCTATGCGATTGTGTGAAAATGTTGCTAATGCTTTGCAAATTTGTGAAAAAATAAATTAAAGTCTTCCTGGATCCTGGCATAATATTTGCTAAGGGTATCGTAAAACAACAGTTCCTCTTGTTGTTTCATTAATCTTATTTTCCATTTTGTTGCTCCTAAAGCAATAATTCTGCTTTCTTGGCAACTCAGTTAGCATTTACAGAGTCTAGTTCAGATGTAAACATTAATCCCAGGATAAGGGTCTAAGAACTCTGGAGGTTCATAGATAAACTACCCCTATCTGATTAACACGAGAACCGGTGGAGTGCAATGATAAGAGTCTCTGATATCCACAAAATACTTGGAATTTAAAAATTTGATGAGTTGAAACATGTTGGCTGTTGCTGCGCTTGCATTCATGCTGCGACAACATTCTGGTTCACAGATCTATGAACAATTCTTCCAGACTCATGGTTTCCTTTTTATTATGCCATCTGTGATCTCCAGTCAAGCTAAGGAGAGATCTAAAAAATCACTTGAGTGATTTGGTGAATAATTTGATAAATCCCGATGCCTTCAAGAAATATGGGGTTTGTTTGTCGTAAAAAAAAAGAACTTGGAATATTTTTAATAGACCAATTATAATGAATAAAAAAAATCCATGAAAAAGTAATAAATATGTGTGTCTGACCTCTGTTTTATAATAACACTGCAGTTAGCATTTGTAAACTCCATCCCATTTATTGATATTCCTGGTAAAGGTGCATTAAAGGTCTAACGATACTATGAAAGTTTTTGTAGCAGTATCCCAAATAATACATGCATAGGATGTTCTGTTGAATTTACCCTTTTTAAGTGACTAAGATAAACTTCTGTCATGTTTATCCCCCAAGCAAACGGGAAGCTTTGGATCACCTGATTCAAGTGACTCCTGGATCTTTTCCAAGAAGAAATTCAACAGGTTTAATTTGATATTTAATTTTATGACGTTATCATGCTGGAGTAAAAGATCTATTTCCTTTCAAACATCTTTTCCGCAAGCGAAAACAACTCTGAAAGATGTACCATCCGGTTTAGATTAGCATAAAGAAAAAAAAAACACCAGCTTGTTTGTCAGAGATGCTGGTTAACAGCTAAGAAAAGGCTACAAGTTTGTAAGGCTACAAGCTTTCAAATATGAGAAAGTAACTGAGCTGATGAGAAGTGATTTCAGCAGACATGTTGTAGATTATCCCCTTGTATTTGAATAACTAGCAGGTCTTTGCATAGCCCAGGTAAATCTTGAGTTAAGCATGAGTATAAAAGATGTGGTAGCAGATTTTGACAGAAAATCAGAAAGATAATTGTTTTTTTTCCTCGCATATTTATCAGTGTTAATTGTATTCATAATATGTGGTACTTGAAAATGATTACAAATCACTTTGTTAGCTTGCATAGTTGCAAAGTGATTTGTTCTACTAGAACAAAAAACTGAAAGTTTCTCCTAGATTTCTGTAAAACAAAAAAATTCACATTTATTACATTTGAGGGAGCTTCAGTAACATTTGGATAAAATCTGTGGCACTGACTTATACCACAGGTTTTCTCTCCAGTGATCATTATTTATAATAGACATACCATGCAGTACTATGATAAAGGCCAGTGCATAAGCTATTGGTAGTAAAAGCACAGGTAGTAAAAGTGGTCTTTCAGAAAAAGAAAAAGCGGTGAAAGGATACCGGTGGTCCAGACGGTGCCATAGGCTTTGTGATGTGTCCTGCCTCTCGATATCAACCTGCAGACCAGAAGAGAAGCAATATTACTCTTTAGCTACAAAAAAAACACTCTCTAAAGTGTCTGCTGTGTGATGGGAAGTGATGAAAACTAGCACTCCTGGACAGCCTGAGGGGCTATATCCACTTATCTCCACTTATACAAGTGGGACATCTGGGCGGCAATAGTGGAAACGTCCCAATCTCATAACCTGCACAATCCCTAAAGCGCAGCTACAGTGAGACCACAGCCTGAGATTCTCCTGTACGGAGTCACACCCCGAGCAAGGGTACAAACACAACAGAACTTGGCCTCGTACCTCCAGTGGGATGACTCTCTAGCCTTGACGGCCGCATCTTTCTTTGGCCAATCAATGCAAAAGAGATTCACAGACTTCTTCTGATTCATAGCATGCCGATAAGAGAAAGGTTACAAGTGGAGAAAAAAATGAAAGAGATATGCTAAAGAGCTGCTGGGATGCACCAGTGGGATGAGGTGAGAGATGTTTGTATGCGTAGATGCGTCCATGCAGTTTTTACTTGTGCGGCGTAGGATGTGGTGCATGAGACTCAAAGTGCATTTCCTTTACTTTTATGTTAGGTGGTGTGCAACTAAAATACAGAGATCAGACTGAAGGTAGTAGCCTTTAATATGAAACCTGGATGCATTATAGTAGTAACTCACCATAATTTTGGATAATATTAAACATAAAGAAAATAACTAGGGCACCTACAAGTATGTGTGCAGATTCAGAAAATAAAGTTTAACAGCCTCTACACACAGCATGTATGAAAAATATGTGCTGACATCTTTCATGCTAATGTTACTGATATGCTTTAAAGGAGACCTGCACTCATCTTTCCAAGGATTATTTGGAAAATAATGTTTTCTAATGAAAAAACTTTTCTAAGATAAACTTGTGATGGGTATGTAACCAGTCCTCTCATTTGCATTTGAAACAAGTACTTCTTTGATAATCGGTGACTGGCTTATTTATTTCTTTTATCGTAAGAGTCATAAGTCAATGTAGCGCTTGCAGGGAAAAATTAAAAATGCAGACTTTAGTAAAAAGATTCACAGATATGTTTAATAATGAAAAAAAAATATTCCTCATATTTTACCTCAGTCGAAACATCCTGAAGGTTGCCGTCTGTCTCCTCTTCCACTCTGCAGTAAGACACAAAAAGGTTCAGAAAACATCCTGACTCAATGATATAAAACATACAAACGCCTGTGTGAATAGTTGTGTCTTTTCTTTATGGCAATTTTGACAAGGATATTGCTGACATTACCTTAGTATACTCTGATTTTCTGTCCTATAGAAATTTCTTCTTGACCGGTTTTTATGTGTTTAGCTTTGTCTTGCTCCTGGATTACTGGCAGTGCTGTTGCTCCCATTAATGTTCTGTCCTTTTTTGTGAGCTTTAAAATGTACTTGGATCTCAGTGCTTAGGAGTTTTTAGTTTAGAAATGTGACTAAAAATGTATGTAAAAAATATTCTGTGTTTAGCAGTGTTTTTTTTCTAGACAGAGTAACTGTAGGAGGAATTATTGCCAATAACTTTGTATAATCTCTTTGTTTTTTTTTTTGATGTAGAAAGTACCCCAGGCTCTGGACTTAATCATTTAGCTATGTGTCCTTCTTGGACACTGACAGACGTCTGACTCCTATTAGCTTGTGTACTATAGTTTTTTTCTTTTCTTTTATGTCGAAAGTACCCTCGACTCTGTGCTAGCTGTCTTTTTTTTTTCTTTGTGGGGAAGCTGACGTAGGCATTGCTCCCATTAACTGTGGATACTCTTTTTACTTTTCTACTTATGGGCCAGTGAGTTCTTTCCGTTGTTCTCTCATCTCCCAGGGTGGCCCTGCTGGAGTTTTATTTAATGGTGCCACATGTTCACACAGACTGAGGGATTGGTGAAAATGTAGCTGCCTGCATGGACTGAGGTGGCTTCTGTACCAACTGGCATTATATGATTAATAAAAAGTTAATGTGGTATAATTTAAACTGACCTTCAAATACAATTTGTCATGATTCTGATCATATGTTACTACTGTACTTCAGTGAACTGGACTTGACATGAACTGAATTGGGATCGATTAAAATCTATTTAGTCGGATACACATCTGGCTTTTTTGTGTTGTAAACAGTCTTTGGAAAATACTTCTCATTAATTGCTGCTTTAAAAAAAAAATCAAAAAACGAGTGAACTGAATTTAACTGAACCACAAAGAGACGGAGTCAAATCTCAAGGGTGTTCATTTCCAGATTGTTTGAAGCTTTAGTTTGAAAAGCCAATCATGCACAGCAAGGAACATGAATGAAGCCTGAAAGTCATCTTAGAACACCAAACCGAAATTTGACAATGACCTTTCAGGAACCTTCATCAAAATCACCCACTTCTTCCGCATCGTACTAGGAAAATGTCAGTGGGGTAAAACCTTTGATAAATGACATGCTACACGGCTGCTGTGATTATGCTGCAGAGGTGCAGCGTTGGGTCGGCTGCTCGGCTTGCTCACTTTGACTGGAAATATAATGATGCAGCAGCAGCAGCAGACTCTGAATGCCCAGTGAGCCACTTCTTGGGGAAACAACAGCATCATCTTGCCTTTCATTCACTCCACTAATCCATGTGAACTCATTGGGCCGTGGGAGTAAAATGTCTCACGACGCATAATGGCTGCTGATGTTTGGTCCTACAGGTCAGCAGTTGATTCTAAGAGCCCAGTAGTGCTGCTCAGGACACTTTGAGATATCCTACTGCTATTTATCACCGTGTCTGTCAGGCTTCTGAATGTGCTGACACAAAAGGTCTTTACCAGCAACTCCCTGCAATAACCGCCCAGGAGGTTCTCATCAGAGTAACAAAGTGCTGCGACAACTTAAAGCTGTGCACATTTGGGTCTTGGCTGCCCTCCCTCCACAGCCCAGATCTCTTCTCTTCTCTCTCTCTCTCTCTCTCTTTCTTTGTTTATTTAGAACAGACTTATAATATTGCCTCTCTGATCATTATTCTTCATCATGTTGATGCAACTTAATTTTCAGTTTTGGTCCTGTATGCAACAGGACTTAGATTATTTTGTGCTTTTCATATGTTCTGTTGTTTTCCATTATACATCCTCCTGTCACCATCAAACTAGCATAGCTACAATACTATATAGAAACATATGACATAGAAACAAGAAGGGCAAAAGTGAACAATTGTCAGATGTTTTATTATGTAAAAACACCCAAGACCTTTGCATTCTCTACCTCCATGCATATAAAACCTCTAAAAATTGAGCTTTTTGGTATGCAAGCAAAATTTTAAAACTAACACTGTGCGTCCAACTCAACAGACCATTGCTATGTTCATACTATATAGTGGGGGCAGCACAATGGTTTGTGGATGTTTTTCTTCCGCAGTGACAGAGAAGCTGATCAGAGTTGGTGGGAAGACAGATGGAAATACATAGATTGAGATTATTAAAAGACTTGAGGCAGAAATAGGAAAGGTAAAGCGCACTGACCTTTCAGAAGAATAGCCCCAACTCTATCTCCGGAAATACTTTAAAATGGTTTAGATTAAAGCATGTTAATGCGATAAAATGGTCCAGGTAAAGTTCACACTTCTCATCAAATCTACTGGGCTTAAAATACAGTATATCTTGCAAAAGGAAGAATGGGCAAAGCATTCAGCTTGAATCTTTGAATAGACAGGCAGTTGTATTTGCATCAAAATATGGTTCTTAAAAAAGCCACCTTTTTCAAGATTTTTATACAGAAAACATTTTAAAAATCATGTATAATTTTTTTTTCATGTCTCATTCATTATGCACTACTTTTTGTCCAGGATCATAAAAATGAAATCTAAATGAAACTCTCTGAAGTTCAGTGTTGTATTGTGATAAAATGTGAATAAATTCAAGAGGTATGCATACTTTTGAAATTCATTGTAGCTTCTTTTTTTTCCTGCCTTTCTTTTCAGGCAGTTTTCTCCCTGTTTTTACACCCATTTTGCAACACCTGCTGTCTGCAGTAATTTGTCTCCCTTTTTATCTTCTCTACAACCACTTCTCCCCGATTACTCTTCCTGTTTTTACAACACCTCCTTTAAAGTCTCTTCCTTCACACCTCCAACTCTCAGCTCCTGTTCTAATTACTCAGCCAACACAGGACTCCATTCTTCTTTTTCGAAGAAAAGCAAGACTAAATCGAGTCGCGCAAGTGTTTTGGTAAGTAGTCGCGTGTGATTTGTGGCTTACAAACGCAGTTATGTTGGCTCAGCTACAGAGCTGCTGTTTTTACTGCTGCTTTACGGCGCAGTGCAAATCGCTGCAGGATGTGGCAGGCCGTGACAGGCCGGGGCAGCCAGCGATGCACATGGCACAGCACCTTCGTCTGGCGGGACATATTCCGTGTCGACAGGCTGCGTCATCGAGCTGATGGAGAGAGGAACGGGCAGGTGAGGTGTGAGGGAAAGAGGAAAGACGGATCCAGAGTTGTGAGCATGACGGTAGATGATCGGCGATGACTTGACAGTGACAAGATGGGTTGATGTAATGCCGGAGAATGTGTGAGTAAAAGATTGAGCAGGAGACGGGCCAGAGCAGTTTGAGAAAAAGACGTGTAAGAGGGTATGAGAGAGCTGCAATGTTTCCAGTACCAACGTGTAGCAAAGATAAGGAAGGGAGTGTTTCTGTGTGGAGAGGCTGCTTTGTGACTTGTAGAAAATATGTAGCTGAATGCCTGCCACAATTTTCCAATTTAAAATCTTTTGAAAATAAAGCTTTGTTTACACTATGGATTACTTTCTGCTGGCGTATCCTCTACCATTTCAATAAAATCTAACAGTACTGGTGGATGTAACGTGCCGAACAAAGTACTGGAAATTTGGCAACGATGAACAAGCAATGAGAAGACTAAATAAAGTGCACGAGAGACGGAAACACGAGAAACTTTGCATAGATGCGTATCCATTTCAGGAAATGGAGAACAATAAAGTTACCACAGCATGATGTGAAGCCCTGATTGTCCTGCCTGGCTCCCATCATAAGGTCGAGCTCTCCATTCTGCTGGGAAAGCACACCCAACACAAATAACACCCCACTCAAAGAGAACCGCACAATAGCTGTAAGTTGATCTCCTGCAATCTGACTAAAACTGTGGGATTGAAATGTGCAACGAATCCAACAGAAAAGTCCCTGCTCCTCCTCCTGAGCTCCTGTGTGCTGATAAAATCTGGACTGTCTGCCTCAGAGGTCAGTTGTGACTCAAGCGCTTCTTGACTCACTGCGGCACGTCACAGCACTTTGCGCATGGCCTTCGCTTGCAAGCCATCCGCTTGCTTTTCATCAAGATTTCAAGGAATACCTTAATAGTTCCAATACCTTATTTTGCTTACATCATTTTTGCCAAACAAAATCAGGCATGCAAGAACATCCATCCATGCAAGTTGACACTTCTATTATGCTGGATGAACAAGGACGGTTGTTATAAGATGTGTGTATGTGCGAATGTGTGCTTGTGTCTCCGTGGCGCCATCAGTCCATCTGACACTGGTGGAGATGATAAAGCCAGGTTGTTTGTGTTCACGTAATGAACACGAAGAAGAGCTCATAACTTTACCGCAAAAGATTTAACCGGCCCCTCTGCTTCTGACAGAGTGGGTGAGAGGAAAAAGAGGAATTTAAAGAGGAGTGGGTGATGTTAAAGATAAAAACAAAGGAGGCTCACAGGGAATGTGTTGAGGTTTTTTTTCAACACATAGTTTAGACCAAAGAAAGCTGTAAGTCATCATTGGAGTTTCCTGTTCCTGACTCCCACTGGGTTGCTTTTTCCCTCTGGAGACACTAACAACATACTCAATGGTGTACAAAGCGCCTCCACAGGAACTGGAATGAGCAACACACATTTACAGCCCTGTGCAACATATACAAAGAGAATACAGTGTTAAAACACAAATCGAAATGGACATTTTAGTCACTTAACTGTTGCAGGTCATATCTTTTGGACATACAGGTAGAAAAGAACAACACCTTTTCTTCTCGCATGACTTTAATGAATTAGAGAAAATTTGACATCACCACAGAACTCTGAAAATTTTCCTGCTAGGCTTAATAAAACACAATGAACCAACACCAACAGATTCTGAGCCACTCTAATCTTTATCCAAATACCTTAATGCTCAAGTAAAATTTGAAATGTTCTTCTGAAAAGGAGACAGCAAAGTAAATGAACTTTCAAGACAGACAGATACCGTGCAAGGATTCATTTTCATGGCCTTCCGTCTCAGATTCCAAGAATAGATTTCACATCTCCGTTAGAAAATTGAGTGTTTTGAGAAACAAAATGTTGTCATGCATGAGGATCACTTAGGCTTCTCATGTTGCGATTTTAAACAATATGCAAACATAAAACAAAGAACAACATAAGATAGGTTTCCATCTTTGTTTTGTCAGCTTTAAAAAAAAGAAAAAAAAAGAACTGCTGCTCATACATGACCAGATCCAAGCCTGCTATATTTGGGTCAGTCTGCAGAAACGGCAGATGAGAATCCCACTGCCTCTGAAGCTTTAACCTCAATTCCGCATGACTTGAGCTGGTGTAAAAATAAAATTGGCAGAGTACAGCAGTGTTTCTCTGTGTGTGCACTGGTGCAGGTTATCAGATGCATGAATGTGACTGATATCGGCAAGCTGTGGAAATTATGTACATTACAGCATGGTTCATTATCCGCTTTATTTGCTTTTTTGGCATGCTGACAAACAAACACCCACTCAACAGATGTCCAAATGTTTGGGCATTCATTCTTTTGTTAGGGTTGTTAGGACCTCCGGGGAAATAATGAACAAAAATTGCATTGAATGTAATCAGGAAAGCTTTTCATGCTTCGGAAATAAGACGGACAGAAAATCACATTGGTTGTTTTAATGTCTTTTAAACATACTTGTGTGACAAGTGCGTGGATTCTACGTTGCTGGATTTGAACAGGTCTCGTTTTGTAAAGTATGCAGAGATGATATTTGTTGGAAACTTGCTGTACAAGTAAACTGTAAATACAGATGTCAAGGCAGAAAGCTAGTAAGTGAGGTGGCTAGATGGCAACAAAATAGACAGAGACAGAAAAATAAATAAATATATATAAACAGTGCATTTCATAACAGAAACGATTAGTGGTACTATTCAACGCCTGAGTCATCCATTCCAAAACCAATTTACAGTTCAGGACCAATGTATTGATGACCTTAGAAGATTTAGTTTTAAAATAATATTTCAATTTTAGTAGTGTGTCTCTTCTTATTAGATTAAGAGTTTTGAATGACTTGGTTAGATGCCCAACTTAGATCTGACAGGAAATATGAGGAGGGTTACAAACCTGAAAGACTTGGAGCCAATTGCCAAAGATAAATTACCAAAATATCAGTGGAAACAAGTTGCTCAGCAGTTATTAGAAGAGAGTGACTGCTTTTAAGCCAGCTTATGCTTTTTCATTGATTAATGAAATAATTATAATTTAAAACTTATTACAAATAATCTATCTTTTCACATTAGTACTTCTTTTGCATTATTTTTTCATGTTTTAGAGAATCCTGTCAAAAAAAATTCCATGGCAAAATGGAAATAATTTCAAATCTACATCTGCCAGGGGTGTGAATTATCCATCCATCCATTTTCTTTTCTCGCCCTTGTCCCTTGGTGGGGTCGGGAGGGTTGCTGGTGCCAATCTCCAGCCAACATTCCAGGCGAGAGGCAAGGTACACCCTTGGCAGGTCGCCAGTCTGTTGCAGACTGGTGTGTTGCAGCAACAGCACAACCATGCACAACACACACCACACACACACACACACACACACACACACACACACACACACACACACACACACACACACACACACACACACCACCTAGGGACAATTTGGAGAGGCCAATTAACCTAACAGTCATGTTTTTGGACTGTGGGAGGAAGCCGGAGTACCCGGAGAAAACCCACGCATGCACAGGGAGAACATGCAAACTCTATGCAGAAAGACTGCGGCCGGGAATCGAACCCAGAACCTTCTTGCTGCAAGGCAACAGCTCTACCAACTGTGCCACTGTGCAGCCAGGGGTGAATTATTTTGAGGTTAATTGTAAATTTGGATTATTGTCTGATTGTAGCATTCAATGGGGCCAAACACACCCAACCCAAAGTGTCACTTTGTAATACAAGACATTGGTTAAGATGTTAAAAAACAACCCAGTAACCACAAAGCTCATCATAAACCGGAAGATTCACGTACACCACAATGACAGGCTTCTTCAAACTTGACTGAAACATGCCTCAACATCCGTGAACAGGCTAGATGTTATTTTGGGAAGTGTTTTATGTTCAATCAAGTCAATGATTGAGCTATAAGCCACACTAAAGTTTAAAGAAGTCAAACTGAAGCTTTCAAATTGAGAGAACTGTCAAGCAGCCAGTGGTACAATTCAAAGCAAAAAAATCTTCAAAAAGCAACGATCCCAAACGCACATCAAGTAGAAAAGTTATTGCAAACAAATATTCAGCTACTGGAAAAGTCCTGAACTGAATCATGTCTAGTCTATGCCTAAATGTTAAAATCATGTTATAAAACAAAATAAGCTAAATAAGCTCTAGCTTTCTTTAATAAGAACAGTGGGTTAATACCGTCATCTGTAGCTACAAAAAGCAGAATTATTGTCTGTGACTTGATAAAAGGAATTTAACCAAATATCCAAAGACTAAAATTAACATAGAACTCAAACCAATGTTGAGTCCACAAAAACATCTGACCGGCTCTTCAGATAGTTGCTATTTTAAGAGTGAAAAATGGCGCCATCAGTTAAAAACATTGCATTACTTATATATAAGCAAAACCTAAAGGACCCTGAAAATGTGCAGTTGCTTTGTTGCAGCAGATCAATACGACTCTTATGTTTCTAAACTAAATATAACAAAATCACTGCCAGCGGCGGCATCAAAGATCTCTTTGTCAAGAGTTTAAACAAAGGGAAACAAAAGGCATTGTTCTGCTTAAGATGTTCATTTAAAGCGTACAAATTGACTTTGTGTCTTATTTCAAAAAATACAAGTACATAAAGAGGTGTGGGAGGGTTTTGGATTTGCTACTATTATCTAAAGCTAATCTAAACTGGCAGGATTAAAACATTACTACATCCATAAGGATTAAGTTCAGCCATTAAACTTAAATGACAAGACTTTAATTAATTAAGGGTTAGAAATTCTATGAGATCAAATTTACAGCAATGTGTTCTTTCACATGGATTTCTTCGAAATGTTTTTTTTAAATTTCATTTTATGCAAGACTGTGTCAAGTGAGATTAAAACGTACACCAACATTTTTCGACACTTCCTCTGCTGATTAATCAGCCACCGATCCGTGCTGCCGTTCGATCGGGAACGGAAGGTGAAACACAGCAGCTGTTGCTTCGCCTCATTCTGCAATTCTGCTCCGTCTGACATTTCTCACATATTTTAACACTGTCTGAGATGCTGAATACATAATATGTCCCTGCAATGTGGGAGCTGTCAGATTTTAGTGTTTCAGATCCTGTCACTTCACTGGGAAGGAATTGTTTAGGAGATTTCAGAGCCAAGGACAGTCGAGGAGGTGAGGTGAGGATTGCCAAATCTATTGCTATGACACAGAGTTCATTTACCAGCATGCCGTTCACCTGGATTCCTCAATGTGACACAAGGAAACAGAGTCATTTTAGTGTAGTGGTGTCATCTGAGGCATGGGAGGATATGACGAGGCAACAACTGTCAACACAAAAGGAAAATACTGCCACAATGGTAAGTTGTAGAATTTTTGTTTAAGTTTTTTTCAATAAAAATGATGCTTTTTGTTACAAAATTCTCAGTCTTGACAGATACTTGACAGTATTCTACAAACTTATTTACTTACCTAAAGCTTTTCAATTATTTCTCGGATTACAACAAGTGTTGATGTATTTTGATGGAAATTTATTTGATAAATCGGCACAAAGTAGATTCGGTTATGAAATGGATGGAAAATATGATTAAAAAAACTTTTTACCAATGAAGACTAAAATGAATTCAGCCCTTTTTATATATTCAGAAGTCACCTCATCCGTAAAGACTCCTTGTGTGTAATTTAATCTCAGTATCATTCCAGCAGTTCAGTGAAGGCCTGTTAGAAAAGTAGAAAAACAGTATCATGAAAGCCAATAGACAAAGCACGTTTAATTTCTTAACCAATGTCCAAATGTTTAAACATGTCATGTACCATTGTCCAATGTATCTGCCAAAAATGTAAGGTTAAAGTAAAGTTTATTGAAAAAGCACATTTCTGAGGCTCAAGTAGAGGTGGGCATTTATCGTATTGTTTGCAGTGTATGTATACCATATGAAGAACTTATACTGATAAGAAAATTTTAAATTAATATTAAATAAGAAAAAAAAACTTTCAGTATCATCTGTAGTGCTATTTTTATCATTTTCTCCCAAATTTGAAAATATGAAATGCAGTTACTGTCTGCATTTTACCGATATAA
The DNA here is from genome assembly GCA_033032245.1 of Poecilia picta. Classification (NCBI taxonomy): domain Eukaryota; kingdom Metazoa; phylum Chordata; class Actinopteri; order Cyprinodontiformes; family Poeciliidae; genus Poecilia; species Poecilia picta. The sequence goes on along the minus strand of CM065372.1, from coordinate 16,747,140 downwards.
ATCACACTTCTTAAAGTGGTGTCCTGAAAAAGCCTATTTTAAAAAGGGGATGATTTTCAAAAACAGCACTTCTGTGGTGCTATGAATGCTGTGCCTGGTAGTCACAGTCACACTGTTACCTAAAAAAAGGATTTGGTTTGTGGTAATCAAAAAGGTACCACAAAATATTGTGATAAAAGTCTGTACTGTCCACCCCTGACTCAAAATCACTAACAGACAGGATTAAAAAAAAAAAAAAACAAGCGATAACAACTAAACTAAACATAAATAAATAAAAAGATTCACACTAACACTATTACTACAGACTTGATGGGAAAATGGATGGATCTAAAGATGTGGCAGTTCTAAAGATTTTAGTCTAGAGACACATAAAAAGACGTTAAGGTGCAACTGAAATGAAAGGTGATTATAAAAAGCATCAATTCAACAGGGTCCAGTGCTTATAAACACCACACTTTCTAGATGCATATAATGTAAAGCTTTATATAATTTTTTTCTTCTTTGTTTGCAGGTATGTGCTTCTTTGTGTTGGTCTCTTGAGTAAAATCCCAAATAAAACCTGCTGAAATTTGTGGCTCCAATGTGACCAAAGCTGGGGAGGCTCTGCAATAGCGTTAGCTGTACCTAATGCAACCTAGATAAGTTTACCAAAACTTCACTTAATAGGATGGAAATGAAGCAACCTGTTACAAATATTATACATAGTGATTATTTGAGCATACTCTACAAGTAATTCTATAATACAAAGGGGAGAGAAGTCCTAGTATGTTTGTTTTAGCATCACTGCTGTGTCTATTTGTGAGATAATCTCACATTATCTCACAAGTCTGGTAAGGACACAACCTGGATGAAACTTGTTTAATGATTGTTTAAGACTCAGAAAGTTCATCAAAGCACAACAATTATTTTCCGTTGCCTTCCTGCTTTGTGGTATGAGTCAAGTAACACCCAACATGCCTGAATCACTTTAATGCAGGGTGTTGCCTTTTAGCAACAAGCTTCAACTTGTTACTAAGTGAGTTGGCTCTTAGCAGTTGTTTGCAATTAAAGTTGGTTTTATTATACGCTTTTAACGTTGTGGGGCAGATTAAGTCCCTTAGTTTCAATAGTACAACTTCCAGTACTGCCAAAAGCTGCCACTGCAGACAGTTTCAGGTCAGGATAGAAAGATATATCCAGCATAATTTATGTTAGTTGAGCTTCATCATTCCACTCAGAGATATGAAGTTTTCCTCACGGCTTCACAGGAGGTGATAATGCACTGGTTTGAAAAGCATCTTCTCAGAAGAGAAGCCAAGCAATGTTTTTGTCCTTGTGGTCCCTGGGAGGGAATTACAAGACTTGCATTTTCTCTTGTTGTGCCTGGAATCTGACTTGTTTTCTTTAACTACTGTTTTTAAAGCACCAGCCTTTGTTTGAGAGTATTCTTTTTTTTTTCTGATTTCTCCCTTCCAAAAATTGGTCGAGCTATACTGTCATTAACTTTGATATTTAACATGATAAAATTGTGTAATTTGCCACAATCAAGTAAAAAAACCCATTAGCTACAGAGATGGCTGTGTTGCTCCCTGATTGCTGATTTTGGGCTTTGATAGGAGGATTATGAACCAAATATCTTCCACCTGCTCACTCCTCTGCAGCCTCATCACCCCCTCCCTCTCTTTTTATTCTGCTGCAGCTGCTGTGGGGGAGATTGTTCTCTATATGTAGGTGCTGATGAAATTTTGAGGGTGAGTACTGAATTATTTAAGGGGAGGATTATGAAAGCAGCTTTTCTAGTGTGTTGCTGGTGGATATGAATCGATATGAGTCCTCCCCAAACCCCTATAGACATCATCAGCATCTGCCCCACCCCACGCCCCCCAACTCTCTCTCTCTTTTTCACTCTCCTTGAAAGCCCAGAACCTCTGAACAGAAGTCCAGACACATGGCCAAGGGACACAGCAGTCTGGATAGCCAGATGCTCGAGGCATGATGAAATGCAGGACATGTGAAAACCGACAGGAAAGCGATGGGATTGTTTATCGGTGTGTGTTGAAGGGTCTAGGTTCAGACTGACCACAGAAACAGATGGCAGGAAAAAAAACAAAAAAAAAACTCGGCTGCCAAATCTGTTGTTCTTCTCCTCTGATTCTGCCAGGCAGGGATTTAGGGGTATGGGGGGTCTTACAGTCCAAGTCAGACGGTTGAGAAAACAACAAAGATGTAGAGCAAGCAAGTGCTGAAAGCTACATTTCTGTGGGTCTCGCTGTTACCTTCAGCAATGGACCAGTTACATAACAGCTGCCTTCCATGAAGATTTGATTGCACAGGCTTGAGTTTTGCAGCGGCAAAGCTCAGAAGGCTGAATTAATAACTGCGCTGCAGCACTCGATCTCTTGATTTACTTGATTGTCTCAGCGAGTGAGTTTGCATGTATTTCAGTTTCTGTTTAAGGATACTTTTTATTGCTGAACAGATTTTGCTGAACAGTGTGTCTCTTTTTGGTCAACTTTATAGTCAGCACTAACATTTTCCAAGAGACTTAGCTTTCTGTTTTCATTCAAGACCAGCCAGATAGAGAAAAAGAATGCACCAGTATTTCAGCTTTCTGTTGAGACAATAAGGAGGGCCGCTCTACAGACACATCAGTCTGTTTGGGTGTGTGCTTACATGCTCATCTCGTCCCAAAAGTGACCAGAATCGCATAAATAAGTAGTAATTGTGCAACATTGGAATACATTTTTTCCTCCAAGAATCAAAGCAAAGGAGCAGTTCAATTTTGATTACAGATGAAAAGGGTAATCAGCTGCTGACCAACATCAGGTTGCTCTGCCTGACCAGTGATCAAAATTCTTACAAAAATCCCTGGGCCAGATTCTAGCTTTAGCTTTTCTTTTGCCTCAACCACCACTTTGTTCACTCTGGGTAATGGTCATATAAATGTTGCTATGGGCTTTCATATGTTAAGTCAAATTAAAGCTCTGGGGAAACAGAAGTTCTTGAATTACTACTTAGAAAATCCTTGACATCCTGATCAACTTATAAAGGTAAAGTACAATAAAAAAAACACTTTGGTTTACATTGCATTGAAATATATATTCACATTTATGCTTAATATTTGCATTACACTGAACTAAAACAATGTTACCTAGAGATAGGCACCAGCGCCTGTCCGGACCTCACTAAGGGACAAGGGTGTAAAGAAAATGAATGGATGGATGGACTAAAACAAAAAGAGAAAGACAAAAATAATTCTTTACAATTAAAAAAAAAGAGTTAAAACTACTTCATAAATCTTCTGTCACTAATTAGTTTAAAGGATTGGAAGATTCTGACATCCATTAATATTCATCTAGTATTGTAATGTTTTATTGAAGAGATTAATAAATTCTCTACTGAAGTAAAAAAAGAAATATTCATAATTTATCCAAGTGCAGACCAAAATTGTAAAAGTCTGTAGCTATGCCTCTAGAGCCTTAGGGCTGCTGGAAGACATACTGACCACTTCTCCTGTCTTTGCTCCATTTTCCTCATCCTCTCCAGTTTTGCATGATCAGCCATCGTTTCAGCTCTCAATTTTCCGTTCTCACTCTGTTGTTTACTCTTCAAAAAAGCTACACTTGGTAGTAACACCTTTCTTGAGACTGCCTGCTCCTGCCAACAACCTCATGTTCTTCTGTAATGATACACTTGACCATGTCAATCAGCGTTTAATCTTGTCTCTCTCCTAAACAACAGGGATCAGTTTTTATTGACTGAACTTTTGTGCCGTCTTTCATCCTATGGACTTTGAAACTGACTCAAAGCTTGTCAGCTTGCATGTATTTCTGCCCTAAATAAAGCCACTAAAGAAGCTATTACTGTTGTTAACTTTTTACTTTTCTTTTTCACAGAAAGAATAAATAGTACAGATAGATCAGTATTTCTGTGTTTTTTTTGTGTGTGTACGTGTGTGTGGATGCTGTGGCTTCTCAAGCCTTCAGTCAGTTGTGGCAGACGACTGTACACACTGAGTGCAAGCTTATTATGAGGGTTTGCTGCAAAAACAATGACAAAGGATTGGCTTTGTCCTGCTCCTATTTGAGATGGATATGAAGGTTTTGTTTATGTCTGATTCCTATTCCTATTTGTTTTAATCTGATATTTTTCTCTTTGACATCTGTTTTTTTTTCCATTTTCAAAGAAAATAAAGATTTGATTTTGTCTCACATGACTCTCCACTGTCACCACATGCTCATCCAGAAGGGATGAATGTTGCAAGTCAATGCCTCGATGCAGTCTGCTGGGTTTCCTCAGACAAAAAATGGTTTTAACCCATTTAAATAATAGACTGAACTTGACTGCATTGCTTTTTTACACAGTCCAGTCACATTAATGTGACCACCACGTACTTTCCACTTCAGAGTTAAATAACCAATCACAGAAGGCAGGTGGCAGCACAGTGCAGTTGAGCGTATATAAAGGGTGTGTGTGGGCTTCGGAAAACATTTCAATCGTTGGCGTAATGCAGAAACGAAGCGATTTATCCGACGTCCAAAAGGGCATGATCATTGGCTTTCGGGCCAAGGGTGGAAGCATTTCCGAAACGGCTGAGTTTGTGAACTGTTCGCGTGCCGCCGTGGTAAAAGTGTACCGTGCATGGCAAAATGGGACTGTCCAAAATCAACGACGTGGCAAATGTGGTGCACCACGGGCCATAGATGACAGAGGCGAACGACGGTTGCGGAGATGCGTTCGGGCAGATAGACGGGCTACCGTTGAGCAACTGACCACTAAAATGAACCAAGGGGCTACCACAAGTGTCTCCCAAACCACTATTCAGCGAACATTGCTGCGTCTGGGCCTCCGAAGCGGACGCCTGGTTCGTGCACCTATGCTGACTGGTGTTCATCGACGACGAAGGCTAGAATTTGCACGCCAGTACAGCAGCTGGACGTCCACTGAGTGGCGACAGGTAGCGTTTTCAGATGAATCGCGTTTTATGCTCCATCGGACAGATGGACGTTGGCGTATAAGGCGTGAAACCTCTGAAAGGAACCACCCTGCAACCATTGCAGGAACGGTCCAAGCTGGAGGCGGGAGCATTATGGTCTGGGGAATGTTTTCCTGGCATTCTCTGGGTTCACTGATTATTGTGGAAGGCACGATGGATCAATACAAGTACGCATCTGTCCTTGCGGACCATGTCCACCCCTACATGCGCATTGTTTTTCCTCAGGATGATGGCATCTTCCAGCAGGACAATGCGAGGTGCCATACAGCTGCCAGTGTACGTGCGTGGTTCGAAGAGCACCAGGATGAGTTTACCGTCCTCCCCTGGCCAGCAAACTCACCTGACTTAAACCCAATCGAGCATCTGTGGGACCATCTCGATCGAGTTGTTCGCGCCATGGATCCTCAACCACGTAATCTAGCGCAGCTGGCCACGGCATTAGAGTCGGCATGGCTCAACATCCCAGAGAAGACCTTCAGGGACCTAAGTGACTCTCTTCCTGCACGTCTCGTAGCAGTTCGCTCTGCGAAAGGTGGTTATTCTGGCTTTTGACAGATGGTCACATTAATGTGACTGGACTGTGTAAATGGGATCAATTGGAACGTACATAACCGACTTGGAATCTTTGAATATGATTAAACATAATTCAGAGGACATGTGGTGCTTTATACGAAAAAACTAAATTAAAATGAAAACAAGAAATCATACAACTAAAAGTTAATGTGTGCTGGCACACCATTATGTTTGCATGATCTTAAGATTTCACTCTGTCCCAACAACCGTCCGTTTAATTCAAAGTTCAATCTGTAATTCCTCAAGAGGCCAACAGCTGAAATTATAGAGGGCTAAAAATAATGGCACCATAACTGAGAGGATCCCATTGAGAATGATTGAGAAGTGAGGTCGCTCGGCAGGCTGAGGAAGTTAGGTGAGCTGAATTCATGGATGGCCTTCACTTTTAAAACAATGAATTCACATAAACAAAACCTATTCATCTTTCTTCTACACAACCAACACACTGACGCAGCACTATCTCTACTTGTGCAGCGATCTGCAGATAGTAAACTCTGTCATACCATAACAACGTTCATATTTCTTCAGTTCATTACACGAAAGCAAATTTCTTAAGGCATTTTTCATCCACCAAACAACTGTAGAAATGTACATGTGTGTTTGGTTTGAGGCAGTATTTGTGCTCAAATCTGTGCAGTTGAGGCACAACATGACTGTTTTATTATTCATACTTGTGTGGATCCTCTTTCAGCCGAGGGACACCTGACAGACAAACATGCTAAGGGTCTTTCTGTTTCTGCTGCTTAAATGAGGAATCTTTAAACAATAAACAGAAGGCACCTCTCAACAAATCCAGAGCACTGCAGACATAGTAGATTTTCATGTGTAAAATCATCCACATGACCCTCCTTCCTGAACAGCGCAAATAAACTGACAGACACACACAAGTGGTCATTTTTATTGCCCTAATGCGCTTTTTAATGGCCATCCTCCACCCTCTTCATGTTGACGTCATATCCATTAGGCTGCACCTCTGGGCCTTTTTAGTGGAGGCTGGTGCACAGAACTCCAGGCGAAGAGTCCTTAGCCTACAGTCAATTTTGGGCTGATAAACTCACCGTTTTCGCCGATCTGACAGATGCGGTTACCGGGGCAATCCGCTCGCAGCCATGGCTATCAATCCCCCTGCGAGTGAGTGAACCCAGTGAACTGTGTGTCAGAAGGTAAAAGCTCTCTTTCCGTAATCCCTTACCTGTGTTTTACTTGTACACGCAGAGCTCAACTATCTACTCCGCGTACACGTGTTTATAGCTCAGCTGACCAAGCAGTATATCTGGATCTGGTGCCACAGATAATAACCCTAGCAGGCTAATGTGAGGAGATAAGATTTCACATCTGATCAGCATCAGAGCCATAACTCACCAGGTTTCCTCCAGCCTTGGCGTCTCTCGTAACCACAGCATCATCAATTACACCGGGAGTTGACCCCATTCTGACCTGGTATTCAACAGTGAAGTGTCATCAACACCCTGCAATCTGCACTGACTTGTCTTTTCCTCTTCATGAATATAGAATGAGGGGGAACAGTAGGTCAAGCAAAACATAGGGTTGCCTAACGTGATGATACCCAACACCTTGCTGATACGTCTAAGTAGAAAACGAGAAATGGAGACTTGGTGTTAGGTTGTTTTGGAGTTCCTAGTGCTACTGGTCAAAATTTTGCAAAAAAATAAAAAATACAATCAGAATATTTTATCAGTTGCCTTTAATATGAAAACTAAACAGGAAGTCATTTAGATCGAGGGGAACAATGAGATCAATTGGCGTGAATGGCCTAAGATTTTCTGATCTCAAGAAAAATGCCAGCAGAAGCCAGATATCCATCTGGAAAAGTATAAACTCACTGAGCAACCCTGAGTTTGGTATATAATATGGCTGCATGCATGTAGTCTAATTTAACTTGTGCAAAAAGGCACAATAACAAAATTCCTACAGAGCACCAGATAGTAGTGATTCTCGGCTTTGAGTAAAGAAAGTCAATACTGGAAAGAAAAACTTTGTTATGGGAACAACTCTTGCTGCTTGTAGAGCAACGGTAATCGACAAAAATGTAACCGTGTTAGAGAGACATCAGGTAGCAGGCTAGAATAGAGAAGAGCTGAGCATATCGGAGGTAATGCTTTGGTACCTATACTTGGGTACTGAAGTGTTTTAAAAGTCTACAAACTAAGAGAATGTGTCAATCTCAATTTCACAGGAGTAGCTGGAAGCTACCAGGAGCTGTCCTCTGTGCAGGGCTGCATGAAGCTGATTCCAGGAGTAAAAAAATTAACTTTTTAGAAACAGAGTTAGCTGAATGAACATACCCTGGCTCTTTTGGGTCTACATTCATTAACACCAGTACTCGTTTTTACATTTCCTGACAGCGTTTTTGCAGTCAGTCAGAATTAGAGGGTATTATTCCCCAATTACTTGACCTAACATTTAAAAATGGCTGAAATATTTTAATTTTTGCAATAGCTCATTTATAGTTCAGGACAAAGAGAACTGTTGGACTTTGAAATTGGGTAAGTTACTGCAATTTTTAAACAAAGGCTGATACCAACTTAAAGTTTTATAATTGTTCTTCTGCTTTCAAATTCTTTCAATAAATTAATATGTTGTAAGTATACATTTATACAATGCACATGTTTGTACAGAAGTGTAGGATTGCTAAACTCACTTGAAAAGCAAATTACTACAGAAGACTAAAATGCAATCAAAACTGAATTAGTTTACAGTTTTCAGTCAATGAATAAGACACTACAAACTAATAATATGTCAAACTGAACATTTTAGGGCAATACCAAAGAATGTAAATGATTTTGATATACAGACTGGGGAGGACTATGGTGTACAAAGAAAGAGTGAATTGATCAATCTGGTTGCAAATCCGAAGACATTTCTTTTGTGTGACAAAACTGATGAAGAACCAAAGTACTGATGCTTGCCTCTCATTTTTGACCCATAAACTCTGAAAATCAGGAACATCTATGGAAAATCCTATGTGGAAATATGAGCTCTTTTTGATAATTAAAGGTTATGCACCCCTCAGGACTTTGCAAGCAAAAGACTGATTTTAAAATACCTTCTACAAACTACAGGGAATCTGCATAAAGAGGATAAATGTGATCAATGAGACAGAAACATGTCTTGTGACTTTGCTGCAGTGTTCTGGATCAAGTGCAACGACTTTAAAGATGGGGTTGGTTGGACTTTTGCAAGAGTCCAATCAAGACGTGGCAAATACATGAACCATTTTTTGAGTCAAACCAAGGCAGTCTGCTCCAGTTGTGGCTTTGAAATAATGGTTTGAACAGTTGGTTGAACTTGCACTGCTCCACTGCCACTCAGTGTCGAACGCTGAAGGGCTGATGCCTACTGGCAGATGGGAGCAATAATGAGATTAAAGATGGAACTTTTGACAAAGGAAGGAAGGGGAAAACTCACTCAGGAAAACCAGGGAAAGAGAGAAAGTGAACGGGAAACAGGGTAGAAGGACAGAGCAAGGGAAGAGAGAAGGTTGTTCTGATAAACATATGAGACAAAGTGTTCCGGGAATAGCGCAATAGCTCCAATCCATCACCAGATCATTGGGATGCATGAATAATAAATTTGCTCGCTGGTTCAAATTTGACGGATGAATTTGGTCAAACAGGTCGACCCAGTAGCACATGACTGCATTTAATTAATACTTGAGAATATAGCTGCCATATATTTGTTACACATATAAATTTAACCTAAAAATTGCTTTGTGAGATTGAATCCTCAAATAAAACAATGTCTGGAATAATTTGAGGACGGGTCAAAGAATGAGACTTTCTTCCTAAAATTAATCCTCCCTTTCTCTCAGGTGCTGGGTGACTGAGTTGGTAAAGCGTGTGCCTCATGTGGTGCTCGTCCCATGTTTGATTACCGGTGTGCATGTCTTCCCCTTCTCACCTCTCTGCATTTCTTGTCTATGTGCTGTTCAATAAAGGCAATTAAAGTCTAAAAAATAAGCTAAAACAGTCTTTGTTTCTCTCTTATTATCCTCTTGTCTTATCAGGACCTATGCAAGCATTATTCGCCTCTCAAGTATCTTCCATGCAATCAGTTTGGCATATTTTTGTTGCGGGCATTGCATGCATGTGAGCGTATGAATGACTTTCCTTTCTCCTTTAGGACACTTTGCCCCATTTATTAAGAGAAAAGAGGACATCCATTTGTTTGCTCAGTGTTAGAGTGAATTAAAAAGTCCATCATCTCAAATCTAAACTGCTGTTTGACAAGAATCTTTGCTACAAGCAGATGGACGTCAAAGACACACAGAGAGTGAGACTGTGATTGACGTGAGGTCAGTGGGGCATGAAGGAGAGGAAGAGACATCAGAGGAATGGGTTTTCCACCCGTCCATCTGTCCATCCAGAACACACAGGGCAGCCATTAGCCAAGCTCCAGCTGTTATATATATTGGCCTGTAGGTTACAAGGACTGCTCATTTCAATTTTTTTATCCACCAACACGAAAAGGCAAAGAGAAACATGTTGCTGCAAGCAACTGTATCTTTTCTTTTTGAATGAATGCAGGCCTGGGCGAGCCCCACCTTCTGCTCCCACTTTAGAGAACTAAATATTGGGTTAACGAGAAGGGGTCGCGATGAGAAAAGACGACTTCAGTTGTATTTTGGAATAAAATGTACTTATTTTCTTAACAAATCCAAACCATGCTTCAAATCTGGAATAACTGTAAAATAATTCTGTCCAGGTTTTCCACTTTATATATACATACATATACCAGCCACCAAACATAGAGGACCAAGATTCGGTTTTTATACTTCGTTGAACTGGAACAAACCTTCAGAAAACAACCATTCGAGTACGGTGAACACATTGGTACGCAGGTAAACCGGTTTGAGATGAGTCGAGCTTTGTGATGTGGTGCATTACACTGATGGAAGTAGCCATCAGAAGACGCATACATTGGAGTTCTAAAGGGATGAAGATGGTCTGTAACAATAGTTTGCTGTTTAAACAATACTCCAAAATTATGAAGAGGTCCAAAGTATTTGGAAAAAATATCCCCCACACCATTACACTACAACCATCAACATGGATTGTTGATACAACGCAGGATATGGCAGTTGGTTCACCTTGTTTACCCCAAATTCTGACCTTACCCACTCAGTGTTGCAGCTGTAGATGTGATTCATCAGACCACGCAAACATGTTCTAATCCGATATTGATTACGTGAGCTACTGCCATTTTGAGGGTATGCTAAGACAACTGGGCCTCTGTGTTAGATTACATTTACAAAGTCCCAGACAAATCAGATGTCTCGGATGATTGAATTAAGGTTTCTAAACAGTACGGTTAGTGTTAAAAGAAAAATATGCATCTTAAACAGAAATTCACTGAATTTCTTAAACAGAAATTCACTGAATATCTCCGAGTACAGTACAAGTGATTTGTAAAAAAATTAATTATATTTGTAGGGCTTTGCCTCACTGAAAATTAGAAGGTTACATTGATTTTAGCTTTTATGACAAGATAATTCTTCAGTCATAAAAATGTTAATTTATTTAAGGGTTTTCAAGAAGTCTTGCCACCAGTGACAACACATATAAAGCTGCATGCTGTTCTATTTTTGCCTGAAAGGTTAGTCAAATGAACACTGCATCCCTTAAAATCTACCAGAAGGATGTTCCAGTGACTTTGTTAATCAAATCTCAGGATTCCTTTCTAAAATGCTGGCGTTCAGTCTGGAAAACTAAATCTGGTACATAATTTGGTTACACAAGGGAAAGAAACCAGTTTAAGATTAAAAGATTAAATTTAACTCTTAGCTTGCCATTTTGTCTTGTTATTATTACTTGTTATTTATTACTCTATTGGAACAGTAATTACAATAAACTTAAGGGGGATTATGAAAAATGGCAAAGAATAGTCAAAAATGATGCTGGCTCTTCAAAAGTCCATCATTTTAAAGGTGGTTTGCGTATAACAAAATTTATAAGGATACAAGCAGCTGACTTAATTTTTGGACAAGAAACTGCAGCTTGCATTAGTATTCAGCCTCTGAGTCAATAGAGCATAGAAACACCTTTTGCTGTAATTACCCCAAAAGTCTGCTGTGTCTTCCTAACAGCTTTGCACATCTACTGGCTGAAATATCTGCTCACTCATGTCTGCAAAAATAGCTCCAGATTGGATGCAGAGGCAGTTATCCAGCACTGCCAAAGACTTTCAATTAGATTTAGGTTTCAACCATTATAAGAAATCAATATGCTTTCATCAAAACCAGGGGTCCGAAACCTGCAGCTCTGGAGCTGCAAATGGCTCTTCAGACCTTCTACAATGCCTCTTAATAACTTTGACTGGAAATGATAAACAAAAATATAATGCTTTTAAATATAAATATATTACACCAAGGAAAAGATTTGCCAATTTTACAGATTTGTCAATAAATAAATAAATTTAATTTCCACAATACAATAACCCCAAAAGTAACAGTTATATCTTCTTTACCCTGTTTGTGTTTTCTTTAATAAATTTTCACAAATATTAAGATCCCACAGAAAGAAATATACAAACCTAAACATTCTAATAAAAATAGTGGTTATTTAAAAAAAAATTGCATATGATTATTAAAAATTATGCATTTTCCTCTTTCAAAAGGTCATACAACATTTGGGTCTCTAAACAAGCAGGATTGAGGGAAATAATTTCTCTTTGGATTGTAAACGTTGCAGACTGCTAATATAAACCATTACTTCGTAGCTCTGGCTGTATGTTCAGGGTTGTCGTCCTGCTGGAAGGTGAATTTCTGCCACAATCTCATTCATCATCATCATCCAGCAGGTTTTGTGCTCCATGGTTTTTACATTGTGTTGGTTTCTGCCAGACAAAATTTTCTATCTAGCCCAAAAAGTGCAATTGTGGTCTAATCTGATCAGAGCATCTTTCTCCACTAATGTTTTCTAACAAACCTCTGGGGCCTTGGCAGACCACCTGTATTCATTCTGAGATTACATTAAAAACAATTGGACTCAGTTAACTAATAATGGAACCATTGGTTAGTTGCACAGTTTGTTTTATTTAGGGATAAAATAGTTAAATGTGTTGCCATTAGTCTGATGTTCAGATATGCAGATGTCTTGGTATGTGAGAAAATATAAAATCATTGAAAGCATAGAATGATTTAGAAAAAGTGTTACATAATACTCTAGGTGGATGTTTTGGGGAGTGAGAAACAGTCAATTTCTGGATCAGGATCACAATGTTTCTGCTTTGAGCTTCAGAGATATTTACTGATTAAAAAAAACATCTTTAGGGAGCAGACAAAACACATAGCTCGAAATTCTCAGCTTTATAGACCTTTACAGAAAGATTTAAACAAACATCAGTGGTTATATGGAAGAGCATTTACGCCTTCTCAGGTGGGCTCTGTAAGGTAATTTAAAGGCCATTTCAGAAATAGTGGGTTGCTGCATGTTCTCCGTTTTGCTTTTATGTCATATCACAGTGGACCATTATACTCCTGTGTTTTTTGTATCAACTCCGTAGGGAATTTCCACTCAAGTCGTTCTTTAAATGTTAGACATGTTAAACGCATTCTAACGCAATGTTTATACACATAGGGTTGAAAAAATGTAATCAACAGAATATAGTTGTGCATAACACTTTCTATGTTTTTGTTATTTAACATAAGATCAATAAGATTCTAAGTTTGGATTGCAAAAAGGCAACAAAGGCAACATCATGAACTGCTACCACAGAGAGTCAATAAGTGGCTGAATAATCAGCTTCACCATTGTAAAACTGTAAGGAGATCCTTTGAAACTGCAGGGAGATACTTAGTTTATTTTTTGGATTTACTGGGTTTGAATGGTTTTGATTTATTTAGAAATTTACTCAGAGGAGAGATAGGTTTCACAGAAAGTTGGAAATTACAGCACATAATCGCGGCCTTCATACTGGCTCAGTCTCCGGTGTTAAGAATATGATCAGATCTAGGAAAGTACACAAGCAAACTTAATTAAAATCTGACTTTATGGACATACATCTTGTGTCCAGCTTGATTACATGCAGAGAAAGGTTCTTTTCCCCACTTTATAACTGTGAAATTAAGCTTGTTTGGCTGCAAAAACCTTGAACAAACAACTGAGCCAATTGAATTACCAAAGCCAGCCTGCAATTCATTAACAGGGGTGTTCCATGTTTTGCTCGACTTCATAAATGACTTTGTTTTCATTGTTTATAAGAAGCTATTTCAATCCTTTGATGTAGGCATTGCTGGGTAACTAAATTTCTACATTTCCCACATGACAGAGTAAATCCTTCAATCCTCAGATAGGACCGAACTGATTCAGGAGAAAAAAGAGACATGTCTTAAAAGTCAGGAGTCTTTCCCATGTTTAAGTTATAACATGGACATACCATAATAAGTAATTCTTTTATACTTTAAAATCCTTTCTTTGATGGTTGTGCATCATCTAAATTTTTTCTCATAAAGAACTTTGGGTTTCATTAGATTTAACTCATAAATGCAAAAAAAAAAAACAAAAAAAAAACAACTGAAATAAACACTTGTAGTGTAATGAATCTATATAATATATGAATTTCATTTACTAAATTCAGCAAAGGAAATCTTTAACCTGATATTTACACCTTAGAAATACTTTAAGATTTTCTATCAGGAATTGCTGAAAGATGTAGCAAAGTGGAATAAAGTATATCGCTACGGTTTGTGCCATGTGTTACACTTTAATAATACATATTACTAATTACCATCCCTCCCACCTCTTATGTCCGTGTTTATCATTATGGCCCACTATCCTCAAATATAAGATTGTCCTCAGACTTGGAGCTAGAACATCTAGCAAATTCTCTTTATATAGCAGTACTTTTTATATAAATTGTAAATAATGCACATTTATGTAGGCAGTGGCTCTGGATGTCCACTTTTACAGATGTTTTAATGTTCAAAATGATCAAATATTTATTTAAAACAGCTAACCCGTGCAACACCAAATGCAGTTTTAACATGATTATTTGATTTAGTACTTAATAATATTCATAAACTCTTGGAATAATTTTGGTTGCATTATTGGAAAGCACTATTTAAAATAGCATTTTCCATTTACTTTTCATCTGATTTTGCAATTAGTTTGATGATGTGAAACATGTAAGTGTGATTAATAAACAAGAAAAACAGGCTAAATATGCAAAAAGGCAAACATGCCACCAATGGAAGGAAAAAATAGGACATACAAAGACACTACCTCTATATCAGGAGTGAGGCAAATGCATTTTTCTCCAAACACAATTATTGTATTTTTTCACTGATTAAAATAGAGGAAATTAAAGATAATTCCAGTTATACAGTGGTTTTAAAGAAAAAGAACAACTGTGATTCAAACGTAAATAGGTCGGAGCCTATTTTGAGCAAAGAAATGTCACATTTCCTTACAATACAATCTATAAAAAATGTCTGTCTAGAATAAAATCAACACAAGATGGAACTTAGGAGAGCTCCACAAACAACAGAAGAATCAAGGATGTTTTAAGCAATTGATACAATACTGCACATTAAACACAATCTTCCACAACATCTAAGGTTAGGCTCCTCTTTCTGTTAAGAAAGTTACTAACTTCATTTCAAGATCTTTGCAGGTCACTATGACTTTACTTTGAGCTAAAATAATATTTTTGACAAATTGGTATTCAAGAAGAACCTTGTATTGTATTCAGCTGATTTATTTTTATGTCACTGAGGAGTTATGATCAGGAAACTGTTTATTAATACATGCACATTAATACATGTTAAATGGACCTTTTAAAGTGAATGATCTTATTCTAGTTAATAACTCAGTAAGCTTTCAAAGTTATCCATGATTAATTCATAATTAGTTGAATCACTTGAAAAGTGATTTAGTGTGTTTAATTCAGACTACACACTTGTCTTGATAGAGTAACAAATAATACCCTGTAGGAAGCCAAAGATTTCAGAAAGAGAATTGTCTTAATTTCTTATCAAAACTTTGCCAATGGCTTGTGTTTTTTTAAATCCTACAGAAAGGGTTGGTAACAGAAGGCTGATGCCACTATGCAAAGTTTTCTGTGAGCTGAGACTGGGAACAAAACCAGAGCACCAACAAGAGAACCCCAATTAAATCAATCCAAGCATCATCACTGCTTTATTTGGTTGAAAAAATCAGGGGGGTTTTCTTCGTGAGACATTTTCACCATTATTCTCCACTTTTAGCTAGTTTTACTATAGTTGTTGTTTTTTTCCACATTTTTTCAGCAAGAGGAACATTCAGATATCCAACACCAGAACCAGACTTCAAATAGCCAGCAAACACTGACCTGAGGTCCAGATGGCCCAGCAGGGGATCGGCAGCTGCACCCAGCACCCAGACGGTGAAGCCAATCAGAAGCAGAGTGGTGGTGAGGATGGTGCGTCGTGCTTCTGTTGAAGTGTCTCTTACAGCCAGGCTAAAAGAAACAGCCCCTCTTAAACCTGGGTGCAGATAGCAAACACAGCTATTTTTGAGCAAACATATGAGTTAATGGCATCTGTAAAACTACCAGAAATCTATCAAATAACAATTGTGCATAAGAGGTAGCAAGCCATCCAGATAATAAGGCTGTAGAAGGGAAACAGATTACACTCTGACTATCGCTGTCACCATAAACCGTTTGGCCAACAAATAGTTTAGATTGTGTGATGAAGAGCATAATAGCAAAGAAATGTCCCATGGGAATTCATTGGCCTCCATGGGAAAAATGGGGGAGGTGTTGGTTGCTTATGTTGGTGGATACATAAAAAAAACAACAAAAAAAACAGCAAGATAAGGGGTTTTCATAAGGAAGCATTCTTACATAAGCAGTAAAGTAGGTCAGACTTGCAAACATACGGGATGGTGTATTACGTTCTATAAGAAACATTTATTTCCCTTTCCCTAGTCTTTTAACTGTAAAACGTTTGAAATATTACTGTCAAACATACCTATGTAGAGGTAATGATTTATAAACGTCACTTTAAACATAAACTAACAGGGTACGAGTGAAAAATAAAAACATTTTGATTCTGAATATACCCATTTAAGCAGAACTGCCATCAGGGGCAAAGGTAATGAAATATTAAAAGCTTTAAGTAGGTGCTGGCGTTTGTGACTGTCAAACTAACTTTATCAAGACATTGATGTTACACTCGTTCCACAAGAGACACCTTCCCTTATCGTCCTCACGAACAATAGTAGCTGCAGGCCCTAAATGAAGGGATGAATGAAATGGGAAAGTTTTATTTTTTCATAACTTGCAGGAAAAAAAGATTGGAAATCCAACTTTTATCACTCCAGCAATCCCAACTGTTTCAATGCTGAAGGCGTAGTAATGATTAGAAGTTGAGGAAAACAGTACCTGCAAACACCATAAAGTGTTGGAAGTTGCGGGAAATCTTCTTTGTACGACCCAGGTTTATCAGGAAAGACAAAGGGTAGATGTTGCAGGCTCTTGAAATAAAAATGGATAACTGCAGGAAGTGAGTACGGTTAAGGACAATATATGAAATTCACCTGGGAAAAAACTAAATGTTTGATGCTAACGTCAAGGAGCATACAAGTCATCAAGTGTGTAAATGCTTCTCTAATTAACAAAGCAATATAGTAAATTAATTCCTATGGCGGTAAAAATGTTCAGTCTATCTCAGCATTAAACACATCAACCCTTTAGAGTTACCACAAATCAAACCACAAATCTTAGTATGGACTCTAGATTATCCATCTTGTGTTATTTCATTAAACATAAGATTTTGGTGCAATAGTATTAACTATAACTTTACTGGAGTAACTTTTAAAATGTAGACAAAGCTGAACTCTATTTAGTGCTCTCTAAAAAAAATATTATAAGCACCGATCACCGCAAGGGATTTGATTACAGAGCCTTAAGATGCATTTCAAAGTAACACCTCAAACGTGCGGACATCTAAATAACAAGCTATGGAAGGGTTTGCAAGTTTAATATTTTTAATTGTCGGAGATTAAGTCGAAGAAAAACATGCTATATCTTTATATACAGGGTATGTAAACCTCTCGCTTCAACTGTGATATGCTTTGAATTTTCTAACACAAACCTGGAGTGTATATATAAAAAAATGATTTCTAAACAATGTGTGTGTATGATGCAAACGCAGCAGTGTGGCACCTTGCAGAAGCATGAAACAAGTCAGGCACTGCTAGCTGTCTCAGCTCTAAACAACCACTTTGATGGCCCACACAGGACGGCACTGAATGCTAAGTGTCCAGGGCAGTAAGACAGAAGATGATAGGTGGGCAATTATCAGGACCATAGCTGCCATTTTGAAAACACTTAGTGTCTTTTGTCAAAAAAGCTCCAATTGCCCTCTTTTAGCGTTGTCTGACCTTGATTGAACCTACGGTTTTCTTGTTTTTATGTGACACTCTGCATTTGTGACACTAAGAGGAAAGGGCTAAAGAGAGCCAAACATGTCTTCAAACCCTTTTTTAATCTTTGATGCATTAGAGTCATTTATGCAGACAGGTAACCTTGTTTTAGATTCATGGAGGGAATAGATTTTAGTCTTTCTCAAGGGAAATTCAAATATGATGCAAGAAATCAAAACAGCATCAATATCTACTACAGGGGACGTTAGTCTGACAGAGCTATTACTAAAACAGAGTTCTCTCGCATCCTGCAGTCAATATTAAATTCTCTGAACCCTATGGAATTTCAAAAGCAATATCCTGCTCCCAAAAGCAGTCATTGCTCTCCGACAAAGACCTCTGAGCTATTTGAATGGAGGTAATTAAGCACTTTCATCTCAGCGCCATTTCCAATAAAAGCCAATCTCTATTGTCACCGACCAAGGCTGCAGGCCACAGCGATTAAAATCTACTAAATAGCCAAAGAGCGATTAACATGGGGTGAATGACTTGGGTTATTTCATTTTTATAGTCCTGCAAGATGACTCTGACCTCCATTTCTTCCTGTTTATACAACCCGGTCAGCTTCCAGTGGGAGTTGATTGTGAGATTTTGGTGGATATTATAGAGCAGAACAGTTAAACTCAAGTCATAAGTTTTCCTCCACTACCAGCCACTCACACTAAACAGGAGAACTGGGATAGGAATTGGCTGTGTCCATGTTTCTGTAGCCCCTTTGACCCTGTGCTGGACGGTGATCTGTAATAATAATTGCTGGTCGTCTGAGCAGTGGACTGTGAAAGAACAACTCCTTGGAGTGCAGCCACTTTCTTTTTTTTTCTTTTTTCTTCCTGGCATACTCTACTTCTATGCCAGCTCTAAAAAAAAGGATGGTTGTACAATGAACAGCTGACGGCTACAACAGCAGCTTCGAGCATAAAACTTCTCTTATCATAGTCAAATTTTCCCAAAATTTGACTAGAGTGTTTAGAGTGTTTAAAAGCTATAAGCACTCTAGAGTTTCATCAACAACACTGGAAGCAGTTGACCAAATAGAGATAGAAAAATAAAAATGATAAATGTAAGTTACAATATTTGAAAAAGTGCAAAAGGGTCCCTTACAACGGGAAGGTGTGAAGAAAATGCTAACAGGATAAGTTAGCACACATAACGTTCCAGCTACCGCACTATTTCAGCATCATAGGGACCTGGGGATCTTTATTTCAAACTAACTCTAGCTGTGCAATCTTAAAGTTGACTAATCAGCATATAGCAAAGACAGAACAAAATGTGGTTAATTCTCCCTACAGCCCCAAATATTGCTGAAGTCTCATCACATCTCTTTCTTATGCAACCACTCTGAATCTTGTTTTCTGAACTGGATGTCTCATTTCTCCCAAAGTGGCGTCTTTCATGACCTAAAACTCTGTCTGTTACTCTCAGCCTTAGCCTGCACAATAATCAACTAAATGTTTTAATTTATTTTGCATACCAATGTTTTGTCTCCGTTCCACTGTTTGCCAAGTTGGGAATGAATTGACTGAGAAATCAACTCCCTCTGAAAAGTCAAAAATCTGGCTTACTTGTTTGGTGCTGGACCCTGCAGAGCTCATTATACAGTTTCATGAAGAGATAACTGATTGTCCTGCAAAAAAAATATACAAAAACTTTCTGATGTAAGAATTGTTTTCAAGCTGTGTAAAAACAGATAAAAGGGCTGTTTTGAAGTAAATCCATCTAACCCAAATACAAAATGCCAAGCCCACCCCCAAGATGAATGGGATGTGGTTTCTACATTCTTGCAGAACCAAAATCACAAAGTACTTTATTTAAATCTGGCGAGCAGGAGAAATACAAAAACAAACAAACAAAAAAAAATTATATGCCAAAATTTTAGATGCTTATTGCTGCACGATGGAGATTACAACCTATACTAAAAATGAATGGTACACATTAAAATATTTAACGTATGAGTACCATTGGGCCCTGAATGTGCAAACATCCAACAATGTCTTCGCCTAAACTTACATAATTCATATAGGGATAATAGTGTATATAAAGTTGAGTCAATAACTATTTGTCTAAGACTCTTTTAATTGTTTTAAATATGTAATTATGTAAAAATCTGCCCATGATCAGCTTAAATAATATATATTGCAAAATATTTTTTTTTATTGTGTTTACCTTTAAAAAAGACAGAAATTATAAAACAAAATTCAACAAGAGCCTCCTTTCTGAGTTTTATAAAATAGCCACAATTTCCAGTTGTTTTTCAGCAAATGGAAAACTAGCAACAATAATTATAATAAATGACCTATTTAAATTTATGGGAATTTTATAGTGAAGCTGTACTGTTGGGTGTGAATTTGCAGAATTAAAGCACAGACAGGCAGCTGAATGCCATCTGTGTAGTCAAATAAAATTCATTTCAGAGCAGCTTAAGATTTGAGTTGTGTTTTTTTTAATTATTTGATGGGCTGTTGAGATGATCAGGATGCCAAATTGAAAACAAGAAAGATGTTCCAGTAACTGCACAAAAAGGGATCGGTCTCAAAGTACAGCAGCCTGAGAGAAATCAAACGGAGTGAGTTCTGACTGAAATCCAGAGGCTGCACAGCAGGGGGTGGAAAGACTGTTGCATTGCAGAAAAAGGATACAAATGCTCCAGAGATGAAGAGAGCTCTGAAGGCATGGTGACGAAATGTAAACCATATATATCCCATGTAGCCGAAGATGAAAATCTCCCCGAGGAAGTTGAGGACTTCAAAGAGCTGCAAATTATAAAAAAGGATTAAAAGAATCTTGAGAGAGAGAGGGTCAGAATGATGAGCATGTATGTAAAGAGAGAAGGGGAATGTGTGAAGCCGTTTGCTGGTGGTGTTATGGTACAGCCTGGGTCAGAACTTTACATCTACTCCTAAAGGACATTAATGGCATTCATTTAAATTGTTATGTGTGCAGGACTGGATTTATACATCTGCAGTGTGCGTTCAAATAAATACAATTTGAGTACATAAGCTTCATAGTGTTTTAAATTCTCTCTTATTTATACATTTTAAATTACATGCACAGAGTCTAAACATATTATAATATTCCATAACTTAGAATGTTAAGAGGTAAATTAATTTCAGTAATTTGTTTCACACAGTCAGATGTTTTCATGCTCTTATTTCTGTTAATATGATCATTTTTATTACATTAGAAATTTTCATACATTAATGTTTTTTTCACTTGGGTGAACCTATTGAGCCTGTATGACTGACATCGTGTAGATTAGAGAAAGTCTACAATAAATTCAAACATGTGCACCCAAATCTTGTTTGGAAAATGTACCCTGACGCCATATTATGACATTCCTCTAAGATGGAAAAGTGCTTCAAATACATCATTAAAGTCATAAAACTAATGTGACATCACATCAATGATTGTAAAGCTCAGATGGAACTGTTGACTTTTGATATTATTATTATCATTTTGTCTGCTTAATGTTTTAAGATTGCCTGCCTGCATTTGTTAATGTCTCTGTGTCGCACAAAGCGACATTCATAACGGCTCTCTGCCAGCTACTGTATGTTTATTTATGTCAGCTAAAATCTTTGTATCACACCCGAGCGCTTTATAAATCCATCCGAAAATAGTTCCTCTGAACTCCCTTCGTTTCAGCGTTCATTAAGATCAAATAATAAGTCACCAAAGGATTTCAGTCCAAGAAAACGGCTTGGTGTCAGTGGTGTTTGAGATGAAGCCTCAATTCATCTCCTTCCACAGATCAGTATTTATGGACGTCTGTCTGCATGCGATGTAGATGCAATGTGAGTCTGACAGTGAAGGACTCCTCACAAAATAAGCTGAGATTTGTACAAACATGACAAATTCACTTTTGACGTTATTCCCTTTGAGGAAGCAGCTGCAGAAATCTGCGGCCCGAGGGCATGATGCTTTTTGCGTTCAACGGCTGAGTTGTTTTAGTCAATTCTTTTTTCGGTTTACACTCAAAGGAGTTTTATTGCAAATATGTGGGTTGTCGAGATAAGTGAAAAGCAAAAAGACAGAATATTGGCCATTAAAAAAACCCAGAATGTTGGCTAAGCTTTTTTGATACATCCAGATAGAAAAATCCAACAGATCTCATTTGCCTCTATTGAAAACAAATATATTTTTTTCAAATCATTTCTTCATAAAGCCATTAATTAATGTTACTCATAAACAATAAAGTAGACATTTTTATTAATTACTTTAAAAATCTGTTTTACATTACATAAAGCTTTTTTGGTTTAAAGCTTCTACAGAAAGCATGAGCTTGAATTAACCAGAGATGCACCAGTGAAAGAATATATTTTCGACTCACTATTCAAATGCTCTCTTTGTACCTTTTTTTACTTCAGCTGGAGCTGCATGTAAAAAACATGAAATAATGGATACAGGCATGCTGCCAAGTAAAAGCACTGCTCTGTTCAGATCTACTTTGTAGGCGAGGTGTTCAACTGTGTTACCTTTTAGAAAGCTTTTCTGTGATAAACAGCTGCACCGTGGCACTGATAATGCATAATAAATGCACAGATGAGTTTATGTGTACACGTTTGATTTATTTGCTCCACTGTGAAGCTTGTCAGCTCAGTATATCAGAAGTGCTGGCCCCCATCTGTGCTAGGCTTTATAAGCAGATAAGGTGGAAGGTTGTCTGCCCCACAGACATCTACAGGACGACCAGAACACTAATAGAAATTAATATCTGGCTCTACATGCAGAGATGATAAACAGACTTCCATTAAAAAAACAACAACATATGAATGAATAAAACTGAAAAATGTTCCTTGAAAGTGGAAGTAAGATTAGTTGAAGTTATTGAAAATAAATATACCTGTTTGGTTCTTGTGCTCCCCTCGTGCGACAAATTGAGATTTGTGTACTTTGCCTGGCTCAGGCCACAAAACAGAACTGTCACAATGCCTGAAATACAAAACAAAATGCGCAAATGAAGTCGATTAAACTTCAGAAAGTGCAATCAATCTACTGTGTGGGCAAATTGTGGAAGAATAATGGGGATCGGTCAGATTCAGTGGTTTCACAAAAAGAGATGTTTGCGTGTTTTATTTCATTATACCACGATTATAGAGATTTGCACAGAGGTCTGGGGTCTGGCAAAGTTGCAACAATAACAAACAGTTCTCATGGGAAATTTATAGGGCAGGGCATGTTATCATACTCAGCCAGTTACAGCTCTTGCATCTCTTATCTACACATAGGCATTAACCAGGCTACAACCAGAAAACCAAAGGACAGACAAAAGAGAAAACTGAGATGGAAGTCTGGTACATTGCTTGGAATTTGTCAGGATATGAAAACATAAAAATGTCAGATATATTCTCTAAAAGGGTCAGATTTCTAATTCTATAAATGTCATTCTGTAGGACAGTACTGAAGACTAGCTGTGAGGCCAACATGACTAAATACATGTTCAAATGTCATCTACACTACTAAAATAAGATTATCTAATTTCCATTTGGTAAAATGTAATTAAAATATCACAGTGTCATGTGAAAGCATTAATCCCCAAAACGTCAATGTATTTAATTGGGTATTGTGTTAGTAACAGATCAACACAAAGTTGTGCATAATTGTAAAGTTAAATGAAAACAAAGGATTATAAATGTGTTGCAAAAAAAAAACCTAGAAGTGTGCCACACTGGTACATCTGACCACAGCATCTTATTTCCTTTGCTTTGTCCAAGAAATGACTTGTAGCCTCTTGGAAGTTACTACCTGCATCCTTGATGCTTCTCTCATCAATATGTTCCTTGTGTCTCAGTTTAAATGAAAGATCATGTCTTGAAAGGTTTGCATCTGTACCATACTGTCGCATTTTAAGATAATGGATTGAACAGCTCAGTGAAACGTTTAAAGTTTGCAATATTGTTTAATAACCTAGAGTTTGTCCTTCCACCCCAATGATACACATTGAAGTTCAATACTGGTTCCTTGTTCAATAAGTCGTGAACAGACATGAACAAACAAAGAAAGACAAAAAAGAAAGAAAAAACAAGTGCAGTACAAATTTATATAAAAAAAAGGTGGTTTCACTCAGAAAGCCCCCGTCGGTGAACAGAAATCTGAAGCGTGTCACACAGAAAGAAGGTTGCTGCCTCACAGGACATGCTTGTTTTGTTGCAGGGATTGAATTTCATACTTCTTTTTCATCTCTCTTCTTTGAGGGAGAATCATATAAAAAGGAATCACGCGAATTTACTCTGATAGGGAGCAACACTTGCACTGGCCAAGATGTGTGCAATAAAAGCACCAACAGAGGAAATAGCACATCACCACAGCTGGACAAATACTCTCTATTTATCAGCCACCATAAAATCATTACACACCGACCTGCTTCTGTACGCTACTTTCAGTGACCCGTGCTCAGAATACACTTTCACCCAGAATTTGGCTTTGCTTTTTGGTCCTTTTTAGTTTACCATCCTCATTGGTTTATTCAACACTGACGGAGGTAACATTTCATCCACCATCTACAAAAAAAGCAAGGAAGGAGTTTGGAAATAGATTACATGTATCCGATAATGAAGAGCTGCAAAGGGTGTAAGATTAATAATTGTAGAGTTAAGGGTCATTAGGTATCGCCCTCCCCCTAAACTGAAGCAATTATCGGAAACAGAAAGTGCTTCAATAACCAGACAACACCAGGGGGAACGACCGGCTCCCACTCAACTCATGCTTATTCATCCTGAGAACGAGACACAGCCTCTGCAGCCCTCTGAGATGACTGGTATATTAAGCTCATTAACAAGGACAGGGTAGTTTCCCAGTTTGTAGTGGTAAAAAAAAAAACACACCTAATGAAATTTACATTCTCTTGTTCAATGCAGAATTTCTTCAAATCTTAAGAAGCATTATAAGAACCACTGGTATATCATGTGTGCTTCTGCAGTGTGTTTGTGTATGTACCACATTGTGCAGTATGCAGGATGGTGCTCTTCACAATCAGGGCCAAATGTATAAAGGTCAAGCTATTTCATTAGAAACCATCCTCTCTTCCTCCACAGGCCAAGAGACTAACTGCCAAGTAAGAGCGAGCTTGTCAGCTGATTCAGTGGAATCCCTCTGATAAAGCCACGGCAGGAAGAACAAGACCACAGTGTTTGTTGAATACAAATGCTAAATTAATATTCTAAAGCCCCATCATTGTGGTCAGTGTGGAGAAAGACAATATCAGGCAACAAAGCCAAGACTTATTCTTCAAAATGCAACACACTAACAATTCCAAAGCAGAATGACATATTGTTCCAATGTCCCTCATTAAACTAAATCAAATTTACATTAGAGTAGATTTCGAAGAAAACTTGCATTAACATTCAGAACAAAACTGGTGTTAAATTATTACATTTATATGTACTGACCACAAAGATGATAAGTGCATTTCCATGAAGACTGTAATGTGTGATATAGTTTTCCAATAATTCAAGAATTTTTGAGTGATTCATTTTTACACAGTACATTACAAAAGCATTCATCCTTCTTGAAAATTTTCACTAATAAAAATCTGAGAAGTAGGGATGCATTTTATCTCTGCCTTAAATGAAATCAAGTGGATCCTTATAGAAGACAGCTACTTGATAAATATAGTGCAGCTGTGTGTAATATCTCACTGTAAAATCCAATCCAGCTGTTCTTAAAGGCCTCAGAGGCTTTTTAGAGAACACCAGTGAGCTAAAAGCATCATGAAACCTGTTAAAGATACATGCCAGAGCACAGCAGGGATACAATAAATACAATCGCCCGTCTTTCGAACAAAAACAGAGTATCGGTACATTGCAAACCCACCAAGACATTGCAGACAGAAATAATCTGTGAATGCATTAGAGTAAGAAATATTCTAACTATGCACTACTATGTTTTGGTCTGTCACATATATAATCCCAGTAAAATACATCAAAGTTTTATTGCGGAAAGGTATAATAGGCACAGTTGCAGGCTGCTGTATTAAAAAAAAATTGAGGTTGCCATGAAGAGAAGTGACTCTGATTTGGACTAGAGATTTATAAAGTTGGCACTGTATCTAAACATTTGAGTATGCACTGTCATATTTCCCCTTGATGCGGCAGCAGGACATGCCAACCAAACAGCTGCCTGTGCGGCCGATTGCCGAGGGGTCGCATGCAAGTTAGCGCATGCAGCTTACAAGTGATGACTGGGGGAAGGGACAGGGGGATGTGGTTAGCGGGAGGTGATGAAGGCTGAGACTCACTGAAAGGATTTTTATTCAGCAGCCAGCCACCAACACAGTTCCGATACGGTCACAGACACACGAGTAATAGAAGTGAAGAAACGCTCACCTGACAGTCCGCAGGCTTCTGCTGAGAGGAAGCTGCTCCAGGACAGCAGGAAGAAGATTGATGTTTCCAGCAGAGGACTCTCATGGAGTCGGGTGAGTTTGGTGAGGTGGAGAGAGTGTTAAAGATGATAATCATGCAGTTTTTACATCTTTTCCAATAAGCTAAAGTTTCTGGTGCATCTGCAGGACAAATTTGCACATGTACGTTCCAATGCAGCAGACACGAGGCTGAGAATTACTGCAGTGCTGTGCCTACAAATAACAAGCCAATGCAGTAGGTGCTCTATAAGCCTGCAGACCTGCCATATACAATAAGAACCAGGTCTGAATGAGACATTTTTTCCCCCTTCTTTACATCACTTTCCCACATATTCTATATCTAAGTTTCCTGACCAACAGGAAAAATAACTGGGTTTCCCAAAACCCAGTCTTTCAACAAATTACATGATTATGTGAGTATTCCGAGCTCTTCATTTGCAGATGAGATTTTATCATTACTTCTCTACTGGAAAAATCTAAATTTTCAGTTTAAAACTTTATTTCATCAAATCAAGAAGGATTTTTTTTCCACCTTGTCAAGTCACTACAAATACAATAAAACCTCCCTGGCAAGCTGATGGAAGCTTAAGCTTTGCGAATACCGTTTCTTTTCCGTGTCAGATCTGTGTGTAACGTGTAAAACAGCGCAGCTTTTTTAGGTTATAGTGAGATACAGGAAACAACACACCTGTGAGAGTCTCTCAGAGTAGGCATAGTACAGATGGGAGCAGTCTAAAAGAGAAGGTAGGAAGCTGGCAATAATGAGGTGCTTTAAGTAACTACGTCTGCAGCAACTATTATGTTAATGACGAGCTTCCTACAGGTCTGACAATCAAAATCTCAAAGATGAACTCCTTACGTTTCTCCTTCATTTCCTTGTTAAATGCAACCCAGACTGGGATCTCTGTTATTGAGACTACAACTGCTTATTTCCCTCATGATGCCTCATAGCATTAAAAACAAAACATGGATGTGGTAATGACTTTATGTTTGCCATAAGCAGTCTATAAGGAGCTTGTGTTTGAACAGAGGGCATGAAGGGAGCCATTTGTTGCTATGGCTGCGGTCAGCAAAATTTTAATAAAAAGTTCAATTTGTTGGTTGCCTGCACATAAACATCAGTCCCTTTACATAAGAAATGAGCACCCCACTTGACACCTCCTCATTTTTCACTCTAAAGTCTAATTAACTAAAGTCAGAGAGAGAGAGAGAGAAAGACGCAGGACAAACCTCGCCAGTCAAAATTTCATCACACGCTTTTGGTGTGATTCACGACATCTCTGAGACCATCAAACCCACAGCAGCACTTCAGACCCCATCCTGTTACTTTTGCTGATGAAGGGGTGCAGCATAGGGTATTGTTAGGGGGGAGGAGGGGGCAGTTACAGAGCCGAGGAAGTAGATTTACTGCAGCGGATGCCGAGGTGATAATTGAGTCTGGGGTGGAGGGAAGAGGAGGGGATGAAAGGATATGAGGGCTGTTATTACTGTGAATATGAATCCAAGGAGGAAGGAGCCAATGAGCACTCCGACGAAGAAACCAACAGAGCGAAAGAAGGCAGGTGTCTGAAAGACGTTTCCCGTTTCCATCTGGTCATAGGAGGCGATGGCACTGTGAGAAAAAAAGATGCAAGGAGAAATTAAACCAGTGAAAAAGTATTGAACTTTTTTTTTTTTTTTTTTTACAAATGTCAATTTAATTGAATGGGATTTTATGCGGTGGTAGAGTAACAGAAACTAATGCATAATGGGCAAATGGAAGGAAAACTACACATACATTTTTACCAATTAAACTCTTAAAAGGTGTGTTGTGAATTTGTATTCATTTCACTGCCATACCCCCAAAATTTAATAGAGTTCAACCACTTGCCTGGAGAAGTTACCTAATTAGCAAGTTGAATACATCTACGTCTGACCTCTATTTGTAACTGGATTTATAAATCCAGCGCTATCCTAGATGAAAACCTGTGAGAGGCAGCAGAGGAGATCGATCTGGGTCAAATGTTCATCTTCAAGCAGGACAATGAGAAAAAGAATTCAGCCTGAGAGCTACAATCGGAAGGTTTAGATCAGACGTCGAGGTCAAAGCTCACACGCCAAATCCAAGCAGTGAGATTATTTCATTGACCAAATATCAGAGCCCACCACAAAGTTACATAGCGCTCATACCGATAACACTACATGTTTTATAAACGAACCGCAATAGGCTACTTCAGCTGAAGACATGCTGCACAAGTTTCCCTTTCTGGGAGTTAGATACAACAAGAAAGCTTATGGCACTTTTTGGATTGCCAAAAAATTACAAACTACTAAAAAAATGTCCTTGCCTAATTTTCTGGCTTTTTAGCAAATAGAAATAATTTTGGTAATTCTAACTACGGTAAAACAAGAAAGGTTTGGTCTGATTTAACTTCAAACAGTTTGTGTCTTTTTATTATGTGTATGTAAATATCTGGTTTCAACTTTGTCTGCAGTAAATAAGAGAAATAAAGATAGAGCTACAACTTTAGGTCACCATTAACTTGCCACCTAGAGGAATTTAAAGCTTTCCATTGATTAGAAACATGATTCTTGCTCGACTTGCTTGTCTAAAAATAATTTTGAATTAAATCTCCCAGTGACATTGTCCATGTTTCATATTTTGGCTCCTTCTGTCATTGCGTTTGACACTGCTAGTTTTGATCAATCATGTGTGAGATTGACCCATACACTGTTCTTTTTCAAATAACTGAGCTACAGTTATTTGTAGCTCAGTTATTAAAACACCTGTGTGGTGTTTTCACACATGGCTTAATCATTTTGAGGGGGATCATACATACAAGTAGACATTTTGTGAATAAGGAATTTAAATAAAATCATGTAAAAAGAGAGGGAAAAAAGGAAAAATCAAGTGCTTTTTGAACTGAGCTACAGTTATTTCGGTCTATCGCATAAAATGTGCTAAAAACACAGAGGAGCTCATGGCTTTAATGTGAAAAAACAGGTAAAAGTCAAACTTTATCAAGGTACTGTAAATGCTCTATCTGCAAATAGAGCATTTACAAAAATTGCAAAATATGGTTTTGTAAATGCTCTATTATAATGTAAAAATATAGTTTATTGGTCTGAGTTAAGTGCAGTTATTAGAAATATGACTCGAAGTCTCTAGGTGTGAAGCAGTCTGCAGCAGAGAGCATACATTTCCAGTGTTAACATGCTGAGCAAAGCCCTCCAAGTTTAGTTTCCTGCAGTCACTTCTACATACACATGGCCTTCTAAGGAAGAATAATCTGCTTCAGGAAAACAACACATTCCAGACGATTTCCCTCACAAACACTTCAGAGCAGTGCTGGAAAGAGGAGGGGGACACTGCTGCTGATCATAAAAATAGCAGCATAACGTTATACGTGCTGCTATCATATTTACTCTGTTGGAGTGATGGGGGACTTCAACATGCAAGTCACCAAGTGCAAAATAACCCTCGCAGGCAAGCAGGAGGGAAAGAGAAATTATCTGATCGACTGTGTGGGTGTGCATGCGTGTGTGTGTATCTGTGTGTGTGAGAGAGAAAAGGAGGCGACAGCTTGTGAAGCATGCAGGGACAAGCAGCCATGCAAGTAACCGACAGAGGCGGCTGCATTTGTGGAATGACATGATTACATTAACCACAGCAGACCACATATAGCAACACTGTTGGGACTCTGAGTTAGCTAAAACTCACAAAAGGTCTCATGTTACTGATCACAAAAATCTGTACAGTACAAACAGATTTAAAAATAGATGAGTATGTATACAGGATTTTTTTTGTGTGGTGTATTTTTTATTATTGTTATGACAAATGCATGCAAACAATAAAAACATAAGCAAGTAATGAAGTATGGATTTCTGCTGCAGGAATTCATAAAACTACAGTAAGAAAACCAACACAGCTTTTTTGGAATTTGAGTTACATTTGCTGACATTGATGTTTGGCTGATGACTGAACTATGGAAAAAAAACATTTAGGTTGATTCTGAAGCATTTCAGTAGCAATATATTTCAAGTTTAGCTTTAAAGTCAAAGTTTCACTCTGATGTCCCCCAAGTCATAAGTGCTGCTGCTGTGTGTGGCATAGAGAACAACCTTGAAAGCTTCAACTTGGGAGAAAATTCTACTTCATTCTTTTTTGAAATTTTATGTCTGATTGTTTCATGTTAATTTTTAATGCTGTATTCTTTATGCATCACATTAAGTTAGAGAGCTACATTCTGTATATTTTGACTTATACTTCTCATATCCTTCTATTTCTTGAAGAGAAATCTTCAAAAAATAGAAGACACTTACAACTTGTATTGGGTGGTCAGAGCTTTCCAAAAACATCAGAAAATTGATGTTTTTGGAAACAGAACATATAAATTTAAAAATTTCTGTTCCGAAAATCAGATTTTCGGAACAGAAAATTCTGTTGGATGGTGGATGGTGTATTTAATCAAGTTTTTCTTAAAACACCTGTGTGGTGTTTTCACACATGGCTTAATCATTTTGAGGGGGATCATACATACAAGTAGACATTTGTGAATAAGGAATTTAAATAAAATCATGTAAAAAGAGAGGGAAAAAAGGAAAAATCAAGTGCTTTTGAAAATATTGATCAGTTAGTTTAAGGCTTATGTGAAGTTATCAAAGGAATATCCACATAGCTTTGTTTGCAGAGGGTTGATTTTTACATTCCTTCAATACATTTACAGCTTAACAGCCAAACAAATACAAGATCTTACCATGCTATGTCATTTTAAAAGACACAAAAAAATACCTAAAATGGGTTTGATTGATTTTATACATTTTACAGAAAGGTCTGACTAGCTTAAAGTTGAAATGAGCCAGTAACACCACAGCATTTTTCATCTCCATGGCAGGAAGGAAGAAATCAATCAAGTTGTCACTAATGAGCTTTGCAAATGAAAAGAGAAAATCTATTACCCTCTCTGTGGAAATAAAGACTCCGATTGCGTTAGCACACTTAATTTAGCCACAAGTCAATTTCTTTAGTGTGCACTACTAAAGACTGCATGTTCAATGGGTTGGTGCTGCTCGCTTTCGGCCACAACCTCAACATTTTTAAATGCCGGACCTGGCTGAGTGGCGGTATGGGTGGGAGCGGTAACACGCCTGGGAGAGGGCACATCAGCGTACGGCTGAGCTGCTTACCGAGCTTGTTAGCAATCTGGTGCCAGGAATCGACACGACTCGGTAAAAAGGTCCAGCTTTGTGTGGTGGAGCCTCAGCGAGGCAGTCAAGTGACGGGAGGCGACATGAGGGACAGTCACGGCACTTTATGAACAAATGTGGCACTATGCAGCTTTGTCTGGGAGGATACTCAGGCTCCATGCAGTGGTCTGCAGTGTATACTGTGACGACTCATTATGCGCAATAATCCCAGTGGATTGCATTAATTTTATACTTCCCTGTATGTGAATTTTGAACTCTTTCTATCTCCAATTGGCCATCTGTTTGCTCATCTTTAAGACTGGCTTTGTATAAATATACCAGACAATCCCTGGCAAGAATCTGAATGCATATTTGAGAGCAGTGCAAGAGAAAGATGCAGCAGACTGAGAAGAATGAGAGGATTGCACTGCATGGACAAGGGACAAGTTTATAATGGATAATCCATTGAGCGTCCACTGATTTTATGCCGAGTTCAGCCTGAATTTGACAGCACATACAGACTAGAAGCCCATTGTGTTATCCTGGGAGTGTGTTGCAACTCCAGGAGCTGACTTCTTTAATGAGATGCTGACATCGCTAGAGACAACTTGCTTATGTAGCCCACTGCATATCGTCAAGGCGGTCATGCTGCTTTACCCAATCACACCTTGCCTGTACAGTTGGCAGCTTCCATTCAGTTTTCCTCCACCGCTACACGTCCGCCTCCACGCTGCTAGCTGGCGAATTCCTCACACCCACACAATTAAACTTACTCATTCAAAAGGCAAAGACGAACACAGAGAGATACTTACTGTGTCAAGACAATGGCCACGGCATCGTTGAGGACGCTCTCGCCAAACAGCAGGGCATGCAAATCCGAGTCCACACGTAGGTCCGACAATAGCCCGAGGACTGAGACTTTAAAAAAAAAAACAGAAAAAAAAAAAACAGAAGCTGCCCTTAAAGACTGCAGGACGCTAAAACAACACAGGCGTAACGAGAAAAATAATTAACTAAATTACTCTGCAAAGACGCAGCGTAATTCGGGAACTCTACTGCAATAAGAAGAGAAGAGCAAGGGCGGTAACATCACAATGTGACAATAAAAACTAATGGGAAATGTGAAATCACCGTGATAAGGAAAAGAGAAGTTGTCTGAAACACTAACAAAGCAAATTGTGTACAGGCAAAGAGCAAAGAAAAACACTTTATATCGTAAAGTCTAGTAATTATGTTAAAGTACCGAGAAATTAAATGGTTGGACTAGTTATTCTCTTATAGTATCCGTTGATGAGCTTGGTCAGCTCATTCTTTAATGTTGACATTTATTGATGCTTTAAAGTGGCAAATTAAAACTTACTCTTAAATAGAATCTATAATTGTATATAATTAATAATATGCATATATATATAATATAAATATATATATATATATATATATATATATATATATATATATATATATATATAGTTCAACTCAACTGATTTGCAGCTCTGGGAACTTTTTTTATTTATATATTCGTTTTACATAAAGGTACTCTTGGTGAAGGTTGAAAAATATGTTATCTGGAGTATTTTTATCTTTATTTGCCTTACTTGAATCAAAATACTGTTGTTAGTTCTGAAACTAACAACAGTATGTATGACCATGCAAACAAAACAAAACAAAAAGGATTTCAGCAACAACAACAGCATCAAGATCTGCTGTGTGAACAAAACACTTAAGGCTTAGCATTGCTAATGAATGCCGTTTGTGGCTGATTTATGATCATTTCTCAAAAATAATATCATGGTTACATGTTAATGGTCCTTTGTCAATGTTTCAAATGTGTTTGGATGTTAGAGCAAATAACTAGAAATGCAATAAAACTAAACCTACTGGTCACAAAGTGATGTTCTGATTGTGTTTATCCTGAACATACAGAACATTACACTTTTCTTATGAGAGCAGTACAGGTTTCTGCTCTACATTGCGGTGCTACTTGCAAAACATAAATATACATGTGTAGTAACATTTTATTTGAAGGGGGTGAATAAGACTGTCATGACACTGTCATAAACGTGATATGACACCTGTCATGAACATGAATAGGCCTTCATGAATATTTATGACTGTTGTCATAAAGCGTCATTTGGTAAATTACGACACTTTTAATACAAAGTTGACATTATTCAAAATGTCTTTGTTATGACAACTTGACATTAACCAAGAAATCACTACTGATATAAATTTGTTATAAAAGTATTACTGATTGCACTTTAAAAATTAGATAACTTCATGTCATTAAAGGTAAAGATTAAACAGTAATGTACAGTATTTTGCAGTTGTGCCATTGTCTTTCCATGTTTAAAATTAGGTATACCGTCTTATAGCCATGACTTAAACTTCTTTCCAATTTTATTCTTGACCTGTGTTCTTTAGTCTTTACAGAACATCTATAATTGCACTGATATCAAACTACACACAGTAGGAAGGTAGATGCAAGGGATGTCATTAATATTTGTTGGGAGTAAAAACGGCTAAGTACAAACAGGTTTTGCTAACAAAAAAATAGAAACAACAGATAAAAAGCTGTGCGTCATTTTAATTCAATATAACAATTAGTCTAGATATCAATACAATACATTGATGTTTGTGGTTTTCATTTGCCAAAATTGTGAAAATAGGATCACTCTATCTTTTTTTCCCCACATGATGAAGATAATTTTGCATTATCTCAGAAGACCCAGGATATGAAAGCTAATGCTACCAGCGCATTATGAAGTCTTTAAGATGCTGAATGCTAGGTTCATTCTACTGGTGTTTTGATGTGCAGGGAAAAACACAAACATTCTTCCAAGACATGAGACAGAACTTAAAATACATTTTAAAAAACAATCTTTTTTCACATTTTACCAGTTGAACTTGTGGATGCTGTAAGCTGTTCAGCATTAGAGAGTGGTCTAAATGTTTCAGAAGGATTCTTGACCCTAATTAGACTTGCCTATACACATCACAATGAGTTGGTTAATCTTCTACAATGCATCGACTGTAAAACATACCCTTTAATGGAAGTTTGTGATATAATGTAATATTACATTTTAGACTACTATTACATTGGATGCAGATGCATGTGACCTACTATAGTACTACACTATATAATGGTATTTTCAAGATGAAATAGGCTCCAAGTGGATTCAAATCCCATTTGATGGGTCCATAGTGCATAAGTAATCCACAGAATTAGCCATAGTGAAGTTTGCGATCTGAATAAGGAGTCAGTTCTAACAGTAATGTTTGGCCCTGTGGGAAATGACAGGCCAGCGAGGGGCAAGGAAGACAGGAAATGAGCAGACTGACAATAGCGAGACAACTGCCTCCAGACATATTTTGACAGATCTGGCTCTTTGGTCTTTGATGGGCTTAGAGTTCTTCTGAGTTCAGGGCCTGGAGTAAGGATTGTTCCATCTTCCCGCTCCCATAATGCCTGACTGGTGCGAGCATGTTGCGTAACACTTACGCTGCTAGACAAAAACAAGAAGACGAAAAAACAAACAAAAAAAAAAACTATCATCTCCTCTCACACAAGGAGGGTGGCAGTGTAGTCATGGCAACCAGTCCTACAGCTGTCAAGTGTTTGTCAGTTTCCACAGCAACACCATAAGGTAGACAGTATACAATTATCTCCAACATAACACAGCTGAGAGGGTCGAAAGAAGTCTGATCAGGTCAAATTATCCCGGATGGAGACGTTTAGCGGAGACAAAGATTGTGACAACGTGAAGCACAAAAGCAGAGGATCTGCTTGTTTACTTGAGTAAATTAGGCAGACGATGCTGAAAGTGATACAAAATAAACAGTGGAGAAAATTGTTATAATGTGTGAAGCGCTGAGTGGTAAAGTCATGAATACAAGCGTTTAAAATTTCTGCTGGGCAATCATTTTACAACTTCAGAAGAGGTTACATCAAAGACTTTTTTTTACGTATATTTGATGGAAGCATTTTTGGAAAATCAATGCCATGACGGCAATGGTCAACAGTTAGTGAGTTCAGTGTGGGAAGGCAGGGAAGATTTGCAAGTGATGACCCATCCTAACTGACCACCTTACAAAAACAAAGTCTCTAAATGTTTATTGCAATACAATAAATTTATAATGTGAATTTTGATCAAAGTAACTTTTGGGTTAGAGTTTTTGAAGCCTGCTCTGGTGTAGTTTATGTTTTGTGGCAACACTGAGGTTTTAAAGAAGGATGGAACATTTGTACCTCTCCTTAATTAAAACTGTGCCTTGGACTTATTGCCAGATTCAATGCTTTTTAATACTAAGTTTTAAAAAGTCACTAGCCCTGAATAAATTTCAGTTCTGACAAAAAATGAACATTCACTAATTATTGGGAATGTTTTGATGGTTTTATTCAAACTGGAGTGGCTGTAGAGTTTTGTTCAACTACTGATATTATCTAATCCATGGGGTGCATGGAAGTATAGATATACTCTCAATATTATCTTGCTAACTGCTCCTTAGCAAGTTGCAGAGAAACTATAGACTCCTAGATGCCATCAAAAAGCTTCTGGCAGACTGCTGGCAGATTAAAAGAGCTGGCAGAAATGATAGAGCTCATTTTAATTGGTTGGTGTCCTGGCACTGGCTTAGCTTTTTGACACACTCCATAAATTTTCAGAAAGTTTAAGGATCTAATCCTTTTCTTCCTTTGCTTTTTTGGCCAGCTGTTCACTGGGTTTGGGATGATTGTCTGTTGACAAAAAAAAAAAAATCTATTTCAATGAGTAATAACCGAGAAGGGAAACTACATTTATACTGCTAAAAAATGTTACCATCTGGCATTATTTTAAAGTCTGCAGTGCCCAGACAAAAAAATTTATGTGTGCTTTCTTTCGTGTGAGGAGAACTACAAAAGATACGAACTCTAAGATGAAAGGAAGAACTGTGGAACTGCAAAATACTCATGTTAAGTAAGAATTTCACCGACCTTTAGTAACCACCCCTGCAGCTATAAATGCAGCACAGCAGGCCTCCCACTTTTTGATCCAAACTATTGGTTCCATATTTAAATCAGGGAAGAACAGTTAGACTGAGTAGAAAACTGGTTATTTCGTAGAATCAAATGATACATATTGAAAAGGAGCATCAAAGCAGATTTTCCATGACATTTTAAGCAGATTCAAATGTGTATTTGCTTCTATTACCAACAAAATATTTAAGGTATTAACTTCCCCTATGAACCTTTTTTATTGTTTTGTTTATTCTTAACCAAAGAAGAATCTTTTACCACAAACTAAACAGGCACTGGTTTTGAAGAAAATACAAAAACCTATGTCAAGATAGCTGAAGTATCTGAAAACTTGCTTAAGGCTGTTTACAGCTTATTAGTTTGTGCTTAAAAGTAAGAAATGAGGCGAACTACAGCAAGGATCCTGAAAAAGGTTTTATTCAGAGACAGACTGGAAGCAATTTGGTCAAGGTTAATGCTTTTGCATGGCAAACTGATGACATGTATGTGCCACCAAAATCAGGAAAACTCACCTGAGTGTGCAGCTGAACGAGCAGTTGTCTGATTGATTTATGTTATTTGCAGTAATCGTGGTTAGTATTCAAGATGACATGATAATTTTGTAGAGATACTCACTTTCTATGGTATCTTAGTGTTTGGAGACTTGATTATTATTCGAATAAATAATTTTAACTGACATATGCTATTGTGATCAAATACTGTAGAAGAAGAGACATTTACAGCATGTCCTAAACACAGTTCTTGATGACTGCAACTCTAAAAGAAATAAATGAATAAATACAGTTCTTTATTTCTATAATATGAGTGTATTAAGAGATCAAAACAAACTTACTTAACTTAACTGTCAGCTAACCAGTTAGGAATAAAATCCATTTTTATTTTCTGATAATATGGCTGTGTGTCACTCACCACTCTGTCCCCTCTGACTTAATATTAGTTTCAGGGCTAAAGTAATGGATTATTTATTTCTGTTAAAAAATGTTTATCTACTGGACCTAGTTTTGTGGTGCATATCTGTGCTAAAACCAGGCTGCATGCTGGTAGTGGAGGAGGGCTGCTTTGGGATCAGGAGACATACCAGAATCTGATCAGCTTATTCTGTACTGATTGCATAAAACTCAAGAGCACAATATTTTAGGAAATAAAAAAATAATTAAAAACGTATTCTGATACAGACAGCACAACCACTCTAAACTGCTCACTTTGTCAGTACTTGGTGTAATTTTTCATACATGGTAAGAAAAAAAAACAGTGACAGGATTTTATTTATCTTTGTTCAAACTACAGTCAAAATCTACAGTCTAAACTGTAGATATGTGTTCATTTGATTTCAATTTTTATTCTTGTTTTCTGCTGAGAATTGCTGGGAGAAAACACTTAAGAAAAAAAGTGAGTGAAACACATATTTTGAAAAAAGATAAAAGATTTTCATGATGTGGCTGAATTTAATTCATAGCTGCAAATCTCATACCTCTTCATCCCTATTTACCTTAATTTTAAACTCACTTTAAATGACGGCAGAATTTTTTTTATGCGATTATAATTTTTCACAATACTACCATATTGTCTCTAGCAATTATACAAAGACCTCTAGAAGAATATTGACTTTTTTTTAAATGACTTGTATGCTGACAATAAAACACAATCTTCATTTGGTCGTCTTATCTTTCTCCAGTTGAAGGCAAAAAGTTCTTGAAACAGTCACACATTTAAGAAGTAGCTCAGCTGAGCTCAAGTTCTCAGCCACCACAGTGTAAAACCGGCTACTTAAGCCATAGATTTCAGTTTACTCTTAAAACAAAGGTGCCTCATCCATAGTAAATGTCAAAAAAGAAAAGTTCAACTTTCAAAAGTTAGGAAAATATTGAAACATTTTTAACTACATGAATTTATTTTAAGAGTTTTTAAATAAATGGAGATGCTTAATCCACACCTCCACAAGCTGCACAACAAACTCTGGAAAAGAAGAATATATCTGAATAGCTGAGTTTCAGAGAAGCAGCGAGCGGTTCAGCTTATTAAAATCTAAAACATTATGGCTAGACGTTACAGAACCACAGATTGACTTAAACTAATCATTATGTAAAGATAAAAGACCATGCAGAAGTATTCATACTGTGTAAATGTGGTCACTTTCAGTATGTATTCTGAGCTACCTCCCCTCACCATGATGCTGTTAGTACATAGTTTCTTTGTGAGGTTGGTGGATTCAAACTGATGCGCAGTTTGCATTTTAAGCCAAGCATTACGCCAGTGGGATGGTCTTCCATAAAAAGCAGATTTATCGAGAGCAGAAATAGCTGCCCTGTTGATCCTCCCACCTGAATATGGATCTCAGCAGCTTTTCTAGAGTTACAGTTATGTGAACAGCCATGTCCTGTTTTTGTTTTTTGGGATTTGTGTTATTCTCTTTTTACGTTTGCAGAAGATAAGTTATGTTTAAAATCATGATTCATCCCCATTCCATTTCTTTGCTTTTACACAATACTTTGTGATGGTCTATTGCATAAAATCCCACTACATCCACTAAAATGTAGGGAAAGTTTAAGTGGTAAGAAAGCTCTTATTCGTTGTTGGGTTTTTTTTGTTTGTTTTTTTTTAAATTGGGTAATATCTGATTATATACATCTTGCGGTATTGCTCAATTGTTAAATCTTCTTGAAGGCCACAAACTTAAGCCAGCATATGTGGGATTGCACACTAAAATGCGGAATTAAAAATCAGAAGGTCTGGGGTTTGGATTTTTTATTTTGACAGCACAATACAGAGCCTATGGGTCTTGCAATTTTAGGCATTCAGTTTGAGTCTAATCAAAGTGACGAGTGCACTGGGGTCAAAACGAATGAGCACAGCGTGGCATTGAAAAGTATTGCCTCTCAGCTGAACCACAATTTAAATCTTGCCTTTGATGCTCACCGAGATCACTTATTGGTATAAATAATTCATCTGCAGCAAGAACTTCATCAATGTCGGAGTCACTTCATTGAATAATGCTCTAACATGTCCTAGGGAATACAGAGAGAAATTCACATAGGAGAGCAATCTGCTCTATGTATTTTTTGCAACAGATTTGCTATCTGCTTTATTTCTGCACTAGATTCTCTTAAGACGATTGCATTAACACAGGTAGACACATTAAGTCCAGCGGTTTGGAACTCTTAGCATCTCATTTTGCTGCAGATTGTAGTCGTCATTGTTTGTTTGTTGCTTATTTCTACAGCATTTGAGTAAATTTTGTTCAATGGGTTATTTATATAGTGCAAAGTGTTACAAAATATTACATATCTTGATTTTCTTATAAAAGTGTTTCGTTTTGCATATTTAAAGTTAATCATTTCCTCTTTTTCACATATGTGTGGAGTATACCTGCGTGAAGCCGGATTGGTTCTGCCGGTAGGAAGGAAAACAACTTTTATGTGAAGATTTTGTGTGTAGGTCACCTACCAGGATCAGTGGCTGACATGATTGCACCAAACAGGAGGCAGTCAGTGAGGGAGAACTCCCCATCTGCCGCTTGTCTTAGAAGCACCATGAGTCTGGTGAAGCCATAGACAAGGGCCCTGGTATTGGGATCAAACAGACAGGAGAAAAACACACTGTGGTCATTTTTTTTTCTGGAAGGGCAGGGAGGTGCAAACCTATCAGTCATCCTGCTAAACGCAGCAGGGCTCCCCCCCTCAAGTAGTCAGGCTAATGGGGCTAGACACAACCAGCAGGTGCACTGACCCTTTTCCAGATAGTAATAGCAATAGAAACAAAGCAACCTTTTTTTATTATTATTATTATTCTCAGTCTACAGACATGATTCGGAGTTTAATTTTGAATTGAACAATAATTGGATGCAAACTGAAATCTCTGTATGTCAAGTGTTTTAACAAAAAAAAAAAAAAACTTTGAGAAGACCTTGTGAAGGGCATCACAGCAGAATAATACAGAGAAAGAATTTTCTTATCATCCCTGGAGCTTGGCTTTAGAATAAATCTCAAACTCCAACTGTCCCCAGCTTTATCTCGCCCTTAAAAGTGAGGCACTCTGAAGGCAAAGCAAAAATAAAAAAAAAACTTTTCTATTCAGCATTCATAGCTGCAGGCCAGCTCCTGAATCGAAGACCGAGGTGTGTTAAGTCCTAATCCAGTTAGCAAAGACACATCCCATAATAATCAATATGCCACTGAGTCTTCTGGGGAGAACTCAGTGTCACTTTGTTACCATGGAGCTGGCACACAACCGTGTCCCTATGGTCAGGATTTAAAGCACTGTCCTCACGTTGAACAACATAAGCTGCCTTATTCATGTATCTTAAGGGGAGATTTGAGGTTAGAGTGATTGTGTTTCCACCGGTGGGGTGTTTGTGTGCATGCACATGCATGAGCACGCCAGTTAGGGTCAGGCACTCAGGCACACGCACACACAGTGAGAAGCAGGCAGGAGGAGTGTCTGGCAGATTTGCCCGTTAGGTTCTCGAACATGACACATTACAAGCAATACCACTGGCCTGCAGCCAGTGGTATTGCATTTATAACATCTAAATGTAAGGATACATGCAAGTTTTAAACATGCATTTCCAAAATTCACACAGGTGTTTCAACAAAATATCAGCAGCTCTAACTGCGTGCAGAGCAGGGAGGGTTTGAGGTAAGTGGCTTATCTCCCAGTGGCACTGAATCAGTTTGAGAATAAAAACATAACAGGGAAGAAGAGAAAACACTTGCTGTTTGGAAATCACACAAACTAAACTCACATTTCTGCATCAGGCTGTAAAGTTAAGTAATTGCAGTTTTATTGTTTGTTTTTGCATCCAATTTCATTTTTTTAAACCCAGTATGGAA
Organism: Poecilia picta; assembly: GCA_033032245.1. Taxonomy (NCBI): domain Eukaryota; kingdom Metazoa; phylum Chordata; class Actinopteri; order Cyprinodontiformes; family Poeciliidae; genus Poecilia; species Poecilia picta. The sequence goes on along the minus strand of CM065372.1, from coordinate 16,705,796 downwards.
TATTACAAAGGCTATAATATTAAGAAAATTTTAGCTTCAGTTTCAAATTCTGCTTCAAACTAATAATAATGTAATCGACAAGTTGAGTTGGTCACTCTCCGTGTCTTCCTGTGTTTTCTCTAAAGTTGTGGATGGGTGTCAATGAACAAATAAATTACTGGATGCAAGTTTCACAAAGCAAAGAACTCACATGATAAGAAAATATATTAGCTAAATTGGGAACTCTATGCCAAGAGTTCAAGTGAATGAGCTTAGTTAGTTTAGCAGGAAATGCTTTCGAACAGCATAAAAATATTCAATAAAGTACAGATAAGCTAAGCTCGATCTTTTCCAAAGCAGCAGATGAGGTGAGAGGCAATGTTCTCAATAAAACTATAGTTTAGCTCGGAACGAAAAGCAGAAAGAAATGAAGACTGTTAGAAATTTGTTGATTTACATTGAGGAAAATAAGTATTTGAACACCTTGTGACTTTGCAATTTTTCCCACTTAGAAATCATAGAGGGGTCTGAAATGTTCATCTAAGGTGCATGTCCACTGTGAGAGACATAATCTAAAAGAAAAAAAAAGAAAATCCGGAAATCACGATGAATGATTTTTTTATATATATATAATTTATTTGTGTGTGTCTCTACCTGGCTTTCTAACCAGCTGAGGCAGAGAGACACACTCTTTAAATCAGACAGTGACTTAAAGAAGAGCAACAAAAGCAAATGGGGTGGATTAGCAGTGCTTGCCGACAACTTATTGCATCATCCAAGGCGTGTTACTGTCACGAAACTGTGATACAGCAACATATTTAAGTCAGAAGCCTCTTCATACTTGTTGCAAAACTGACTGATACTGGAAAATCTTCCTGCCCTCAGTATTACCATTCACAGCGACTCTGCAAATTTGAAGAGCAATTATGTTATCTGCAGTTTTTAAAAGGCATGCACTCTCCTGTTTTTTTTTTAAAACACAAAAACAAATATATTTTTTGTTATTTTAACTGCTAATATCAAATTCTACTAAGATCCTCCAATATTGAGCTGGCTCAGACTGCGATTTAAAGTGTAGTATGTCTGCACAGATGCTATAATCGCAATGGTCTAGCATTCTTCCTACTATATAGTAGTACACTAGGGATATGCAAATCTTTAGAATGATTCATTTCCATGTTTCATTATTTTTATTTCCGTATTTGCACAATCTTGAAGACTACCTAATGCATACCGGAGGTAGTAAGCTGAGATTTGCCTTGCATGGAAATGTCTGGATGTGAGTAAAGCATAAGTATAAGTTCGCCAACATGTCTAGTAGTTGTGCTGGGGAGCACAATGTCTTAATCTACAGCTAGATAAAGCATCTAGCATACGGGAATTACCTTTTTTTGTGATTGGAATTCAGAATGATCTCTTGATGCAGAACCTATGAAATATTTAGTGCATCATAAGAGCAAGCACTGGATTTTATTCTACTGCTTTCACTAAAAAATTTAATCCTGAAGTCATAATCCTCCTCCAAAAAAAAATCTTCAAACAGATGCTACAGGATGGTTAACATTATCTGTGGCTGTAGTCAGTTAGCTAACAGGGGTCCAAAGTCAGAGACTGCCATCTAGTGCTTTCAGGACAGAATTGCAACACTATGCATCAGCACAGTAGCTGATTAAAAAAGAATAATAAATCAATATATTCTGGCTCCACTAACAGAGTCAGATGATTCCAAGACCTTTTAATATCTTAAGCCCAGTTCAGCACACTAAGAGCATTTCCAGACATTGTAATTCATCACATAATAAGCTGCACAGGTGTGATTAATGACAGCTCAGTCCATCAGTTCCATGGTGCAGCTACCACACCAACACTAACACACTGAATCCAGATGATTGGGGCGCTCCCAGAACATAATTAATGTTATTTTCTGCTCCTCTGCTATTCTTGGTTTAACAACACTGTGCACAATAAAGCAAGGAAGAATTTTATACAGAGATGCAAAACTGAATATTAATATTACAGTATTGCTTTGGTGTTTTTGGTGTAGCAGTGGACAGCACGATGTGCTGCCATGATGTTCAAACTTTGAATTTTGGATTATGTTTTATTTCATCCTTTTTGCATTTTCATTTATTGTTGCGAGACATGCTGAACAAGGAATGAAGAATGGAGTTTCACAGATAAGAGTGCAGATGTTCTACTTCACTCTCCAACACCACGAGCATGAGTGACACCAAGACACACACACACACACACACACACACACACACACACACACACACACACACACACCACAGTATGCCTTTCTTTTTTTGTAAGTACTTTTCGCTGCCTTGCATTAATTTTGTATTCATTTCCATAGCCTAATCCTGACTCATACCCTAAATGTAACCATTAAATGTAAATGCCTAAACCTAAACTAAACTCACCTCACACCTTAGTCCTCAAAATAGCCCAAAAACACCAACTTTTATCAGACCTGGGGTTTGTCCTTGGAATAAATACACAATCTAGAACTGTAGGATTTACAGGTTTTCTTGATTGCTTGGGTCTGTTTGGGATCCACTTGGTTATCATCATCAGAAGCTCAGCAGACCAGATGATTTCTCTTGCAAATGTAGGAACCATTTCTCATTGGTTTGACATATTCTCCCCACCCTTTAGCAAATCATTTAAAACAGATGCCATTCAAGCAGTCCAAACTTCATTATTTAACTATAGTAATAAAAAAACAGAAATCCCCTGTTCAAACTATTAAAAGCTACCAAAATCAGTATAAATCCTTTGAATCACCTGTTTCACTGTACATCCCACAAATGTTCACTTCCCACATTCAGTTTGCAGTCCTTAAACGTGCCATCTCTGTGTTGTTCTTTACCAGCATGGATCCAATGCAGATGAGACTGCAAATGAATAGTAGAAATTTATTTTGCAGTTGTCTATTTGCTCTCAAGGGGGGTTTAGCTCTCCCACACTTTGAAAACAGAACTGACAAACAAGTGCTCTATTTTGCTGTCCATTATGTAATGGTTGATTGGAAATTTCATGCACTTGGCTGAAGGTAATATTTGGTTTTGCTTCATGTTTTAAATGGTTTGGTCTGGTTAAAGTCTTTTGCAAACAAAATATCTCACTTTAACCATGAGTGCAGTTTTTAGGCCCGAGTTAGCTGTTTTGATCATTTGGAATATGAATTGTCAGATGGATGAAAATAATGAAGAAAAACTAACTCAGATAGTCTGGTCTTGATCCAGCAGTGAAATAATCTGGTTAGTTGCCATTTTTATAAAATGTTGCAGAAAAAAAACTTCAAATAAATTGCTTAAAAAAAGGTTAATCACATATCAAAACTAGCTGCTGCTTGCAAACATCTGTCCTTCAACAGCAACACAGTGGATAATAAGTACATAGAGAAACCGAGTTCCTGCTTATATGACATGTTTATGTCTACACAGACATAAACAGATTAAAACATAATGTACATGGAAAATCACCTATGAAACTGAGATACAAATTCTAGAGTGTTTGTTGTTTGGTATTGATCAGTGTGAATGAACAGATCACTTACCCTATGCACAAGGAGCTGATCATTGTGCCCAGAAAAGCATAGGTCATAATAGAGCCCAGATTCTCTACAAATCGCCTCTAGAACACAAATCAAAAGGCAGATGCAGTCAATAAAACATGAAACAGATGAGATCTGTTGTCAACACATCCATAAATGAGGCAGCACAAAATACAATTTTATTTTTTCATCTGGTGGGCCAGTGGTCATCAAACGCAGCCGTCTCACCTGATTCAAGGTGTAAGCCCCAAAGAAGATGATGGGTGGCAGGAAAAGGTCAAACAGGATTTGCGGATCAAGCATAGCCTGAAAAGAGAGTCACTTCATTTATTGGATGATTGTTTCAGTTGTGTTTAAAAACACATGCTTAATCGAAGTGTTGGGTTTTTTGCATTGATTTTGAAGAAATTCTGAATCTTAAGGGATGTACAGAGATCTCTTTGTGTTTCTTTTACTGTGCTAGCGGCCACTCAAAGGTAAGAAAGATTGATTCTTTTGTAAATGAAATGATAAATCAGTCTTAACAGTTTTATTTGCTTACTTCACATAAAGGCATGTAGATATACAATAGACAAATGCTCTTTGTTGAATTACTTTTAAAGGGAAATTAAGCAAAGCTTTAATAAATGTAAAGTTTACACTAAAAGTTAAGTTCTCTATATGATTTGAAGCACTGACTGTTTTTTTTGTTTGTTTTTTTGCTTGAATTAGAAGGTTGTAATCAATTCTAATAAATAAAAACATACCAGAAATATATGAGGTGTTAGAAAAAATGGGGGACATAAGATACTTTGATTAGAGTGCCAGAATGAACTGACATAGTTGCTGAAAGCTGGAATTGATGGTATTAGCTACCTTAAAGCTCTCCTGCACTTAGTGATTTTATGACAGTGTACTGATTTAGCACACTGCCAATGTGTCTCGAGGTTATATGATTAATGAAAAGCACAATGCAAAATGAAAATTACAGCTGTCTGTATCCAAGAAGCTTCTAGAACATATACAAATAAGAAAGTACCACCATTAAAGCTGAGCTGTGCCATAAATTAGCAATAAAATCCATGCTGCGAATTACCTTCAACACAAACAGTAGCCATACTGCGAGACATTTCTGTATTTATATCCCCTCTGAATGTTTCTCATCTCAGCCAATGAGATGCAATACCAGCCAGTCTGTAAGGCAGGATTCCATGTACAATTTCACCCTTGGATGATTTTAATTTGCATTGTGGGTAGATTTGTAACAAAAAAAAACTGCAACAACCTTCTGGTTTTATTTAAAAATACATATTATTAAGGAATAAAAAAAATAGATTTGGAATAGTCATGTTCTGTCCAAATGATGAGGTTTGGTGAGAACAACCAAAAACTGCCCTTAAACTAACTAAAATAACAGCCTGAAGAGCATCAAAGAAGTGGATTGATGAAAACCTCCGCTAATGTTTTTGATCTAGGACATCTTCGTACTCTAATGAATATTTACCAGAGGTGAATTAGATGCATGTTTCATAAAATTACAGAACACATCCAATGTTGGAAAGTCCATTATAGAAACCAGCGAGCCAGCATGCTCTCTGAGTAATTCTGCATTTAAAGAGGTAACTAGATCTACAAATTGCTCTGCAGCCATAACCCAGCACTCTATAAATTACTTTTGTGTGGCTGCAATTACCAACAAAGAACAGCATCCATGAATTTTTAAAATATAAGATAAACACAAATAAGCACGACACAAACCAATATGGCCACTGCAGCGAGTAAATTATGCATATCTTGGCAGCTTTATTCTAAGGGCCACCTGCACCACTACGTTGAGGATGGAGGTGTGCTGGGTGCACTAATTGTCTTCTCAGCTCAGCAGTGCTAAATTTAATCAGACCACAAACTTTAATGCTGTTCTCCCCGGTGGCACATAATGGACTCAGTAATGCGATGAAATCCTTATCTCTCTCTGCTAGCTCCCCATATGTATCAGGCCTAATGGCTCAAAGTCTACACACGGTCTGACTGATGTAATGGCCTCTGTGGTAGCCTCTGCTGGTTTACTAATGAGACCTTGGCTTTCATAACGGGCCAAGGAGTCGAAGCCATTAGAGAAGAGTTACACTTGGCCTGCATAATGTGTAAGGTCCACAGCTGGTCACTTCCTGGTTTAAAACATCCCCTAAGCTTCATCAACAAATTTCTAAACACACTCCACATTCATGCTTGCTGATTTTATGTGTGAAGTGCAGAAAATAACTTACCTGGCCTTTTCGTATGACACATTTCTCACATCAGATCACTAAAATATAATCTCAGATGCTGGTATATTGATGTTGAGGTAACACTTTATTTAAAGGGTTGTGCATAAGACTGACATGACATAAACATGACGTGAGCATAAAGAAGTCTTTCTGAATGTTTATGACTGTTGTCATGAAGTGTCATTCGGTAAATAATGACACTTTTAATGCAAAGTTGCTCTAAAAGTCCACTAAAAATGCCAACTTTGCATGATTTTGTAAATTATGATAATTTAATGCAAAGTTGGCATTATTAATGGACTTTCAATGCAGCTTTTAGAGCAACTTTGCATTAAAAGTGTCATTATTTACCGAATGAAACTTCATGACAACTGTAATAAACATTCAAAAAGACTTTTTTATGTTCGTGACAGGTGTTATGTCATGTTTTTGACAGTGTCATGTCAGTCTTATGCATACCGCTTCAAATAAAGTGTTACCGATGTTTTTTCTATGCTCAAGGATAAATCACTAAAGGATAAATTTTGATCGTTTGTTACACGGTTTGATTATTAATTATTGGAAATTCTTTTTTTTTTTTTTCCCATGTGTCAGCTCATTTTTATATAACATCATTTTTCCTACACTATTTGCACTGAGAAAATATTGATTACGAGTACTGGAAGGTAGGTCAGCACCATTCAGCTGTTGAAAAGCAAACATTTGAGAGCCAGAAACTATTGGGGAACAATATTGCTTCTGGAGACTTGCTTCTGACGTTACCTTGGGTTCAACAAGGAATATGGACACATCTGTGCGTTGTTACTGCTGAAGCACTCATTCCACCACAGTTCATATCTATTCTCCCCAAAACTCTTAGATAGACTTAACTGTAAAAATTTCCTCCTGGCTGTTTTTGTCTCTGCTGCTTGTGCTTTTTTTCTACCAAACCTTTTTCATACATTTAACTTTTGAATACTACACTTTGTGAAAGCAGATTTCCACATGTTTGTGAAGGCCATAACATAATAAATCACTTTTCATAAAAAAATAAATAAATCATTAGCTTATGCTATAATCTGATACAGCACATCAAATGGTTACATTATAAGCTTTTATATAAAGCTCATAATTATTATATTAGATGTAGGCCACAAACTTCACAGAAATAAATTTGTGCGTAATTAGTCTATATAACACAAACATTGTTTGTGTTTTTCAATGTCATCTCAGCTAAATGATAATCAAATGCATTAGTATTGCATTTGATTTGTAAGCATCTTACAGTGATTAAGCTGCAATTTCAAGAAAACGTGTGCCTATATATTTTGACTTCCACGTCAGGTCTGTGCAAAAATACAGGCTTAAGATGTAGCATGAGGAAATGTGTCTACATAGACTAAAACTTTCTGATCAGCATTTTAAACACCATTTCCCCAATGGAGTTGATAAGAAAACAATGACAGAGCATATTTCTACATAAAATCTTGAATCTCTTAGGAGTAATGATCTTGCTGCAGCCTTTATAAATGAAATTAATTACCCCCATTTCCACCTCTCTAAGTCTTCATCAGCCATAAATCTCTCCAAGGCTACAATTACCATAAACTGTACACATCACTATATGCTTTAGTGTCTGTGTTATAATAGAGCCTGTCATTTTAAAAAAAGGATGGTAGCTATCTACATCCATTACTGTGCTCTGTGCCACAGGTTGAGGTGTGAGGTGTCTATTCAAGAGGAGAAAACCTGCAGTGTCTGCTCAGACACTTTCCTCTCTTTTCTGCAGTGCAGTGCAATCTGCCACCAATATCCCCTCGCCAAAATATCTTATTATGGGAATTCAGCATGTAGACAACAAACTGGGAAATTGTCCTGAGTAGACATTTTTTTTCAAGCAGGTTAAATTATGCATTCAAAGAGTTTGAGTTTGTTGTTGCTACAAGTATCAACCTAAGAACAAAAATAAGCTGCTTCACTTGACTGTTCTTATATGGCACAAGGAAAAAAAAAGCAATCTTCCGTATTTGTCCCCTAATAATCCCTAACATGAATTAAATAGCTGCCTTCCTTTCTTTAGATGCGCCACCGTGTTTTTCTAATAACAAACGGACCATGAAAACGACCCGGAAAACTAATAACCAGAAGCCATTAGAGGATCCTGTTGATGTAAATTCTTTTTGTGCATCCAGAACGCTTCAAACATTCCTGCTCCGATGCTAATTAAACGTCTTTTCAAAGCCAGTGGGTTTGCAGGACACGCCGCTTCAAGTTGTACTAATCACACAACATACAAAAGTTTGTCCGTGTAAAAGATTTGCTTTGCCATGCATCTGCGCTGAAGGTCAAGCTAAATTGCCATAGTTACCGTGTGAGGACTTGGGAGCTGCGAGCATTGCTGGCCCTTCTTTTCAATAAGTCTGTAACAGTGCTCATGGGATGAGATGTTGACCATTATGATGTGAGAGGTGCTGTTTAGACCGTGGCAAGAACAAACGCTGCCCATGTTCTCCAAATGCTCCTCTCGGTCCACCCACAAGTACCTGACGGCTAAACCCAGAAAGACACCTGCAAAAGATTCACAAAAAAATGCTTGCAAAATGTAATCAAGGTCAATCAAATAATGAAAAAATAAATATATATATATATATACCATTTCATATATATATATACATATATATATATATATATGAAATGCAAATAAAGCATAATGGCTGATTATTATCTTTCCAATTTTCCCTTACGCTTGTTGCAGCTTAAGGCTCAGCAGTAAAAGAAAATCATGCGATAATAGTGGTGAATGCAGTAATGATGATATGACTTAAATACAATAAACAAATACTCTTTCAGCTTTCAGTTTACTGTGAACTCAGACCCGAGTAGGGAGTAACAGAACAGAACTTTTCATCTGGCTAATGGAAAACTAAGTTGCTTGGCAATACTGTTTCTTAATCTCTTTACTGAAACGTCTTAATGTCCCCATAAAACAGTTTCTGCTGCTTTAGCAGGAGCATCACAAAATGTATTACTGGCCTACAGAGCACCAACTCATTGAACTTACATAATTCAATTATATTTTTTCCTGTCCAAATGTCCTTTACAAGTTTGTGGTTCATTGCACATCCTTGTTGTCAATTAGTCAATTTTATTTCTCTGAGGTCAATGGAGCAGGAGTGGATAGACCATAACATGATCCTATGTAGCATGTCTGTATTTTTTTTTTCCTAGTTGACCTAGGGCAAAATTAACATTTTCTGAGAAACAGGTTATTTTCTTTTAATTGTTGCTTAGATGCAAGCAAAAATCAATTAAAAAAAAAAACAATTTTGCGACTATGTGTGTGATTAATCTACTTGCATTTAGTTGTATTAATTTAATGGAATGAATGCACTTTTCAATGATATTCGAATTTACTGAGATGCAAATGTAAAGTCCTAACTTTTGTGGAACAAACATTGTGGCACATTAATTGAACTGAGTCCAGGAAGTGTTGCTGAGCAGCAGCTTCCGCGATTTACCCTGTAAGAGCTGGATCTGGGGTTACTTACCGTAAAACATTGCACCTCCAGCTTCATTAATGAGTCTGTATTTGAATTGCTTCAATTTCCAAACGCTGATAATTGTTATTAAGGCTAAACATACTGCGGATAGAACAAACAGTGCCGCACTATCTTGTCGGCCCCTCGCGGTGTTTGACATCTTCACGGTGTTTGGGTGAAACTTTCCTCCTCTGACTAACTGTGACACTTCGGAAAGACGCCGCTGCAACATCCGCATCTGCAACGTGCGTGACGCCTTTCAGATAACTCGGAAATTCTTGTTTTCTCTTCACGGACTAATGATAAACTTATGAGAGAAGGAAGCCTTAGCGGATATTGATCTTAGTGTGTAATTACTTAAAGACGAGCGAGGTTAAATATATCTTTACTTAATGTGGACAAGTTTAGACTCTGAAAATGAACACAAAAACTAAAGAATTTCTGACTGCGCATTTTTTTTAAATCGAAGAATTTGCTTTTTTAATTTGTCAATTATCTTTATTGTCTAACTACTTCCTTTGCCACTAACTGGTCTTCCATTTGATTTTTTTCTGTGCCAATTTTAATGTAATTTTTTGACTTTATATTAGCTTCTTGTGTAGTAAACTACAGGCTTTTTATAGCATTTTATTTGTATCTTTTTATGTAGAATTGTGATTTTTTTTTTCCCGTACTTGCTGGTAAACGACTTAATGCTTTGAGTTTTATTTTTATTCATTCATTCATTTATTTATTTATTTTTATTTTGGCTTGTATGATATGATTGCTTATTCAGCGTTTGAAAATATCTAGTTATGAGTAAAGTTTTTCATCTTCCACCAGATGGCGCAGTAGACAAACTAATGCCTTCAACATTTCAGTAAAATCTTGCTGCTCATTGACGCTGCACAGGTGTCTAGAGCTAAAAGTTGTTTTTGTGCGGGGAAATGTATTAGGTCATATTCACAAATTCATTCATAATCCATAGAAGTTGAGACAATTGTACTTTCCCCGCGATGAACCACTAATAAAAAAAACATTTTCCCTTATCTTTGAGATTTTAAGATTTTATTGTATATTGAATAACCTTGAATGTCACTTTAATAACTATATTACAACTAAAATCAAAGAGCAGTGTTTATTTATTTATTGTAGGTTTTGATAAGAAAAACCAGTAATTGTATTATTCATTTGGTTCTTAGTGATTGTGGATTAGGCTTCCTGTTGTTTAGTTCGGGACGGGATGGCCACAATAAGTTCTATCATTTATGTAAAAAAATAAAAAATAAATATATATATCATCCCAAAATATTGTATATTCAGTACAAGAAATACAACCTGGAATCATTAATAGATAAAAAAGAGAACCGAAACTTATATCCAGCCACTACACCTGAATTTGTGCAAATATGCGCTCCAATGACGTCACTGCCCATACACATAAGGTGAGTAGTTTCGATTTGGCTCCAAATGCAATAACTGATACAATTTTCTTCTCTTCATTCTTGTCTAAGTCCATTAAGAATTTGCAGTTTAAGAGTTTAAACTCTTTAACATCACAATCATATTTGTGATCAATATGAATAAACAAAGAGCGCCTCATATATAATTGTATGATAATCGTACAATTTGATACCTAACTATGAAAAAAAGAAAAACGTCATTTCACTTTATATTTTTTGACCACTTTAATTTTTGTTATTTAATGTTTCTTGTAAAACTATCCAACATTCACGCATGAATCCTTACAGCATCTTGCACCTTGCACACATGAAACCTGAGCACTTTTGTAAAATATTCATAAACAAACCTAAAATAAGGTTTAATTTCGCTTAATCTTAGAGTTCTCACTACAATGAAAATAATAAAAAGGGAGTAATTATGCACGGGGAGGCGGGCGTTCCAGACTCAACAACATGTATTAAAAATGTCGCTAAGCAACCACCGCCGCAAAGCGATGTCGGACGTCGTAACGAGTAAGGACGCTTGTGTTGAAAAGAGTCGGCACAGAACCCATTGTGGTGTGTTGAAGAGGAGTGAGCGGCTGTCTGAGAGAAGGAGAAAAGAAGAAATTGTGTGAGCACAAAGAGGACTATTAAAAGGGGGACAGAAATGAACGTTCATACACGACACGTCTGCTGCCGCCCCCTGTGAAGAGAAACCTTTACGTCCACTCGGAAAAAAGATCCGGAAATTGAAGAGTTAAGAGCCCCCACAAAGCCAAGTGTTTATTTCAGCAGCTAGCAGGCTAGCTCTTCGGCTAGATGTGTGTAACTGAGCTGGAAACTGGAAGTCGGTGTGGAGTCGTCGAGCTCTGAAGAAGCGGCTTTTCCGTGAAGAGATAAGCGTTGGTTGATATATATATATATATATTATTTTTTAAAGCACCGTACGCTCGACTCGAAAGTAGGCGCAACTTTAAAGAATGATACCAGCTGAGTGAGCTCTGACCATTTCACTATTACTCCACAGCCAGAAGACCGGAGAAGTCTGACAGGTTTGTTTCATTGTTTCTTCTCTCTTGCTCAATATAGCGGAATCTCACGTGAACTGGTTTATCTTGAAAATCCGCTACTTGAATCCCAGATTCCCTCAATTTCTGAAGGCATAAAAAAACTCCTTTGTGTTTCTCAGCGGTTCAGTGATACTTTGAGCGTCACAGTTGGGACTTGAAAGATCATTAACTTCTAAGATAAAAACCCCTCGTGGTCACGAGGAGGCTTTTTGCTGTCAGTACGACAAATCTACCTAATATTTTTCAAATAATCTTCCTTTTATTAATTTTCCTAATTTAGACAAAACTGTTTACAATACACACATGTACACACTATATGTAAAGTTGTCTTTTAATGAACAAAAAGTGAGCTTACAATGAAGCGTCATTAAGAATTTAACACACAGCTGAGATTTTAAGGTCATTAAGGAGAAAGAACAGAAACGAAAAGGAGGTAGAAAAGGTGCTGATAGAATATTCAGACAACCTGAAACAAACTATTTTTGCAAATAATACATTGTATTTGCAAATTTCTCCCGTTTTTTTAAGGTACAAAATCTGTCACTACATTTATACCAAACACAAAATCTAATGCTGCTCTAAAAATTAATTTGACTAACTATCTAATAAAATACATTGTGGCTAAACGGATCTTTTTCTAATCATTTTCAAAATCTCTGTCTATTTCTGTTTTCATTTTTATTTTAAATTGTGTAAAGCTCTTTGAAATGCCTTGCTGCTGAAATGTGCTATACAAATAAAATTTGATTGATTGATCACACTAACTTAATTTAATCATGTGCATTTTGTCTTGATGTTCTCTGAGTACCAACAAGCGTGTAGTTAAAGTAACACACTCAATCATGGTGTCAGTTTTTGGGATAGATCAAATTCACCATAGCTTTTAAATGAAGAACGAAAACTGCCCATCATCAGCAGGTTCCTACATGAGATTATTGCCCTATAATAACGCTGTAAAGAGGTGCACTGAGTAAAGAGGCTTTTCTTTACTCATGCTGATCTCGAATTTTCTTTAAAGTTTGACCTGGTGCTTTGTGACTCCAAAATGAAAAGGAAGGGATTACACTATAAGCCCTAGTGAGTTTATGCATGAGAAAATGTGTTCCTAAACTTTATCAGGTGTTTTTGGGTACATCAGAGTGCATACTTTTAATTAATATATTTTTTATGAACTGGAAATGGTGCAAAATATTTGCTTTTATGCAATGAAGGAATAGAAAATCTTTTTTTCAGTATTTAACTTGCAGATAAAGGCTTTCCAATCTCTTATTGATTAATTTCTAGCTTAGACAAAAAGCATAATTTAGATTAATTGCTAAAAGACATTTATTGTGAGATTCACTCCGTAATATATGACTGCTGTGGGGCTTTAAAGAGTGTAAATTATTGCTTTAAAAAAATCTGAAAATTTCAGCTCTAATATGTCCTAAGAGGTCTTGAATGACATTTTTACTGGTGTCTTAAATTTCTGGTGCTGAAAGAGGCTTATTATCATTTAACTGGGTTTGAAATTATGATTGTTTTAATTGGTTGGGTAAAACCTGCCATCAGAAACGGTACTAATGATGTATACAGACAGAAGGGGTTAAAGTTAATAAACCTACAGACTCAAGTACTGGAGTTGCCTGCCAGTGCTTAAAAAAACTATATTTTTTTAACATTCTATTTTTTTATTTCTTTAGATCTTGATAGTTTTAAAATAAAATTGATCTCGAAAAGTTTAACTTTTTAACGTCTTTGAAAAATCTTTATTTAAATTTAAAACCTACAAAGTGAGGACAGAATTTCCTTTTACGGTTGTGCCCTTGATTTTATTTCACAGGAAAATATCGTACTAGGATTGTATAAAAGATTCATTTAAGACTTTCTGCTGGTGGTTGATTTGAATGTTTCTGATTGCTCTGCGGGGGGATCGTTTTGTAATTGCTGCCTAAAAGCTCCCAAGGGAGCGGCGTATTTTTATTTATTTATTTTTTTACCTGCAAGTCGACTTAAAGCTAAAACAACAGCTACAGCAGACAGACAAACGTGTCTGGAAAAGTCACATAATCAGTCAATTGTCCAAACGTTTTCCTCCATCTTTTTACTTCAAATTGCTGCATCTTTCAACAGCTTGTTTTTAATCAATAATGTTGCCAAACTTGACGTGTTTCTCTTGCGTACTGCATGGACTCAAATCAATGGATGGCTCTTCAAAATCCAGCAGAGGGATGTAGATTGTGAAACATGCTGTTGAGCAAATCAAACAAAACAAATGTCTGCTATGGAATCCGAATCTGCCTGTGCGTCTGATTTGCTTCATCTTTTTTGTTGCAGAGCGCACAATATTGATATTCTCTTAAAACCAGCTGCTCTTTGATTTAAGGATGAGACGGCTAAGCTAATGTTAAAGTGATGCAGGTACTTTGTGCAGATATCGGAAGCACTTTACTTTTCTTTTTTGTCAAAACGTCCCCTTTGACTTGCGTCTCACCGTCCCACATGTTTGCTGTTTCGAGGCGATCCAGCTGTTGCTGAAAAAAATGTTTTATTTATTTTTTATTATTATAAAACATTATCGATTTGCCCCATCAGTAACCTTGGCTACAGTACAGTAGTTTGTTTACACAGCAAGAAGTGGACAGTGCTACGTGACCGGAGGCTGGTGGCTATAGAGCGGACTCTTTCCTGAGCTTTGGGGCTTTGTGATGATGCCGGCAGCCTCCCGAGCAGACATTAGGGCGTTTGTGCGCGCGTCCTGTCAGACAGAGGAGAACAGCCACTCTGATTCAGTCACAAAAGCAATAACTCAAAGTTTCCCTTTTTGCTGGATTTTAATTAGACACATATTTTGCTCCATTTGACTGAGTCCTCATAATTTCAACATGCACCCTCCTTTTGCATTTCCAGTGGAATAAATCAAGCATTGTTGCTGTGTGGCTTGACTTCATTATGTTGTAATGAAGTTTACCCCCAGGTGCCGCGAAAGGAACCGCTTACCCCCAAATGTCGGCTTTTCCTTTGTACTGCCATTATCTGAAACCAGTTTTATACAAAGAGCTGGGGAAAATGGGTGAGCATTTCCATTTTAACCTCCCTCTGTCTTATCAGTTATTCTGTCAAAAATGTAAGTTTAATGCAAAACGAAATATTAGATTACCCTGTCCTCCTCCACTGTGTCGACCTTTGCCATTCTGTTTTAAGCCTACGCTGAGCCTGTTGCTTTATCTTGTGCTTTCTTCTGTCCCAGTAATGAGCCATTTTGCGGCTCTTAACATCTGCCAAACTTGGAACGTTCTGCTTGCAAGACTCATCTCCAATGCATGAGGAGTCAGGCACCCTTTTGATTTGCCCTCTTTTCTTGGAAAGTGCTCACCGAAGTACTTTGCAGAAAAAGCATGCTGACAAACTTTTTTTTTTTCTGGTCCCCCCACCCCAATCACCAAGTTCCAAATTTGGTAGTGTTTTTTTCTCTTCTTCTTTTAATGATGAAAGGTGAATTGGTGCTTGCTCCAAATAAGGTGTTTCTCTTGATCTAGGCCCTCTCGCTTTATCTCTGTGTCACCGTGGGAGAGCAGTAGTGTGGGGGTGACTAATTAGAAACACAAGTTTTCTGTGGGCACTGTCAGGTTCGTCTAAAAAGACAACTCAGCTTTAAAGGTTAACACTATGCATTCCAGTGTGCAACATCTGTGCTTGAATGCAAAGCATCTGGCTTTTTTTAAGAGCTTCAGCTGGCTGAACTTTACCCTTGTCAAGAACTCTAGTTGGTGACCTTGCCCCATCAGTGCCTCACAGTATGCCTTTAACTCGCACGTATGGTTAAATGTGTATCATTTGTTGGCTGAAGGAGCTCTAAACAGGTATACCCTGTTTAAAAAGCCTTGAAACAAATATGCTGTAATGAAGTCATCTCTAAATAATTATCAGAACTTTTGTAAAAATTCAACTTTAAACAGAAGTGTATTTATTCCTTGTGGGGAAAACATGGCTAGTCCACTAAACTTTCCCTAAATGGCTAATCCTTCTGTCATCTTTATGTGTAATTGCCTTGATAATCCTTACTTCAACTCTGAGATCTACAAAACCTAATCCATATCTTTCATCACAATATAACCATTTCATATTAGTCAATGTCTATAATTATTGATGTTTTTTTTGTTTGAAATATTTTAAATACTCCCAAACTGGCGATGTAACCTTCCCTGTTTTGCGTAAATACTGTATTTCCTCTCAAGCTGCTGTACACATTTTCTCCTTTCATTCCACGCTATTGTTGTTTTTTCTTTTTTTAATAAACGAAATCTGACTTTGCTCTTATTGCACAAGTCACTCAACAAGTTGTTGCTAGCTTATCAATGAGTAATTAAGTTGATGCCACTCGCCTTTCTCGGCTGGCCTTGAGAAATTCAGAGGCCATAGCCTTTCCTCTGCCTACATCCCCCAGAATGCTGTGCGGTTCTGGATCAGAGTTCAGTGAAATTATAGATTATTCTCAGATGTACTTTCTGTTAAAATTGATCAAACGTCTACACATATATTTTTATATTAATTGTCCGGCAATATTTTATGACAGAGATGGGAAACTTTAAAAGATGAAACGGCTACTGTGTTGAACTCTGTTGTTGATGCAAAAACTGACTAACTTCGACTTTTCTTTGCTCAATAACATGATCCAAACCAAAGAGTGTCTGTCACACGTGGTAGAGCTCATGTGACATTCACTGATTGGAAAAAGATTGGAGTTCTGAGTTTCCTATCCGTTGGTCACCTCATCAAGGCTGATCGAGCTGAAAATTGCCTGACTTGGCCAATTTCTCAGTGCATGCCTTATCCTTTCCAGGAGTGCCAATGAACATCGAGGTTGCTGTATTTAGCTGTAGACCCTGAACAAATTAAATAAACGGGTTTGCAGGTGTGAAATAATAAAAAAAGCCAGTCAATGGGTAATTAATTGAGGGAAAAATATCTCAGTCTTATTTCACCACATTATCCTTTCAATTACCAAAATGATTTTATCTAGATTTAAACTTCAGCACCAGCCCGCTACAGGAAATATTTTTTAATCTATAAACTTCCTGGTCGATGAATTCTCTGCTTAATATTCCCAGGAAAAAGAATCACAGATGAGCCATATGCTCGATTTATGGATGTAACTGACAATATATTAAGAATGTTATCGCCTCACCTCACGTCTTTTTCATTAACAGAACGGCTTGTGTAAATTAACCCATCACTTGAACAATTAGTGCACTTAATCAAGTCTGACACATAAGCTGCTTTTCATTAATCTGCTGACAACTGGACATGTTTGTGTGAAGTTTTTATTTCTCGGGTTGGGTGGTTAGCATTCTGTGACAGAAATGAGGAACAATGTGTCACACCATAAGACGTTACAGTTGCTTCAACTCTTGTGCGGATCAACAGTACCATAGGTTGATTCAAACAATTATCAACTGCTAAGATGATTCGGTCAGATCACTACTCATTGTTTTCACTGTCAGCTAAATAAATGAGAGAACATTCACGCATCTCCAGTGCAGATCTGCTACAGTCGGTATTTACAAGTCTCGCTTGTCATGGTTTTAATGAAGTACCCGCTTTTTATTTGCTCGAAACCCAATTTTAATGTCAAAATGCAGTTTTTATGAGAACTGTACCTCTAAGAGAACTTTGAGTCTTTTGACAGGGGAGCAGCGGCTTAGCTGTGTGCTGACAGCATCTTCCGGTGAAATGAAACATTATGCTTTCAGTAATCTGACAGCATTGTCACAGTAGTGCCATTAAATGCTAAGAAGAATAAAAAGTTTTTAAAAAATTGTCATTTAGTGTATACCAGTAATACTCAATGAAACAAAACTGAGTCTCACTTGTCTAGAGAGTATCCAATTAGATCCCTTGCTTAGGTCTTTACAGTCAAAGTTTATGCTTTATCGCTGATGCCCATTCTTTTTCTCTATTTTTTTACACTAGATGTAATGGGACAAACGTCTTCTGAAAAGTTCTATGAAAAACGTTGCTCCACTAAGTCTGTTGGGTATCAAGATGTCTTCTTTTTTTTTTTCTTCCCAAAATCTCAGATATGACTTTGCATTCTTTCTTTCCAGTAGTGGTCTTGGGTTCACCCATGTCGGCCATTTTTGCCCAGTCTTTTCAAAACATTTGCGTCAACAGCGGCTTTTACTCACAGTCGTAAGGAAACAGGCAGAGAGAGAACAGGGGAAGAGATGCATCAAATGTGCTGAGCTCGGGAATAGAACCCCAGACAGCTGCCTCCAGCTATTGGGCACACGCTCAAACACTATTTTTGTTAAACATGTTTCTACTAACTGAGGCAAGTAAAGCCTGCAGTGCTTCAGATGTTCTGGGTGCTTTTGTGTCCTCCTTGATGAGTCCATCCATAAATCAATCAATCAGTCATATTCGCGGGTCAGGTCATGAGGGCAGCAGCGTAATCTGAGAGAACCAGACTTCCCTCTCTCCAATTACTTGGGCCAGCTCCTCCAAAAAAATGTAAGCATCGTGTATATGAGAAAACTGTGCAAGAACTTGGAATGTATTTTTGGTGCCTTATTCAGCTGTATGATTTGATCTTGTTCAAATTATAAAAAAAACCCTCTTTAGTAATACGCCAAATAATCGCCCATATCACTCGTCCCCTTTTGCACCTCATTAGTCAGTGATGTTCAGTTCTTGATGTCACTCACGCAGGCTGTTTCTGTCTTTCTCCCAAATGAAGAGGGAGGTGAAACAACTCCATGGTTTTGTGGGGTGGCATTCAAGCCTTTAGTTCATCCTACTTAAATGTCATATCTTGCTCCGAAGATTTTGGAGCTACGTCTGCTGCGGTTGCCTGTGTCAAACACTAAACGGCACTTGAATTGGGCTTTTAGAGCAGCGGGATATTCAGTTTTCCTCTCAAGCAATCAGCTTCCTCTCCCGTCTCTGCAGCAGAAGGCAAGCACATCCTTGTAAATCCTTCTGAAGATGTCGTTTTTGAGAAGGGTGGAGGCACAACTCCACTATGTATTCCTTTGTAAAAGTATTCATACCCCCCATCCACAGTGTGCCCCTTTAAGGTCACAGACTTTAATGCAATTTAAAGGGATTACAGTTATGCAAAGTTGTGCTTAACTTTAATGTGGAAGAAAAGCAAACATGGAGTTTATTTTTTTTGAGTAGGAAATGTTTCCTACATTTTGTAAGAAAAGGCCAGTAATTCATTGAATCATTTTTTTTAAAGGATAATTGCAAATTTTAATTTCAGTTCCATGTATTTTCAGTTAATGTTACTGCTACTGATGATGTCATTCTCACGATCTTTTAATTCTACATTTATACATTTGGTAACTGGGCTTTAAGCTAAAGAAGCACATTCTTAGTTGTTTTCAAACTGAGGCACAGTGCTGAATGACTAATTGAATAATTGTCAACTAATCTAGCAATTGGTTAATAGTTAACTAGAAGATTGAAACATGCAATTTTTCTGTAAGAATAACGTCCTTGTAGCAGTAATTAAGCCAAAACTGCACAAAACACATTTTTATTTAAGATGAGATCCTTCGTGTTTAAATATGTTAGACTCATACTCCTCAAGTAGTATAGTTGGCTACAGCTGGTTCAAATTATTTAAAACGAATGTACTATTAGGAAGCCTTTTAATATCCAATTATTAATTTTATAAAGAAAATCAACATCATCCTTATTGATAAGTCAAGCAAGAAAGGCTGAGCTTTTCACTTGTTAAAATGTTAATATATTTTTAACTGCATTCATGCTTTGTTTCTGTAAATGAATACAAAACTGTTGCATTGAAGTAATGGAGTGCTTTTCCTATTTAAAAAAGGAATTTATTTATTTGTATCTTTATGAATTTGTATTAATCTACAAAATAAGCTTGAATGTTGAAAGAAAAATCTGCAAAATGTGCCACTGTTTTTTAATGTTATTCTTTTAATCAAATTACTCAATTAGTTGGTAAGTCACAGTAGGTGAACATCTTTATGTCTGGTGCACAAAATGACTTGATTCTCTTCATGAAAAGGGATTTTTTATAAATGTTTTTTAATTACAAGTCTGTGTAAATTTAGTTTTGGTTCATCATCGAGCTGCCAAGTATGTTCTGCCAAGCTGTGATATTCCTTTCTACAATATCACAGCTCCATGAAACTTGACTGATGTGGGTCATGACTTGTCATTAAGGGGAGGCTCTCGAAATCTGACCAGTTGAGAACCACTGATCTTAGCCGTTCCCTTGGAACTCTGGTTGTGTTTGGAGATTGAGTGAACCCTGCCCCAGTTTAAACTTTTTTGTAGCCTGTAGCAGATTGTCCTCCAGAATCACCCTGCATCTAGCTAAGTTCATCCTCCCATCAGCTATGACCGACTTCCTGTTCCTGCTGAAGAAAAACCTACCCATATCATGATGTTGCCACTGCCATCTTTCAGGAATCAAATTAATAGTGCACAGTGTGATGTTTAAAGGCATATTGTTTTATGTTTTACCCTGGATTTTAATTGAGGTGTAGCAGAGTAAACGGGGGGTGGGGCTTCACCCACCCCCCTATTTGTTAAAATCTTTAATTATCCGTCAATTTCCTTCCAATTAACAACAATAAAATCACAGTAAAATAAATTGAAGTTAGTGGATGTAAGATGACAAAATGTACTTTTATAAAATTACTTCTTGCCTAAAATATGCCTAAAATAACAGTCTTTGTGTTTTATTAAATATCAGCTGAAGATGCAGACCCTAATTATTTTAAGAAATTTTAAAAGTTTTAAATATTTTCACTTAGAAGATAAAAAGCAGTAAATGAAAACTGTTTTTGCCTTTTAAAAAAAGCTACATAGCTGTCTGTGTCCTCCATGTTTTGGATATTTTCTATTTTTACATTAGTCATGTTAGCCCGATCTGATCAAGGTATTTCTCAGACAGAAACGAGACGCAAGAGTAAATGCCTTTTGCTCTTATCTGACACATTGCAGGCGTCTCTCAGAAGCTCTGCTCCCTGGCTGCGCTCAAACCTCGCCTTTTAAAAGTCTCTGCTGCTTCGATCTGAGAGGAGAATCCAAGGAGCCCGGTGACACGCCCACTAATGGTACTAGTGCGCCTCCTCGTTAGCCATGCCCTCTCAAGTCAGCAGTCCTAATAGGCGTGTCTTAATGAGTTCTAATTGAGAATAGGTAATTTGCGTGGCCTGAGACATTGTCTTTCTTAAAGCGCCTTAGAAGACTGCTAAAATCCTGATTGGAGAGTCGGGAACGTCTTCATCAGGGGTATACTATCAGGAGCTTTTATTCTCCCTCTGTTGCCTAATCTCTTTCATTCATTGCTTTTACCATTTCACTCCTCTGCTGACGCCAGTTTGCTTAGTGGGGATATTCACAGACCCCCTCTCCCTCAATCACAAACGTTTTTCCAGTGACCCCCGCCGTTTTTTTTTTTTTTTTTTTTTTCAAAGAAACCACTTCAAAGTGTGATTAAAAGGAAGCAGGGCAGCTCTGATCAAAGGTTAAATTTTGCACAGCGTGAATGTCTTCACAATGCAGAGGAAGATTCCTCCTAAGATTCCTGAGCGCAGCGTAACTGTCGAGGCAAGCAGACTGCGAGTTATTTAGCCGTTCTTGGGAGGACAAGTGATGGATTTTTGTGTGAGCTCCTCTGAGTGTGTTACGTTTTCATTTACACTGTAAGAGAGTTGTATATTTCCTCTTAATTTGAATGCTGACACTTTATTTTCTCTCCCACCCCCTACTTTTGTTTCACAGTAGAATATACAAGGAGTTTAAGAAAGAGAGGGCTCTAACGGCACTGGCAGGTTTATTGCATTGGCTGTAGGCCAACTCATTTTGTCCCGAAAAGTAATGAAATCTCCTAAATGACCCAAGCAATTCAAATTTGTGAGACAATTTCCTATGTCACTGAAAGTCCTTTTTTTTTCTTCTTTTATTTGATGTTTCACACTTTGGGAATTGGGTTAGGGCAAGATGAAATAACCATTTTTCAAATTGTTATCTCTGACCAAAGGGACAATTTTAGATTTATGCAGTGCAGTTCTCTTTTATTTTACCCAAAGTTATGAGTTCTCCTTTTTCTCTGTGTTTAATTTCAGAACTGCTGGCTCCCAGACTCCAGGAAGAGAGAACATGACGCACTCACCACTGCCAGAGAGCGGCAGTGGGCAGATGTGCCAACCGTTCCCCCGCCTGCAGCTTTAGAAGTTTCCACTGCACCATGACAGATAATCATTAAGGTTTATTCCCTGACATTTGACTCGATACCCTTCCTGCTTCCCCATCCCTTGGTAACCAACCATCACCACCCGTTCCCAACATGCTGCGGTTCCTGCCTCTCAAACTGGGCCGATTGTACCGCTGTC
Source organism: Poecilia picta (assembly GCA_033032245.1). NCBI lineage: Eukaryota > Metazoa > Chordata > Actinopteri > Cyprinodontiformes > Poeciliidae > Poecilia > Poecilia picta. Next base: position 16,683,636 of record CM065372.1, on the reverse strand, counting down.
TGAAGCTGCTGTTAGTGCTGGGTTTGTCCGTCATCTTGTTGATGAATACTCACAACCTGTTCGCCTCCTTTCAGAAGAATGAGCTGACTGACAGACGATTCATTAACCTCAACAAGTGTCCCGCCTGCTTCGGCACCAGCTGGTGCCGCAAGTTCATGAACGGTCAGGTTTCCTTTGAGACCTGGGGTCGCCTGAGGTTTCTAGACGTCTTCAATGTCAAGAATGTTTACTTCGCGCAGTACGGAGAGCCCAGGGAGGGAACGCGACGCGTGGTGCTCAAGCGGCTTGGCTCCAATCAGGAGCTGGCCGAAATAGACCAGAAAATCTGCAAGAGAGCAACAGGCAGACCGCGCTGTGACCTCATCCAGGCCATGTATAAGACTGAGTTTGCCCGGATCAACGGGGATGTTCGATTGCTCACCCCAGGCGTGGTGGAGGGCTGGTCGGACCTGGTGCACTGCCCCTCACAGAGGCTGTTGGACCGTGTGGTCCGAAGATATGCTGAAACTAAAGACTCGGGCAGCTTCCTGCTAAAGAACTTGAAAGACACGGAGAGAATGCAGCTGTTGATGACTTTGGCATTCAACCCAGAACCACTTGTACTGCAGGTATTGTATCTTATCTTCCTTCTTATTTTGGTACATTTTAACCAAAGATGGTAATTCTAGTTCCTTTTTTAATCAGTATACAAAGGCTTTAGACTTGACTTAGATTTGTGCTCTAAATACTTGAGATTTGACTCAAATGAGGTTTAAAACTTAGAAATGTTATTCTCATGTAATTAGAGATAAAAGGGAGCCAGTATTTAAACCAATGATCACCTATCTGATGGGTGTATGCAAATAATAATAAATTTATGCAGTAACTTCATAATAATTGCATCATTTTGTATGTTATGGCTTTGGACAAGTTTTTGCTTTGGGGTCACCTAAATTTTTTAAATGCAGATGCTATAAGGTTTGCTGTAAATCGTTCAAATCTTCTGACTTGGCATGGAAAAGAAAACCCTCCTAACCCTTCATTGTTCGCTGTGTGGTAAAGTTGTAGATGATTACGACATCATTCTTTGGACATTTCACATTCTTCAAAATATAACCACTTGCTGTTGGATTCGTTCAGAAGTTAGACATGAATATATTTCCAACAATTTCTACTAATTTCATTTGAGGAAAGAAATATATTTATGACGGGTATGGAATCCTTACAGTACGATATACTTGCAAATAAAGAAGTCACAGTATTAAGACGTAGACTTAAACAAATATTTAACATGACACAATTGCTTTTGTTTTCAAAAGAAAAAAAAATATCTCCACTCTTGCTAAAATCATAACACTGGTTTCTCATTAAAACAACTCGTTACTTATTGTATTTGTAGTGGTTTTGAAACAGTTTTAAAAACTTGACTATACAGTCATTCTAGTAACTTAATTTGCACAGCAGTTTACAGTACATCGGCTTTTAAAATCAAATTGTATATCTTTGAAAGGATAATGGTTGAATGTTTCTAAAAATAAAACAGTTCCTGAATTCATAACCTACAACAGTTCAGTTCTATAGGCAGACCAGATGGTATGCTTTAAAAAAATAATTATTTTAATCTTGAGTTATCTCTGGAGAGTACACGGTTTAAAATTGTTCTCAGAAGAATGTTTGACAATCGGACGAGAGGATAATGAATTACATTTACATAAATAGATGTTTGTCACCTGATCTGCTGCAGCAGGTGTTATCATGCTAGTGTATGAACTGCAGATCTTGGATTATGTACGGCAGGATCAGAGCATCAGAACCAGGGTGTAGGCCACTAAAAGCCCCCCCAGTAAATTATAGGGTGGGGATCATCTTTTTCCTTCCTCTTCTATAGATCTCAGACGAGCAATTACACCCTTTCCTAAACTCTAGACTAGATCACGACAGCGCGCCACTGTGTGGAGCACAAGCCTCTACTCAGAATAGAGACGAGTTGAAGGCTGTGGCCTCTGAAAAAAATGAGGGATTTTTGGCTGGCGGCAAAATTGCATATTTAACACCAAATGTAGGGCAGTTCTGAATTATTCAGGGATGCATTTGTAAACGGTCCAAGTTGTTTTTAATTTTAATATACATCCATGTCGTCTGGACTCCTGTCAGTTGTGGGCGACTGGAGCAGAGGGATCTCTTGAGAGCTGCTAAGTGGGATCAGATCCAGTATTCTTCATCCTTCATTAATCTTCCAAGAGTTTTTTTTTTCTTTCTTTCTAAATATGTTTTCCTCTGGAGATGAGTTTCACATTATGGAAATGTTGCTTTTATTAGAAAACTAAATTAACTAATACAACATAACATGTAATTACTGCAATCATCATTTTCAGTGAGATTATTTCAAAAGCGCAAGTGTTTTTATTTTTACTTTTTAATAATCATGTTAAGCATTTCTTATATAAAAAAGAAATGCTTACTTGTATTTGAGAGGATGTTGGAAATAAAAATGTGGCCCATCTTTGTTCTGTCATCCAACATGTCAAACCCTGCCCCTCCATATGCCCCATAAACACGCTCCACATCTTTTCCCCTCACTGATTTATGAGCAGCCAATCAATTTCAATTTCTATTTGGCATTGACCCCGTCTCGTGAGAGGACACAACAACAATGGTCTTGAGCCCATGTAGACATTGAATAACGTGTGCTAACCCCTCCTCACCTTACACATACCACATTGCTCTGGGCATTTTGGAGGACAAAAGGAGACCTTGTTTCTTTTTGCTTGGCCAAATCTATATAATCTGATTAGCCTTGTGTAGTTGCTCGCTGTCCTCTTTTCTTCCTTTCCCCAGCGTTTTATTCTGTCAGCCCATGTCCCTGCCTGGCTCTCTATTCTGTGAGTGTTCCCTCCACAGATAATGCCATCAGTGTTTTTTAATGTCATTACGCTTCAGTTCAGAGGCTTGGTGAATCACCTTGTCTTGCAAAGAGCTTCAGACATCTCACACCAACACATCATGCACACACATTGTCCACAGCTCTCTTTTCTCTCCCACTCTCTGTAGCCCTCACATGTTTACAGGGACTCATGAATTGTTTATCTTGTGCAAAACTTGTGACCCATGGGGCTATCACACATATAGGGTTGTGTGGTTGGATGGGATGTGAAGAAACCTCTCAGGTATCCTCAGTTCGTCAGCATCACTGAGCTCAAAAGATGAGAAAATTTGCTGAGAGACTGTGAGACTGTATACACAAGGTTAGGCAGCAGTGAACCATAAAGAATTAATGGCGTCTGTAGAAGTTGAACAGGAGACGTGCTGCACTACAACACCTCAGACTCCTGTTTTTCCAGAGATTGTGATTGATTCTGAAGACAATGGGATGTGGACTCAGTTTTATATCAATGAGTGCAGTATACGATAACTCGTTGATATTACAGAGACACTATATTTTTATTGCAGCTCTAATCTACAAATGAACAAATCCAGCAATATTATGTGTGTTATTGTGGATTCCAATTAGTTGAATTTCACTATTTTGCATAATTATGTGGATATCAAGTAAATCTATACTAATACTGTTTATTAGCATTGAAATGTGCAGCATGAATGTTTTCTTAAATATTAATAACTTTATTATAAGCCATAGCTGCTCATTTCTTTGTCTTACTATTGAATGGAAGAATTAAAACTGAGTTTCATGTCGTATCACCATTTAGTTTCTTTTGGTAGCTCTTTTAAACAAGACTCTTTGGTATGAAATGAAGAGATCTGCTGCTGATGGTTTCGTAGCGGGAAGGAGTTGTAACGGGAGTAGCGGAAAGTTTCTAAAGGATGTTTGTTAATCCTTTTGGAATGTTTAACACTCATAGATCTAAATCTTAATGACTTTTTTAAGCTTCTTGAATATCAGTGTTTTTAAGATGCTTCATTATTTATAGCGCAACTCCATTTGCTAATCGTCACTATGACGCACAGCTTCCAAAAGGTTTATGGACACCCTTTGCCTCCTGTTTGTTAGGGTTACAAAATGCCTCAAAGAAACGCTTTTCCTTTTACCTTTTGACTAAAGATAAATGGGATGGTAGCTCTGAATGTCTGTAGTGCTTTCCTGATCCTACCCATCATTCAAAGTGCTTCTACACTACAAGCAGTATTCATCCAGCCTCGGTCATAAATGTGCATTCATTATTGTGATGATATGAAGATTGGTAGGCAACTTGGGGTTAAACGCTTTGCCTAACTGCAAATCGACATGTTTTGGGCAGAAGCTCACAACTATCCAATTGCAAGATGATTACTCTTCCCACTGAGTCACAGCTGCCCAAGAGAGTCACATTGGCTCTTCTCCAGACGTCCATGCCTTGTTCTGATGTTTTTAGATTTCCAGCACCAATGCCATAACTTTGTCTGTAAGCACCAGCTCGGAAAAATGAAAGTCTTACCTTTTATATCATTGAATTTATATTGAAATGTCCATTTTGACCTACCTTTATGCACAACATTTTCAATCCTTTATTAGCCTAATATCATGTTGCCACAAATATTTTGCATATTTTACTTGTGGTGACACCTGTAGTAATCTAAATATCACTACTTTAAAATATTTTAAATGACTTCCTGTATCTCATTACATTTTGCATTATGTGAAACTAAAGTATTAATCTTTAGAATCTCTTTTCTCCTCCTTGTTTTTTTGTTTTAACAGTTGAAAAATGTGAATAACATTTCTGCTGCCTGCCCAGTGAGCTGCATACACACTTAGAGGGGCTTCTGTTTCCACTCTTTTGAAGCCACAGGCAGTAAATCAGCTCCGAATCACTATGAGAAACCAGACCTCCTTTGTCCGTGGAGAAACAATCTGCTGTGTTGTTTTCGGGTCTGGCCAACAATGGGTTTTCTGTGTGTTCTCTGTGCATGCTTACACACACACTCCACCCCCTCTTCATTGTCACGTGGAGGACATTGTGGCTTTGGGGAGTAAATATTTTTGGAAGACAAAATAACGACAGGCAAACAAAAAAAAAAAATCCTTGTGCAATGAGAGACATCTCCTCTAACTTAATCATATTTCTGTCTCCTCTTACCAATTCTGTTAAATTGCTTTTGAAGTCTTTGTATAACTTTGATTAATCAACTTTTGTCAAGGTCTTGTCTCTTTGACTATCAGAGGAATTACATGATCCTGTTTAATTTTACTCCTTATTCAAGAACAACTTGGTTTCCATGAGAAGTGAGTAATTTATTCTACTCATTTCCATGGCTCGAATCTTATTTGCCATCCTTGGATTCTCTCCTCCAAGCAAGATGACTCACTGATTCATCAGGTGATGGTTGTGTTTGATGAAGTGCATCTGGTCCAACCTTAAATTAGTTCGATTTAGCCCAGCTCTGCCTTCCGAATCATTAAGCTCGGCGAGTTTGCCAGAAGCATGTGACTGCACTTGCACCCTTTTTCAGTCCTCAGCCGTGTCGTGCTCAGCGAAGCCGAGAATAGGATGTGACAGGCCTGTGGGGTTAACTCAGTCAGTGGTACGCTCATCTCCTCTAAAACTCAAATCTGTGCAGTCCAGCCACCCCTCTCCATATTTTCATTACCATCTCTCATCTACTTCTTCCTCTGCCTTCATGCTCTTTCTAACTTGCTTGCATCACCTGACCAGAAGATGTACTTATGAGATGACATGAACTCCTTGTGTAGCTTTTGCTCTGTTTGAAACCAGGATGGAGGTTGATATACTTCCTTATCTACTGTTCTGTTAGCATTTTTCAAGCACCAATTATTCACAGCTCACTAAGAAACATACAGAAGACAAGAAGATACAAATTTGAAAACCTGATGTACTGAAGGTATTTCAAACGGTGGTTTGGTAACTAAATGTGTAATGTAATCCAGTGGTCTGGCCTAGTAACATGATGCAAGAAATTAGGACAAAGCAAATATTTACCTTTTTTTTGTTTTATTTTTCTAAAATCCACTTCAGAAAAGCAATATTTTTAGAGTGGTTCAAAAACTGGTGAGTCTAAAATTTACTCTATTTTAGACTGGCACCCTCGTCAGTCATACACAGTGCCTTTAAAAAGTATTAACACCCTTTTTTTTAACATTTTCATGAATTGAATTGGGATTTTATGTAGTACATAATTGTGAAATGAAAAGAATGGATACTATTATTTACACGAACAAATAAGTCTGAAAAATCAGACATCCATTTGTATTCACTCCCTTTACTCCAGTGCATCAAATTCCCTTCAGAAGTTATCCTGAGTGCAAAGTGCTGTATGTCAGTACAGCATTTCTGTGCAATCCTAAGTGGTTTGTCAGAGAACATTTGATAAGAAACGGCATCATGATGACCAAGGAATGTAAAACTCTATTTAGGTAGGAAGTTGTAATTAAGCTGAGTATGGTAATAAAATAATAATCTTTAATAATCTCATAGCACGGTTCAATAAAACATCTAAAAATAGCCTGGAAACCAATGCAAACCTATCCAGGCACAGCCGTCCACTTAAACTCAAAGGCAGGAAAAGCATTGCATCAATCACCAAAGCAGCTGAGAGACCCACTTTAACTGGAGCTTCAGAAATCCACAGTTTGTTTGAATTTGAGAACATTGTCATTTTTGCACTTCACAAATGTATTTTTTATAAAATTGTAAGAGAACGCAAGCCATTAGTGGAATGAATCCAATAAAAGTCCTACTTCTGTATTTTTGTCACCAGAAACCCAGTCAATAACATCCATGCTGGTTTGATTCTAGTCAAAGCATTGCAGCCATACTTCAATTTATTATGTCAGTTGCTACAAAGGTTTTGTAAGGAAACCCAGTCAGTTAGATTGAGTCACTGAGTTTGTAGCAACCCATCCCCCTGGACAAGCATGTAGCAACAGTGAACAAGTCACATAATATGAACTTTCCTGCAATCTCTCACAGGGGTGCCATATAGGGGGTTAGTTAGGAAAGTTAGGACAATTCCAAGGGCCCCTGACCAACAGGGGGCTCTGCACATTTAATTTTATTTTTTGTATAAATTAAATAAAATGGGGCCTTGTCAATTACAAAATTAATCATATTGTGTTTTTAAAATTTGTATCAGTAAAAAGTAAATGTTGCCACTGTCAACCCTGAAAGCACACATCCATATTTGTACTGATCTGCATGAAATGGTTCGTTCCTGCTTATCGTGCTTGACGGTGACGGTGTTCAGCAGCAGTCAGTAGAAGGCAAGAATGGCTAATGGTTATTTTGCTACTAAAAAACTTTTAAAAAAATCAGGTTTTCAAAAAAATTGAGATAAGAGAAAAAAATGAGTGTCAATTTTTGTAACCCAGTTTTTCTCTGAGAGGTGAGTAGACTGTCAGATTAGCAACCATTCAGCATAATTAGCTTAGCTACGGACTACTGTTTGCCTCCATTTCACTAGCATTTAATGAATTAAGTAAAAAAATTACCAACATATTTAACTTGTCCCTGTACCTTTTACCACACTTGACAGATGAATCAGTCAGCAGCAGCTCTAACCCACGTCCCTCCTGACCTGCCCTCTCCTAAGTGAAATTAAAGCTGCAGTATGTAGCAGCTTTAATTTCTTTAAAAAAAAAAAAAATATATATATATATATATATATATATATATATATATAACATATTTGTTAAAACTGTCATTATATTGTGACAGTAGGGCATGAGAGATGATCTGCAAAATCTATTTCTTCTGCCTTCTTCCAGTGCTATCTAGAAACAACCAATCAGTGGCAGGAAAGTTTTAGTGCTGTCAATCACAGTTTTATGTGGCTGCTCATCCCCGATCCCCCTCGCTCTGTGCTATGCTGTAGCTAGCGCAGCCTGTTGTGAATGCTCATTCTAGTTAGAAAAGCTACCAACAATGGCAGAGAAACAATTTTCCTGTAATAAGTCATTTCTTCTCCATTAGCATATTTAGTAGTGAGTGAATGAGTTGAATGACGGCGCCAAGACCGTCTTACTGGTTCTGATTGGTTGCTTTTTCCGGTACGTTGCATTACTTTATCTAGCAATAATAGTTCAGGGAGGATGTGGAGAACAAATAATCTGTTGTTTTCACAGATTATCTGTCTCTTACCAAACTGGCACGACATGACATCTTTAACAAATGTGGAGAAAACATTATATTATTAGTTATATGCTGCAGCTTGAATAAAATGCAACTACATAACATTTTTTGAGAAGCCTGGAATTTCTTTATATATTCTTTTTACGTTGCCTATGAGTATTGCTTGTGGGGAGAGCCATTTCAGTAATGGAAAAAAATTAAGCAACCTACTTGCATGCTGTATGTGAACTCTTTTTTTATATATATATATATATATATATATATATATATATATATAAATTCATGAGCAGTAAATACTGTCCTAGTATCAGCATTGGACCAAAGAAAGCAAGGCAGTTGCAAGCCTTTAAAATTGTGATGCTTTTTGTGGGTCAAATAGACTCAAAAAATTGTAACAGCAGCTGCGTGGGGGAGCCCAATCTAATTTTTTGTCATGGGGCCCAAGATCTCTGGCGACGCGCCTGATCTCTCATAAGGACTATGCACAAATTACCCATTGTGAAATATGGTGGGGGTGGCAGTATCATGGTTTGGGATTTTTTTCTTAAACAGTAGATGGAATGTGGTCAAAATAGATTGGCTGATGATACAAATGTTTTATTGCCTAGAATGTAGTTGAGACGGGGGTGGGGGGGGGGGAGGGGGGTTACAAGTTGAGCATCTAGCAGAAGAATGGCCCTAAGCTTAGAATGGAGGGATTCCAATCAAAGTGTGTTTATGCAATAAAAATTAGTTATTTGGTCACAAAAAATTAAGATAAAGTACATTCATTTTTGTTGGAAGAATGTAATAGAATGCAGAAAACATGGATTAGTTTGTAAGACATCGTTTTTCTGTGATCCCATTTTGGTTTATTTTATTTATATATATATATATATATATATATATATATATATATATATATATTCCTGCTATTTAATCAAGTTACACGGTGTTCCAGTTTTAGAGTGCAATAGAATGTTCTCACTCTGTGGTTGATGTCCACTAGTAAATAGTCTTAAGTTTTAAGTTGCTAGTCTTTGATTAGTACTTTTGTTTTTAGGTCTGGGGGATTATGGCACTCTTGGCACATAAAAGAGGTTGTGCATGCTGCTTAACCCTGCTTCAAGTGCTCCCAAACCTCCTTTCATTATTCTTATAGGCCTTTGTGTACAGACTGAATCCTGTTAGGATAAGACAGAGAGTTATCTGAGCTTGACTCCCTTCTTTTTGGCTGGCCCTCGCTGGATGTGGGCCCTGATGGAAAGGAGAAGAGATGAACAGAGTATTTCTGCCACTGGGTTTTGTTCTAGCCACAATTTTGTGGTGTTTTCTCCCATTTGAATGAGCCAGACTGCTTGTGTTACCATAATCCCTCTCTCTTTCCTGCCATATCGAAACACACACATACACACACGCCTGACAGCTGTGTTTGGTTAGGTAAATGCCTGTGGCGACCCCCCCCTTTCCCTTTTCCACCCCCAATCCCACCCTCCAGCTCCTTTTTTAGATTCACCCCGCAGACTCCCTGCCCCAGCTTCCTACTGTTACAGAGTGCACCGCAACCTACCAGATGCCCAGCTTGAGAAGACACAGTTCTGCTGTGAAAGACATGCCCAACTCTCTCAGGGCCCCTTAAGATGGCCAATATGGATCAGTAACAAGCAGCTTTTTACTTTACTTTGTCCTCTGGGGAGATTAGGCTCTAATGTTAGAGCTAGAATATGCTTTTTAGCACATCAGCTTGCCTGCAGTAATAAAACTGCCCACTGCATTAAAGCACGAAGCACCTGGTTCCTGCTGGAGAAATTGAGAGGTCAGCAGTATATACTGAATCGCTTCCATGTTTTAGCATTTGCACCCCCTACTAGAGCAAAAATGACTTACTTTAATCAAAACTCTCTGTGGATGTTAGGGGGGAAGCTGGTCAAACCCTGGCACCTCTTATTAGGTCTGAGGTCTCCGCTGACATTTGAGATATTTAATTGGGGTTGTATGGTGGTGGGGGGTTTGTGCATGCTCTGCTCAAAGACGGGTTGAAGTGTGAGGTCAGTGACAGCACTCTTCCTGCTCGCCATGCCACCCCAGCTGCCCCCGATATAATTGGCATTGCTCTGAAACGTGCAGGCCTTCATGTAGGCCTTAAATCCACACTTGTCAGGTCTGAGGCCAAGTTTCACTCAGGCTTCTTCACTGTTGTGTGGGCAGCAATACCACCTAGACAGAGTCAACACCACTCCCTGTGATTTAATACATTCCTCATCTTCCAGCAGGGTGGGCTCGAGGTGCCTTTATGTTCGGTGGTTCAGCTCCAGGTCGGGAAAAGGTTTTGTCTGTCCACTAACAATGCTGTATGCGCTTTCAACCTCAAGCTGCACTGTCCCCTGAACTCATTCTTCATCCTGTTCTCATTCTCTCTACAGAGCAAAGTCCTGCAAAACTCAAAGACCTATGTAACCTATTTCTGTCAAAGTGACAGAACAGAGTCACGTGTGTACCCTTTCTGTCAGTGCTGTAAAGCTTTACTTTTCCTGGTTTGAGAATGTAAAATCTCGGCATGGTTCTTACTATTCATGTTTTTGTGTTGGATACAGTTATCCTTTCAAAAACACACACCAGATATTTTAATGGCATGTCTGGTGTTAAGAACCTTTGAAAAGGGTCTTATCCTTTTCCAAGTTTCAAAACCACTGCAAGTCTGTACTGTTCCTATAATTTACAGTAGGCCTTTGACCAATATTTATCAGTATTATATAGACAGTATCTATAACTTAGTAGCATCACTACTACTGTTACATGACCAAGCACCACATGACGGACCCCCCAAAAACATGTCCCCAGCAGCGCCAGCATAGAAAAAAACATTGATTCTTATGTCAGCCCAGTTTTCTCTCATCAGGCCGATACAATATGTGAAGACATGACTAACATTTGACCGATACCATATTAATGGTTTACAGCCCACTTAAAGAAAGTGCCACCCCTCTGAATTATTGCTCATCTACCTGAAAAAAAGCTATAACATTTGTGAACTGTAATAATCTACCAACTAAAGGACCACCTTCCTTTGGTTGTATAAAGGTAATACTGTGTTAAAAGAATGACTCGCATACCTTTAAAACAGCTATACCAGGTGAGCTATGCCAGTAAAGAACCAGGCAAAAATAATAGATTCACAGATTAGGATTCTAAGATGATTACTGATCTAAAGTGTTTATAAATTTCAGTTTCTTATTGAGAACTTTAAGATGTGAGAACAGCATTGAAAATGTTTTTTTTCTAGCCTTCCTTCTGTGAGCACTCGTTAAATTAGAAGCCAAAGTGAAGACATGTCACTGTGTGGAAGAGAACAGTCATAGGAGTTTGTTTACAACCCCCCCCAAAAATTGGACTTGATTTTGTTTTTTACTGCATGACCAGGTTGAGCTTATAATGGTGCTTTCACTGATCCAGAAAAAGGATCAGATTTTTGTATTTCTGACCAGGTTAGGGCCAACTGAGGGAAAAATCGTCCAATTCTAGTAAATTTCCTTATAATAAACCAGCTAACATCGGCTTCCTAAATTGGCGTCAGTAGAATTACATGCTTTGCTGTTAAAACTAAAAGTAATTGTTAAACAGTTCTATTGTAAATGCTTATACAAATGATTCTGTGAATCTGATATTTTTACTCAGCGTTTAGTAATTCCCTTCCTTAAAACTTTTGGCTTGAAAACAACTATCGTGACTCTACAGTATTTGATTAGAGCACTTCTGGCTTTACGGTAACAACAGAATCATTGTTGGGTTTGTGGATAGAACAAAGATGGGATGGGGGGTTAGCAGGAAAAGCAGCGGTAGCAGCTTGATTCGAGCCGCACTACAGGGGGGAAAAAAAGCTGTAGTGACCATGTGTGCCTTGGCTGAGGAGTTAACGCATGCTCCCTTGTGGGGCCTGAGCACTCGCCTTGGACTAACAGACTGTATTTTAAACTTAAATGGCCAGCAAAACGCCAGACGGGGCTCACCGCACTTCCTTCCAGACACTCAAGGTCAACAGGAGAGCTACACAGAAAAGCAATGTGTTTCTAACTCCAGCCTGGCAGCCCCGTGCTGCCAGCCTTACAGAGCAGATGTGACTTCTTCTTTAGCAATAAGCCCCTGTGATAAACAGACTAAAAAAGTTTTCATCTGGCAATCTTAGGTTTAAGTTGGCTTTGTTTGGCGTAATGCTGTCGCCCGCTGCATTTCCTTACTTTAAAAAGTGATCCCTGGACTCCAGATGAGACGTGTCCATGCTTGTTTGCTATTGAAACAATAGGGTTTTATTCAGGAGAGAAATGTTAAGAATTTACACCACACCCCGCTCAGGGTTTTATTAAGCTGCTCACATGCAATACTTTGGGGCAAACTGCTAATTTCCACTCCAGCCCCCCCACCCCCCCTTTTTTTTTTGGCTGGAAGTAGTTGTAGATGCAAAAGCAATGCTTCTGTTTCCTCATAAATATTGCATTAATAAAACACTGCTGTGTGTTCACCATATTTGTGTGTGTATGTGTTTGATGGGCCAGTGTTCTTTGCAAGGCAGCCAAAGCAATAATCTTGGGAGCCACTCGTGTTTACTCGGCTCCTGAATAGAGGTTGTTATCAGCCCCGGTCACGTTGCATGTTCTCATTCACATTCACTCAGATACACTTGCGCATAGACACGCGCTCACTTGCACACGGGGAAAAAAAAAAAAAACAAGGAGCCTCTTTTCGAACCCTCCACAAGCGCACACACAAAAAATGCTTTTCCCTGAGTGGTCCTGTAGAAGGGCACGCCTTTGTCAGCAGATGTCAGGACGCAGGTGTGTGTTCCTACGCCTCTCGCTTCACTCGTTTCATCCTCTTCTCCAGAGGCGGCCCATTTGTCTGTGGCCCTGTTTCATTTCGGCCCGCTCCCGCCTCCCCGCCCATCCCACCCTGAGGAGAAGACTCCAGTGAGCCTGTTGTGTTCCAGGGTAAAGGAGTCAAAAATCAACCCCCCTCCAACATGGACTTGATGCTGCTGCAGTGCACCAGCTGAACCTTTAAAATTAGATTAAAAAAGCCTTGGCTCTGTAGGTTGCTGGTAAACAATCTCGAACAAGATTGTATGTCGGTCTTGCTTTTACCTCTTGATGCGCTGATCTTTTTCTGTTTTTGGCCAATTTCTAATCACCGATTTCTATTGTTGAATTTCCAATTATCATTAACAGCCATAATTAACAAGAAAACTGTCCTGTTTATTGGATGTTGCATAAATGCATTATGCAAGTTGAATTATCATTCTTAACAAATGTTGCTATCAAAGTAAAATGATCTATTTTAGCAATAGCTTGCTAACTTTGTTGATTCTAACTAGTAGAGTTGGACTAATCATAGGGATCACACAGAGCAATATTCAGCTTCCTGTTATTTGCTCAACTTCTGTTTTGTGGCAAACTGAACGAGCAGCCATCGTGACTCTTAAATTAAGTTTACTTTTCAAGAAGTTTGCCATGTAATTCTGTCTGTATTTTAGCAGCTCTCTGATATTGAAAATAACCAACTTCAAATCTTCTCTCAGTAAGAAATACTAAGGAGAGTTGATATTATCATTCACAGAGCAGAAAGATCAGATTTAAAAAGAAGTTTTTTCTAAGTATTGTACACTTTTAACTGATCTAAGTTTTCTAAAAATGAATTAAAAGAAAGCGTACCTTTGCCACACAGCAGAATTGAAAGCCAGCTTTAGCTTGATTTGAGGGAAAACAATTAATAAAACAAGTTGGTTTTAACTCAAAGGTCCAACATTTTAAAATCAACCAAAGGTTTTGAAAAAATTCAGTCTGACAAAATATGAACCTTTTATAAGTCTTGAAGAAGAGAGTTTATATTGTGCTGGAAATGTAATTAAAACAATTCTATTTTAAAGGGAGTGTTTTTCTTGGGACAGGATGATCAGGCCTTTAAAAGCAGTAAGTTTCTAGGATGTGTCATTGGCAGTTTAGCACCCTCAGCATCTTTAAAAAGCTTAATACCATCAGGAGACGACTGGTAAAATTCACAACCACACACATCTTCACACTTTACTGCCTAGGTCTACTTACAGTGCAAAAAGATGTAATATTTGGCTGAGCCTTTCTATATTGCCTCCCTCACCACCAGTACTCCCCTCAGAACGCCTCATTGCGGCTGTTAATGACTTCTGCAGTGTAACCATTTAGGGAGTGCTAAGGAAGAATGAGTGTAGTATTTATCAACCCGCGCAATAGGAGGGCTTGAATCTGGATGCTCAGGTGCGCTCTTCCATGTGCCTGCCTGCACTGTTCAGTAGTTCTCTCCTTAAGGCGTTTTAGCATTCAAAAGTTTAAATTTAAGAAGCTCATTAAAGCAGTACGGAAGTACAAGTTGAGGCGCAGATCGCTAGGCAACGGGCCTGCCAGTGTGTGTAAATGACCGACAACTATGTTGAGAGCCGAGGACGGGGGCCAGACAGACATGAAGGCCTTCTCATAACAGCCATTGACAGTGTCTGAAAGTAGCCTCGAGGCATTCATCCCGCAACCCCCCCCCATCTGCCGTCGCTTTACTTTTGCTCCCATTCAGGCCTGCAATCTGACAACAAAGAGAGAGATGTGTTTAGCAGGCAGGTCTTTGCCGGTTTACTCCTCCTGTCTACTGAAGCGAAGAAGCGAAAGACGCTCTGTTTGTCTCTTCTGTTCGTCATCTCTCATTTCTCCTCCTTCGCACTCCTCGTCCTCCCCCACCCCCACCAGCCAACCACCTCCTCCATCCACCTTTCCCTCATTTATCTATCTGCCCTGCGGGGGTGAGAGAGGGACGCTGGTGTTTTACAAAGCTAGTTTAGCTGTAACAGTGGATGGGCTGCATTTTGTCAACAGCACTGAAAGCTTCAAATATTTCCACCAACGGGAAAAAATACATTCCAGTAGCGTTTATTATGGGTCAAAGTACGGTGTGTGGGCTTAAAAAGGATGTACCATCTGATCCATCATCTGCTTAATCGTTTTATAGGCAACTTTAGAAATTAGAAAGCCATTTTAGATTTATAGCCTATTACGTCTCTAATCCTGAAATCTCCTATGAGGGGAAAGCTTGCATGATTGTCTCCTATCCAGCTAGTATTTGGAAAGTGCAGTCAGTTCAACTCTGTTTTATTATTTTATTTTTTACAGCCACAGAACCTTCATCCTGTCAAGTTTTCTGTCTCTGAAAATGTAGAGGAAGGATAATAAGGCGAGATGATTTGGAAAAGTCCTGGTGAGTCATTGCCAAGTGACAGGCACAGACAGACAGGCTGCAGGGAAGCAAGCACTGCTTTGTGGACAGACTTTTTGTCTTGCCCACAATTGATTGGGCCACCTCAGGGAAATGGATCCTACTAATATGGCATGTAGTTTATCATCATTCCCTGCTTTTTCTTAAATCGGACGCAATCGATGGATTAATTCCATAAAAAGTAATGTTCTGGAAAAGGTCGATCTTATGTATGGAAGGTTATTGCGGCATAAACTTGTTGATTTTTAAAGTGATCCTTTTTTGCTCTCTTGCAGGAATTATTACTTTGTTGCATGTTGCTCAACACACTCCGAGGGTTGCTTAAGATGAAATTCCTCAGTGATTGTCTGTGGTTCTAAAGTGAAACTGCACATTTTTGTTTCCAGTGAATTTCCAAATGGTTTGAACCTCCATGAGCTTTTTCGCATTTTGCCTAGTTACAATCTCAAACTTCAGTCTGTTTTACTAGGATTTTACTACTATTAGATTTTAAATGTTACTATCATTAGGATTCTATTATGAAATCTACACCTTCTGGACAGTGCGCGGCCACAGACCTTAAGACAAGGCGCCATAGTATGTGGAATAAGTTTTGTTTTGCTGCTGTGCCATAACCCCAAATAAAAATGAGAGTGAAGTAAAGGGAGAACGAGTGTGAGAACTCTAGAGGAAATTATGAATAAAAGAGGAAAAGTCACGTGACGTCACTTGCTTGGCAGTATTTTGCATATTTAAAATAAAAATCTAATCAATAATTATCAAAATTGACTGATCTTATAAGATACCCTTTTCAGCCATATTGGCCAGTCCTTGTTTCTAGTTGTTCCATAATCTGTCTTAATCTTCAGATGTTTAATTAATTTGCTTATGTGACTTGACAATTGCTTGCCACTCTTTTCAGATGTTTTTTTAAAACATGAAATTTAAAACCATTTTCCTCCTCCCTCTTAAATGTGCTGCTTAACTTTATGGCTTTCATGTACAAAACATTTAGGTATTTTACTGCAAAATGGTAAATGTGAAAAAGTTCACAGGGAATGATTACTTTCACAAAGCACAGTTGCCTATTCTTTAGCTTTTGCACCTACTTATATCTATAGTTTATATGCGGTACGGGTCCAGCTGTTATCCTGGAGATACACCCTCTACGTAGCCGGTGGGGAGCGTTGCAGAGGGTGGTTAACACGTACGCCTGTAAATAATTTGTATTCCATTAAAGTTTAAAACAAGTCGAGGCAGCCATGCATATTTAAACCCCCCCCCCCCCCATAGCCTCTCAGCAGAAATTGAAAGCTGGTAAAATATTGAATTACCAAGAGAGCAGGCTGGGACGCAACAGTCATAATAGTTCACACCTTAGCTGCAGCGTCTTGGTGTTTCCTTTCCAACATCTCTCTTTTTAGAGAGAAGCAGTGAAGCGCTGGTGGTTGTGTGTCTGCGTCGGCTGCGGGCCAGAAAAACGGCAGAAATTTGTTAGATGGAAATTGTGAGCTGTCATTAGCAGAGCATATGGCAGGTGTTTATTATGAAAGATTGAGGCCCTTGGTGGAGAGTTTATGTTACATGATGGGAGCTTATTATCATTTGCAGCAAAAGAAAAAGTCTTGCGTCGGCAGAAAAGTTGGATTCCGTCTGTTATTTTCCATCGATTTTGTTCGACCGCTGCAACAGCCTGTGACAATGAAATGGATCTAGGAGAGGGAAACAGAGGGAAGGAAAATTGGGAAATGCCAGAGTTGTAGTCTCATAGCAGCTGGAGAGAGAAAGTTTATTTATTATTTATAGGCAAATTTGGCTTTCATTTATTGATAATATGCAGCAGAATTTAAAAGATAAACCTGCTAAGCTGTGGGTTTATCTTGGTGTTCTGGATCAGTTGGAACCCATAAGATGCAGTGAAATGCTGTCGGTTTCCCAAACTGCATTTAACCGGGTTAAACAGCACCACGAAGCAGTTTAAACGCCCTGCAGTCGCATCAGAAAGCATAAGGCTTTCCTGCTAACTGCTCCTGCCACAAATCACCCCCCATCAGTCCTCTGGAAGCACACAGTACAGCAGCAAGCTTCGGCTCGTAGCTGTAGGGCTTAAACACAAACGGACTCTTTGCTTTTATTAAATTTAATCCGTTATACCCCAAGCTGGCGCTGCTTCACGTGATTCTCTGGCTCATTTTCAGCTATTGTGTTTAAAATTGTACATCAGAAATCACCCAAGGCTTCACCAGCGTCTTGTTTTTTTACTTCTCTTTCATCTTTCTCTGGATTCCGGAACTGATTTCAGAGCAAATTAAAAAACTATCCTTTGACATGGTGACTGTTTCCACAATTCATGTTGTTAGCCTTTACCTTAGTTTTTTTTCACCACCTGACCCTTTTTATCTACGTTTTTCCTTCCCAGAGCTTTCCATCGGATGAAGGGTGGCCGTTTGCCAAGTACCTGGGAGCGTGTGGGCGCATGGTAGCTGTCAACTACGTGGGCGAGGAGCTGTGGAGCTTCTACAATGCGCCGTGGGAGAAGAGGGTTGACCTGGCGCGGCAGCTGATGGACATTGCCGAGCAGCTTACCAACAATGACTTTGACTTTGCCCTGTACCTGCTGGATGTCAGTTTTGATAACTTTGCAGTCGGCCCTCGGGACGGAAAAGTCATCATAGTCGACGCCGAAAACGTCCTGGTAGCAGACAAAAGACAGATAAAGCAAGGTGAGGGTCGTTGCTTAATCGTTTATCACATAACTGCTTCCATTTCTTGATTTTTTTTTTTGACATTTCAGTATATATTTAGTCTAGATTTCTCTTCAAAATCTCCTGGTATTTCCAAGAACTATTTTCAGGGGTTTTGGAGGATAAATGCATCCACAGCATCTTGGATACTCCACCGTACTTAAGAGTTGGAATACAAACATATTAAGGTGATGATCTATTTTCATGTAGTCAATCCCAGTTTAAATGCGTCTCTGTGACATCTCCCAAATGTTGACAGTAACACATGAGAGAAACCAGGCGCTATGGATTACTAATAAGCTTCTGTAACTCTCGTCAACTTGAAAAAGTAAGTTAGAATTTTTAAGAAAAAAATTACAATAATTAATTTTAAAAGGATTATTAAATGATTTTGTGAAACAATAATTTTTTTGCATGAAAATGTGTTAAACCTCCAGAGAAAAATCGAAAAGGTAAAATTTTTCTCAGTATGACATCAAGCATTTGCAATTAGACTAATTTCTTTTAAGGTTTTATGTACATCTTTTGACAAGAGTGTTTTTAAATAGGCCATCTTTCCAGCTCTTCTCTGGAGAAACAGTTTGCTTTTACTTCATGTAATTTGCACAAATTGAAATTTTAAAAGTGAAATTGCTGATTCCGTCCATAACCTTAGTCCTGGTCCATCTCTTGTTGTTCACTCTTGCTCAGAAGCTTGACCATGACATGAAGCATTGACCATAGTTTCAATTCTGCAGAAAAGAGATTCGAATGAATAAGCACTGAATGTTTTAGGAATGGCCTCTTGAGACTTTAGGCTAGATTTGCATATGCTGGAAGTTTCCTCTCTTCTAAGAATATATCCAGCCAGCACCCCCACTCTCTCTAATACATGCGTCCCCATCAAAGCAAAGATTGTTCGGATAACGAGCCATCTCTGCTGCCCTAGATTTTTGCCTCACGGATAAAAAAAAAAAGCCCATAACAAGGTCCAGGAAAGCTATACATCACACCCTGAGTGCTGCTGCTCGCCTCCCTTCAGTCTTCCTTCCAGGGGCCACTTCACAGAGAGCGACGGCCACCTCGTCCGACACTTAGATTTGTCCCCTTGTGCTGAAATCCTATTAAAGTGATAAACTATTGTGTTGCTAGATGTTGAGGCTTCACCATTGTACCCTGTGACGGATATGAGATATTGCTCGTAAGTGAAAGGGAGTGTGCATTTCCTTTTTCTTTTTTTTTTCACGCATAATAGAAGCATTGTGATAAATTTATCCCGGGATAAAGCGGCATTTTACCAAATTACAAGCTTCAACTCCAGGGAACCACAAAGTAATGCAGAACGTGTGAAGGAACTCCAACATCCCTGCCGTTTTTCACTTGAATTTCTGCTTCATTTCTGCATGATTATGCTTATGTGTGTTCGTGTATTTGCCTTCCTCAGAAGTGTGTATATTTATCTTTGTTGCCAAGAGCTGCAATTTTCTAGCCTGTCACCGAAACCCTTTGCCAGTCCTGGAGCACAATCCAGGTTGATACTCCCTTTGTCTGGCCCGACACATTTAGAGCCTGACAACTCAAGCTGCTTACCCCTGGCCTTTCAGAGCTTAAGCCTCAAGTTTATTTGCTTCCTTCATGTTTGTGTGCCTGGATCTGTTTGGTGTGTGTGTGTGTGTGTGTGTGCGCCAAAGCGTTGCAACGCAGCAGGAAGAAGAGGGGGGGGATCATGGCGATAATGAGCATTACTAGGTCACGGCCGTGTGGTGAACAGCAGTAGGAAACGGGCGCGGCAACTTCCCAAGGCTCTGGGAACAGAGAAGCCAATCCTTACAATTAGTGCCTGAGCTGGGAAAGCATGCTGAAGTGTGCAACGCCAGAGTCACCGGTCCAAACTGAAACCAATCGATTTGTAAATCAAACACGCAGAAAGCAACATGCCAATCCACCCTCTTATTAGAATCATCCATATGGATGCAGGGGGTTCCAGAGACGGGGAGCTGTGCCCTTTTTGTCTGCACAGTCCAGTGAAGCGAAAGGAGCGATTTCCCCATGATTGAGCTCATGGCGTCACTGGCTGGCTTGGCAACACTCGTGTCACTCATTTTCCTCTTTCTCCTTTTACACAGTCTCCCAAAGATGCACTTGCTTTTTCTCTCACACTTGTCTCCGTTCCCAATATCCGGCTTTCTCTTCTGAACTCAACAGTAAGGCTATGTTAACGAGCTCTCAGGCTATGCCTTCAAAGTTTGTTCAACCTTGTGAAGGCAGAGGTGTGAGAGGAATGCACACAGGTCCAGTCTGAGCTCTTTAACATGGAAGAGATCAGATACATGAGACACACAAGGCTCGATGGTCGTACCTCACCTGATTCTGCCGCTGATTTGAATTGAAAATGATTTAGTTTGCTTTATAAATTTGCCTAGAACTGCAGGTAGAAAAAAAAAACTAAGGTAGACGTCTTACAAAAAGCATTCATTGCCCTTGAACTAATGTGCTTCAACATATTTTTATGAGCTTCTCATGTAATAAACTAACACAAAAGCATACGATTGAAATACGTTTTGGTTTTTTTGGAGGGTTTTTTACAAATGCAAATTTTTAAGGCTGGCCTGGATTTGAATTCAGCTTTGACTAGCATCTCTATCCCCACTAATAAAGCAACATGATGCAGCCACCACCTTGTTTCATAATGGGAATGGTGTGATTTGTACTGTTGGCTTTCAACCTCAAATACTGTTTTGTATGGAGACTTAAATGACCTTGTCACCTTTTCTCACACGTTTGCCATATCTCCCACCTCTGGAAACAGAGCTTCTTATGATGGTCTCTGAAAAATGGTTTTCTTATTGGTAGAAAAGGACAACATTTTTGTCTACACAATTAAGAGCTTCCCTGAGCTGTGGAACTTTGTAACTCCATCTTCTTAGCATTTTGCAAAGAAGGAAATTGCGCTCACGTCTTCTCCTTGTCTTGAGTAGTCATTGGTGCAGCACCACCACGTGTGAAGGGTTTGAGAGGCAGATTTTTCAAAGGATTTGGTTCATTTGATATAGTGTGAAAGCGAACCACACCAGCTAAAAATGTAACTATTATAATTTTGGTCCCCAGTTGAACAGACTCTACCAGCCTATCAGATGTGAAAACACCCTTATATAAAATACAATGCAAAAAAAAGGAAAAAGTATTTGGGGTCTCTGGGCTGCTGCTCTGCCCCAGCTAATTACTACATAGTCACTGAAGATGCTATTTTTGTTTTGTTTGTTTTTTTTTTTTAGATTTTATTTGGGGGCATCTGAAAAACTCCCTAACTGCCATGATGCCATTGGTGTCCTCGTAGATCTATTGACTTACTTGGAAGCATTTTGAGAGTGACGGTTAGTCTAAATAAAAATGCATGCCACACTTTTGGGATTTGAATTTCTTTTTATGTCTCCCTCATTTTCCTTCCTCTTCAGGTATGCTTTACAGTCTGCATATGGCACAAAATCTCAACGAAGGGCATTTACATTTGAAAATGCATTTTGACAAAATGTGAAAAGGTGCTCTTGGAAAGTACTATACTGGGCCTCATAATGTCCTTTTTCCTGAGACTCAAAATACTTTGCATATGTGTCCTTGAGTATGTCTTTCTCGGCCCTGTTTTTTTCTTCTGAGGTTTTTCTAACCGGTGTGTGTGTGTGTGTGTGTGCGCGGGGGGCACAATTTTGTGAGAAGAGCAGGACACTCTCCCGATGCCATCTGTCAATCAGCGTTGAGGTTTGACGCATGACCAGCTCTGAAGCATTAATTGCTTTTCACCTCACCTCACTGCGTTTTCGTGTACATCTTTATATGCGCCGGTGCGCAGATATATCCATCTTCATCACCCACACTGATTGAGGTTGATGTGTCTCGCCTCTTTTGGGGGGTGGGCCCCACAGTGGGGCCCCCCTCTTCTCACTAACGGGCCAGTTTCTGGATGTTTGATTGAGTTGTTCTGATGAGCCAGAGGAGAAGTGCATTATAGTGCCTGATGCACTGATTATATGTTTGCATCCTCTGGGTCCCCTCCAGTCTACCAACAGTGTTATTGATCTGCTTTTAATGCGCAAACCAATAGCTCTCTCATCATTCCAGGTGTTTTTTTTTTTTTTTTTTATTGCCTTCCTTCTTTCGTAACCCTATCCTCTAAAGAGAATGAAAAAGGAAAATAAAATGAGCAGGGGAAAGAATTTTATTTGCTCTGTAAATCAAGTAAAAGGGTTCATTTCTGTCAAATAAAACTGTAGATAGTTGTTCGGCTGCGAGCCCTTAAAAAGAAAAAAAGCCCTTCTCTCAGTGGCTGGAGACTTCTTAGAGATTCTTTGATTTCTTCAGAGGCTGATATGTTTATTAAATTTTTGGGGGTTGTTTAAATAAACACAATAGTTACATAATTATAAATGACAAAGAACAAAGTCTCCAACTACGAGAGGTGTGTGTGTAACTTCTGTTCAACATTTTCAGTTTTGTAGTTCACCCTTTTTTTATCATTAAAATTTTCTAAAACATTGAGCAACCAGCAGTCAATAAAGCCCCAATCTTAAACCTGCTATATGCAAAAATTTGATTTTTTTTTTTAAATGTTAACATTTCTTGTGTTTTAGCAGATTTTTAGCATTTTTCAGCAAACTCTGATTTGACAATGATTACAAGCAACTTTATATTTGCAATTTACTTGGTTAGAATTTGTAATTGTAACCTGTTGGTCGATGATAAAGATTTACAGTGAGATATCCAACCAGCAAATGTGAAACCTTAAAGTGATTAAACATTTCTCTCTAAGAGCCAAAGAACTCTGTTGTTTAAAGAACATCCCAGTATTTTTCTGATCTGTGAATACACCATACATAATCATTACCAAGTCATGCTTACAAGACCACACTTTGTTGCATTGGTTAGGATGCAGTTACTGAGTGAAGACATTCAAAGTTGAAATTTTCAGTATTACATGGGTGTTTTAAAACTTACTACAAGAAGCAAAAGCAGAGGTTGTGACATATTATTTAAAAGAAAAGTGTTTTCAATGACACATTGAGATGTGTTTTCCATTCACTGAGGCTGCAAGAGAGCAAGGCTTTCATCAGATAACAGGGTCGCTCAACAAGGAGGAAAAGGTGCTTTGGTTTGTTATTATAAAACATTTTAAAACGTGTCATGTTCATACTATGATGCATAGTGG
Organism: Poecilia picta; assembly: GCA_033032245.1. Classification (NCBI taxonomy): domain Eukaryota; kingdom Metazoa; phylum Chordata; class Actinopteri; order Cyprinodontiformes; family Poeciliidae; genus Poecilia; species Poecilia picta. The sequence goes on along the minus strand of CM065372.1, from coordinate 16,660,408 downwards.
GTTGTGAAATGCTGGCAGCTTTTTGAAAGTCTTAGAGTAAAGATAAGGATCCAAGAGACGACTGCAACAAGTACCGTTTACCGCTAGTCATGCTAGTAGCTAATATAAGATGCAAAGCAAATTTAAAATGTTTTGTTTTTTACTTCTGTTTTTGAAATACTTAGACTGTTTTGCGGTGATATCTCCCTTAACATTGTTAAGCTACTGTATAATTAATGACCACTTGCAGGAGAAAGCTTAAAAATATAATTTGTTTTCATATCTGTCACAAAGTGGATCTTTGAAAGAAATTATAAAGTTAAAATTGTTATTGGCAGAATAAAGCCTTTCAAGAACTAAAGAAAAAAAAGAACCCTAAACATCCTTCTATCTCTGGGGGGAAAAAAATCTGATGTCAACTTTATACATAAAGCAGATCTAAAATTAAAAAAAGGTCAGTAATGCTTAAGTTGTACCAATGACCCAAACCAACTAAATGAAATGCAAACATAGTAAATAAAATTATGCAATTCACAATGTTTACTATTACTATTGTGTATTGCATAAGTAATCTAACGAAGTCTAATGTTTTTTAATGAAAAGCCAAAAAGGAAAAAAAGTATTAACTAAAGATTTAGGTGATTCTATATCAGAATCACTTAAATCCGAACAGTATTAAATTAGATGTTTCATACATCGCAAAGGTGATTTTAAAAAAAGTAATGTAACCATTTCCATGTGTGTCCACCTGCAGACAAGCCGGAGAACTACGACGTGTGGTATGAGAGCCGCTTCGAGGAGTGCGACAGGGAGGCCTGCCTTTCTTTCTCCAAGGAGGCCCTCTGCTCCCGGGTCACCGTGGACCACAACTACTATGCCGTGTGCCAGAACTTGCTGTCACAGTACGCCACGTGGCGGGGAACCACCGGCGGCCTCCTTCACGACCCGCCCGCTCACATAGCCAAAGATGGACAACTCGAGGCTTTGTTGGACGAGTGCACCAAACCTAAAAAGCGCTACGGCCGCTTTCAGGCGGCCAAGGAACTGCGCGAATACCTCACACGGCTATCTGCCGCGTCCTCCTCCGCCATGGCAAGGTAATGCATGGGGTTGGCGTTAGCCTGACGCTTCGAGACACGATTTTGTACTCTTTATCTCCGGACTCTTGAGCTATCGGTTCTTGGTCATGATGTCATTCGCTCCCTTTGCGCATTGGAGCAAGAAGAAGGTGTCCGAATCAAACTTTATTAAAGCCCTGGCTTTTACCTTGACTTTTCTGCTTTGTTTGAGAGGATTGTGGCACTGCAAAAAAAAAGAAAAGAAAAAAAAAACCTACCTGAGCCATGAGAGCGAGGTTACGGGGTTAACCTGTCGGCTCTCAGGGTGGGCTACCACCTCCGGAGCAGAAATAAGGAAGGGCTCCGGTAAGCGCATCCGTCATTGGAGTTAGGCTAACGCAAATCAACAGTAACCAAGCAACAGCAGCCGTAACATCACACAGCCCAGATGATGATCATTTTCCTTTTTATGCCTCAGTTTCTTCTTTTTTTTTTTCATACCATTAAAAACCTTAACATCTGTTTTAGTCATAGTTCTCAGTTTTATTTCATTTCTAGAAGGGTTGATTTTGTTTTGCAAAGCTGAATTGTAGTCATTTGAGCCATGGTTATTTTTGCTGTGTTGTGGCTCTTTATTTTCTGTAGCAATGCTGCCTGGAAGGTGGAAGTAGCATGAATCACCTGCTGCAGGATGGCAGGAAAGGCCAAGGGAGAAGATGTAAAAAAAAAAAAAAAATGGATGAGGAAAAAAAAGTGGGTTAGAAAGTTTTGGATTTCAGAGGACATATACAAAAAAAAACTTGACAGCTACTCTTTATGTACAGGTACATCTCAATGATCATCAGAAATAATCAAAAAGTCAATTTATTTCAGTAATACCGTTTAAACAAAAAATATGTATTCATAACACAAAGGGTAAAATCTTTCAAGTGTTTATTTCTCTTAATTTGACTATTATGGCTTGTAGCTAATTAAAATTCTAAATCTATTTTTTTCTGATAAAAATTTGACTGAAAATATATATTCATGTATGACACATACTTGAGTCACACATCTCAATGAAATTCTGTGACCATGAATGATGCTTGAATAGTCTTTCCTTCACAATTCATTTGTTCCCCCTAAACCTTTCTTTCCATCCACTAAACTTTCCATTGCATTTATGTGCCTGGTAACAGCACTCTGTAAATAGCCCGTTTTCTTTAGCGATGCCTTTTTGAGGCTTGCCCAACGCAAAACAGAAAAAAACAAAAACAAATGCTGCTTATTGGTCTTACATTAGGACTACAAGATTTTGGAAAAGCATGCAGCTTTAGTAGCATTTTGGTGAATATTTCTATAACAATCTGACTTGCAGTATACAAAAACTATATGACTTGCAAATCTGAGATATATTGTGAAGCCCCATTTCAGATTGCATTGAAATAAAAAAATAGTAATAGATTAGTTTTCTTTAGCTATAAGCCATAATGGTCTAAAGGAACTGAAATAAGTGGTTGAATTATATAACTGTGTGTAAAGAATCCTTAATTGCCTTTAATTGAATTACTGAAAGAAACCAACTTTTCGATAATATTCATGTTTATTGAGATGCACCTTTTTTGTTGTTGTTTTCCAATCATTCAGGTTTCAGGATTGTGGCAATCATTTTGTTTTTTTTTTGTTTTTTTTGCGTGGATTATTGTTTTCTGTTTACTAGGAATCGGAAATGGTGAGACAGCTGCTCATAGGAAAAGAGGCTATAATCGGACTGTGGCAGTCCGTTAATGCAGATGTGCCGATACCAAAGAGGCTACTGGTAGTAAGAGACCACACCTTTCCTAACGCCTGGTCCACACTGAAGAACTGACTGAATACTGATATTCTTTCTCCTAAACAACGATCAGCCATAGCTGTTTCGAACGGTTCCCCTTTACTTCGACGGCCTCCAGCAGAATTGATGAATGATTTGTTGAACACGTTTCCCTCCATCAGTGTCATAAAACCACTTAATTTAAAAGAGAAAATGAAGTGATTCTGAAAGAACCAGAACATATGATTAATCCATATTCTATTTCCCCTTCTTTGTCTTGATTTGATGAATGAATTCTATTGTCAGAGTTCTCCAAGTGCTGCGCGATGCAATAACCTCTGTCAGGTCAGTGGTATAAGAAAAGGGAATGAAGATATCTTTAAAATGACTTTCTTGTTCCAGAAACGGCTTCCGGACCTGCACTTTCTAAATTTCGCAGCCCAGAAATCTCTGTGTTTAAATATTTAAACTCTCTTCACCACTTAGAGGTCGGGGATGATTTTACACTCAGTGGACCAACAAATTAAAAGCATAATCACAAATACTGGCTCATTTTGCTCTTGGTTTATAGGATACATTACTCAGCATAACTTGGCTTAAAAAGGAGAAGAAAAATCTGCCTCAAAGTCCCATTTGTTTTTTGTTTTTTTTTTGTTGTTTTTGTAAGTTTTAATATCATGAGTAGGATCCTAAAATACCCAGTGGAGGTTTGTTTAATGCAGACCATAAACAGTTGGGATAATAATCAAATGAATGCTTCATTTGATGAAACTGATATGACTCTTGCCAGCTAGGAAAAGCAATAAAGACAAGTTTGGCTTACGGATTTGTTTTAGTTTTTTTGTTTTTTCTCTCTCCCTCTCTCATGTTTCAACTCCATCATTTGTCGTGACAGCTATATTTGTTTACCCATGTGTCGGATATATTTAACTATGGAGGACATTGAACCTGGAGGGATTTGTTCATGCGTAACTAACTGTCCACTTTTGTACTGTAATTTTCTTTTAAGTATTATATCAGCGTTGTCTGATTTTTCCTGTGCCTTTCATTCAAAAGTTGTATTTACAACTTTTAGTGGATTTAAATATTAAAATAAATGAAGATATATATATATATATAAATATATATATAGATATAAATATACTCATGCTCTGTGTGGACTCTTATTGATTCTGTTTCCTTTGGTTTTTTTTGTGAGTTGGCTCCAGTTTGGTTGCTTAAAAAAAAACTGATTCACTGCAGCACAGCTGGTTATCGATGTTTGCCAAGTCTCTTTTAGTTATCCTTTGTTTTGATCTTTTATATCCTCATCTTCCCTCAAATTAAAAGCCCATGCTTCCTTTTGTTGTGTTGTTGTCCACTGAACTAAGATGTGAGTTTCTCTTTTTATCAGGTTTTATTATTTTTATTTAATATCTGTACACAAAGATTGCTTTAAATATTAATATGGTAACCCTTCGGAGAAGCTTTCCTCTTGCACACTTCAATTTGGTCACACAGACAGTCAAATAGTCCGTTTTTTAATGTACAAGTGCAGTTTCAACAGAAAAATTACTCATGCATAGAGTGAAGCCTAGAATTATTCACACCCCCAGCAGATTTAATTAAATATTTTAATGCAATCAAGGAGGATTGTTTCTGGTGGATATATCTCACAAGATAACAATATAAACGGAGTACGCAATCAACACCTTTATATAACTAAAGACCAGGATGTCTGTGCTGGTATCTTTACATTCTGGTATCTTGGTGATGAGCTTCAAATCTTTAAAGTTGGAAGCCTTCTTTGCTGTTGCTTTGTTTGCCTCCCTCCATTAGTTATCTATCAGATTCAAGTTGGGACGCTGGCTGGACGCATTCGGACACATTAATACTTGAAACATGTTGGTACAATGAAATAAATTTAAAGATTATCAACTAACCTTACACTGCCAGGGATATGAATAATTTTGGACTGGACATGCTTTATGTTTTCAAATGACAAATAGGCACAGTATTTTCTCTCAAGGTGAGCTTGTTGTGTGTGGGGGGGGGGAATACATTAGTCAGGGTTAAAATTTTTTATTATTGCAAAACAATATTATGCTTCATCTGCCTTTAATCTCGCCTGTGCCACCTTGTGCTTTACTTTATGCAGAAGAATTTTACTTGAAATCTTATGTACCACCTCAAAATTAATGGATTAAGCCGAGGATTTTTAACATCACCAAATGTTGTTTTCTGGGCAGAAAATACAGAAAAGACAAGTGAATAAATTGCAGCTTTGGTCTTTTTTACATTTCTGTGTTTTGGATGAACATTTCAGACACTTTTTTTTTCTGAAAGCAGAAGCTTAAAAATGTGAATGGGAGCAGCTGTTTAGGGAATTCGACCATTTCAAAACACAGTTTATGTTCATAAAGACAACAGGAAAGAATTGAGCAGATTTCGAGCAACGGCATAAACAACTTCAGACAGCATGATAAATGAACGAGATCTAGTTCACGGGGGAACTGAGTGTTGAGCAGGGACATAAATTCACGCAATTTAATGTGAACAAGCTGAATCTAGAACCAATTCTTGTTGGGGGTGATTTGGTTTGACTTCTGAAATAATCAAAACATATTTAGGCCTATAATATTGGCTATCATTACACAGTTTGCTGATTTTCTCCAAATAAGCTAATATAAAACTCAATTGACAAAACTTTGTGCTGATGAGTGTTTGCAAACTCTTGGACCTGGAGTTGTGCAGGAGTGTTGTCTTTGCTAATTGTAGCCCAAGTTCTCACAATGAGACATAGTAGTGCTTAACCCACATCCACAATTAGAAGCTGCATCACTGACACTCATTGCCACTCACCAAACACACACACACACACACACACACACACACACACACACACACACACACACACACACACACACACACACACACACACACACATCCTTGTTCTTCCTCTCCATGGTCATTTTTTCTACCTATTCCCATCTCCTCCTCTGTAATTGTGCGTCTCTTTGATACACCCGCTGGTTTGTGTACGGAGCTGATGTCACAGTCGTTGTGGTGAAGAGCCGTTAAAGGCCTCCGTGCTTTAGGCCCAATTGATGGATGAATCCAGGGTTGGCCAGCTGTAAGAAAACACCACAGAAAAAAAAAATGAATGTGGGGGGCTGAGGAGGAGGAGGAAGCGGGCGCTCGACTTTTAATAAACAGGCTTAAATAAACATGAGGCCATTTCCGGGGCAAATCCACCAGGGATTTTTCTACATTAGGCACAGAGAGAGGGGAAGAAGTCGGTGCTGGTAGGGGGCGGGGGGGGGGGGGGGGGGGGTGAGACAAACACTATGGCTGTGGAGGAAAAGCATCTAGAAATTACCACAAATAGAAATAGAAATTTCCTCACCACGCTGTCCAATTTGCTGCGAGCGAGTTTACTTTCGCAAATTGCAGCCTAAAGTTGTCGGCGTCGAAAACAAGCGCGAGCAACTATGCAGAATCCGCCCTATAGGAGGAAATCTTGTTATCGTTCTAATAGAAATCTGCCTCTAGTTGGGGAGGCGGGTGGCTGGAAATAAATATGGTGCCTGTCATGTGACTATCTTTGCAATATCGCAAGTCCACAGGTTTTAAAAAAAATAAATAAATAAATAAAAAACCACCCTGGTTTCTAGCTTATCGAGACAGGTGGCGGGAAGTCTGGAGCGCAGAGGTGCAACGTATTTAGTGTTCAGCCAAGCCGTGTTATCTAAATCTCGACATAACTATAGCCTCGCCTGTCATATTACAAACCCGGGGAAACTGCTGATATCTTATTCAGGTCGTCAACTGAAAGAAAGAATGGGAGGCGAGGGAAGTGGCAAATGTTTGATTACGGTATAAAAGGGCATGAAAAAAATGAGGCAAAAGCTGAAAGTTTCCTGGATGTTGTGGCTCGGCTAAAGTGATGTAAAGTCTATTTCATGCTCCGGCGAGCCTCGGGGACAGCCCGCCATTTTTAGACTCAGAATGACCTATATATATATATATATATATTTTTTTTTTTTTTTTCTGAGGGTAGATTGTTTAGTGTTCGGAGTGGGTCAGGAATAACGGCGTGCCGAGCTGTGTTTTCCGGAGCACTCACTCACTCACCCGTGTGAGCATGGCCTGTTGTTTTGGGTCTTTTCCGGGTCGGAATGCTCCGAAGGTTCTTTGTAAGCTCCTCCTGGAAAATCATCACTAATGCAACACAGGACTTGCTAGAAGCGATGTTCCTGTCAGGCCGCTCACGTCGCTTCAACATGTTTATGTCACTAGCACATCTATTATGCCTCATTTGGAAAATGCTGGGATGTTTTTATTTATTTTTTTTTCTTCAAACACCACAGCACACTTCACTTTGGCCCAACATAAAAGTCCACCAGTGAAAATATTTGCGCTCTGTGTGCCTTGACAGGCAGGAGAAAGGAAAGTATTCTAGGAGAAAGGATTTGCTTTGACTTTCTGAGAGCTCGTTTTGGTTTCAGTTTGATAAGCCTCTTTCAGCCAAACTTGACTTCAGATGCACTTCAGGACGGTTTCCTAAAAAAAAAAAAAAAAAAAAAAAGGAGCAGAGTTTTAGCAGCCTTTTCATTGATTGTGAGAGCAGCTTACTGAGTGACTCGAAAGTGGAGGACATGCAGGGAAGGAGAACTACACCACAAACAACTAGCATATGACAGAAAGAAAAAAAATATCACAAAACCCGAGCATGTTCAACATTTACTAAAGATCAAAACTGAAGCATAAATGCATGGCAAAATTAAATGTAGAGCAATGAAACACTGAAATATCTGTGATTTTGTGATTGTCAAAGATTATCCTAATAAATAAATCAATGCTCTCTTCAAAAAAATGCATCTTAAAAATTTTTATTATGAGTGGCACTTTAAATAAAGCGGAACTTTGAACATTTGCTATCTCTTCACAAATGTTGAATTTTGCACTTCTAGACCCCGTTAGCTGCTACTTTCTGTAAAAGCTGATATATTAATGTGCTTATTTTTAAATCAAAAATATATACATTATTTGTACACTAAATGAGGCAATAACCCAAGTTTTATGTTGAACTTTTAACCTAATGATCAGCGATCTCCACACGAATGGTGCGATGTGTATTTTTTGGGCAGGATTTTTCTTTTTAAGTGCAAAGCATGAACAAAATCACAAAACCCGAGCATTTTGGAAAATACTTTTCCAAAAATGCAAGGAAAAGTATTATTTCCATGTTTTAAAGGCTAATCTGACTGTTCCACAGCACTGTGTTAGCAGCACTGTTTATAAAATAACTACAGAAATCCAAAAGGACTTCAATCATGTCCAAATCACGGTGAAAAGTACTAAATCTGACAAAACCGTCTGGAAACTCATTACAACACATGCTGACTGGACCAAACTACTTTCAGAAAGAGGTCACAAGGTCACTTCGGCAAAAGGGGAGCAGTAAACTGCTAACCACATGCAGTCTCTTAGCTGTGGATGTTTACTCTGTAGTGCTGGAGAAAGTACTCAAACAATGTACTTAAGTAAAAGTACAAATAATCAGACAAAAATGTACTCTAGTAATAGTACCACATTAACAGTTTTACTTGAGTAAAAGTAAGAAGGTACTGGCTTTTAAAAATACTTAAGTATTAAAAGTAGAAGTACTTGAGGAATGTTATCACCTAATTGCTAATATAATATCATTAAGAGAACCTATTATGTAAATACTCTGTCATTGCCAGTATACAAATTGAATAAATTCTTTTTTTTCCAAGACGTATATATAAAAAAAGGTTCATAGAGCTTGAGAATGTTCAGGTAACTTCAATCTGAAAAGTCATAGAAATTTTAAGCACATGTGTTTTGATTCTTTATCTGCCCTCTTTCAACTTGTATTTCTTTCTTACCTTTTATTTGCAGCTCATAACCATCCCATCCCTTATCATTACCCATATTGCTCTTTCATAAAGGTTCCAACCCAAAGACAAACAAATGGGAGCCATGCTGTGGCTCTCTGTCCTCTCTACTGGGGGAGAGGTCACAGGCACTCTTAGGGGGCCTAATCTACCAGGGGACCAGCATGCCTGCAATCCCATTACCCATCTATGCAGCAGTTTAGATGCACATAATCATCTCCAGTTGGTGGGGGTTGCTTGGGTAGATCAGGAGCTCCACAGGCTCCCTCCTCATCTCCCTCGACACATTAGTTAACACCCAGGGCAGTGATTAAAACCATCATTTATTCAGCAAACTCCTTCGTTCAGGCGTGTGTTCTTTGCCCTTAAATGTAAAATGCTGTGGTGTGCAAAAGTGTTTACATTGATCATGTCATAGGTAAAACTTTCAGCGAGTTTCTTGGGGTCTTACTTCACAGATTTACACAAATTAGCAATTGTAAAAGAATAGACATGTTTTTTTCTTTATTTTTTCTTTGTCTTTGCACAAATATTGTGGCATGCCTCCCATTAAACGGACACACGTAAATAAAATCCTGTTGAAAAAGATTCCTTAAGAGGTTACCAACTTGAATTTCACATGTGGGTAATTTAATCTCATTATAAATACAGCTGTTTGATAAAGGCCTCAAAGGCCATAGAAAATTGAGATGAGTGAATGCCACAAGTCACTTGAACCAATCTGCTGCGTTTGTTTAGATTTTAACACATTTGAATAATAAACTGAACTCGACTGCATTGTTTGACAAATAATTGGAATGGATGTTATGATTGGACAGATTTTTTTTTTTCCCATGGATGCCTTGAGCTGATGTGTGCTGTGAATTGATGCTGGACAAATACACTGATTTGAAACTGAATCGAATCAGTGAACAAACAGCGCTATGAATACAAAGGAACACAGCAGACAGGAGGTGTGGCGAATTTATTAGCAGTTAAGCTGTACAACCGTATATTAGGCGTTGGACCTTTCATTGAGCATCGTTCACCAAACATAGTGAAACATAGGGGTGCCAGCATGGGGTGCTTTTCTTCAGCAAGTAACAAAGAAGCTGGTTAGGATTTATAGCAAGAAGGAGGAAGCTAAACACAGGGAAATACTCAGAAAAAAAACCCCAAAAAACCTTTAGACTACAATAAACTTAAGACTGAGGGCAGAGGTTCACCTTCCAGAAGGAAATCGACCATAAACACACAGCAACAGTTCAAAAGGCCAGACATAGGAAACATTGAGAATTTGTGCGAGTAAGAGGTATGTGACGTAGCATCGATGTGCACATGCGCATTACCGCAAGGTAGAATGGATTCATAGGTAGCACAGATAGTTAGAACAATTGGTGCCAACTGCTGTTCAGACATTATTCATCCAAACTGATGGAGCTTTGGCTTTTCTCTTCTTTTTTTTAATAAACATGAATAAAACATTTTTGTCCATAATCGTATACCCCAACACCCACCCACACTAGCAAAAAGTGGATCTATAAATTACTTAAGGGATCTGAATACAACGATACATGCCCCACTTTTCTGTTTTTTGTCTGAAAAAAAAGAACTACTATCATGTAAAATCCCAATAAGACACATTGATTTGTTGCATGGAAAAATGAGAAAAAGCTTAAGGGGCATGAATATTTTACAAGTTGCTGTATCACAGATCACCAGCAGCATCAGTGGTCCAGATGAAAGGCAGCATCAATCACAGACGCTAGCTCCATGAATCAAAATCTGACGTGTACATCTGTTAAATTCCCTGTTTTATTCCACTGAGTTTTTCAGGCTGTCTACAGGAAAGCTGAGATTAAATTCTGTTTTTTTTTTCTTTTCCCCAAATCTTATCACTTGCCATATGGAATGCTGTGATTCAGGCAAGATGTAATAAGCATTTAGCAAGTCGACGATGACACTAGGTGGCATTTCCACTGATTGTGATAACCGTTTGCAGCTTCACTGGAGAGGGAGGGTGCAAAATGTCGCCAGAACGGAGGGATGTTGCTGCAGACGCAATAACAGAAACTAAGATAAGACACTTCAGACATCTTTATATCGCAGGGGCAGAAAAATCCCATAATCCATTAGAGCATTAGGCGGCCATTTCTTGCCCTTCACCGGCCTAAATTGAGGTGCCCTCCGGAGGACGATGAGGACGGCACATCTGATGTGAGGTCCTCACTCCCTCTGGGATAAATTTACTCCTGTGTGACCTCACATGGCATGTGCGCTGTGCCTGTGAAAAGCAGCGCTAAAATCCTCGGAGCTTTTCACGTTCCTCCAACCCGCAGGCGGTTGCACAACTTCAGCCCGACGCACTCCAGAGGCACCCATCACTTAGTGACACTTGAGTGGACAAAATGAAACATTTTCTGTGCTGTCTGTCCAGGTCACTGAGTGACAGCGGGCTAAAGCCGATGGCGTAAGGGGGAAAGCTTCTTCTCTGGATTGTGTCCTGTTTGCTCAATTCTCCTTTGAGTTTAGAAAGGGGGTCTCCACAATGGACAGGTTCAAAGAAATTATACCTAAAAGACAACTATATGCTGTTTTAATACTACAGATTGGCGATAGCCCATCCTTCTATTCCTGCATCTGTGATTCTTACAGAGGGGCCAGTATATCTGCTTTAAATTCATAGTAAGCGTTAGCATCAACTGTTTACAAATGGTTACATATGGACTACGAACTTGAGTAATGGAAGAGTATGGAATTTTGACACGAGCTAAGTGGAGGAACCTTGTTATAATCTTGCACGATTTTCTCCCTGACAAGCGCAAAATTCATGAAAAGTTGATTACAGTTATTCAACGGTTTCCATCTACCAGCTTTGACTGGAAGCACTGCGAGAGTAAATATTTCAGATACAATGCCCGAGTGAACATTAGACACCCGCATCCATCATTAGGGTCGATAGTGAGCTATGGGGCAATATTAATTACTTTAGATTTTGATTAATGCTGTAGATATTCCTGCTCGAATCAAACTGGGAAATCTGAGGGGAAATTTTCTTTCTGCAATTTCTTTGCAGAGAAGTTTTTGATCAACATTTCCTCCCCTTTTGCCCCTCCCTGCACTTTGGTTAAAAACTGCTTTGGTCTGTAGATAATAATAAAAAGAACAAGAAATTGAAACACCCAATCAGAAGCTGTCATGTTTATCTGCTGGGGTCTCACCAGCAGCAATTAAATGCACCCATCTCCTTCCGTCAGCTCTCATCTGCCCACCAGCCAGACTGTGTTGATAGCTAGATGCAACGCAGATGTGAACTAGCATGTAGCGCACGTTTGTGCTGTGCCACTATGCTGACAGAGACTTCAAACAGCTCTGTTAGTGGCCCTCTGAGGGATTCGCTAGACGTCAAAGCAGCCAACAAGGAAAGACAGACAATTATTTCCACAGTTTCCCTACTCAGCTGCTGCTGCACCGAGACTGTAGCTTGCATGTGCAAGCAGATCACTCCAGAGAAACTGCTTCATAAGCAATTCAAAGCTGTCGCTCCAATACTAAGACATAATGCTCACGGGCCTACAGCGGGCCGGACGGCAATTTGTTGAGTAGTTACGGTGTTCGACTGCCAAGAAGCAGGTGGCATGTGAGCGCGAGAGGCCGACGAGAGGAGGGGGTCCGAGAGCGTGGGTATGTACACTGAGACGAAACATAAGCCCTTTTTTTCTTGTCCCTGCCAGCAGTCCACATGCACAGTATGCTAAAGTTGTGAAGCAAGAAAAACACACTGGATGAAACTAGCGTGAAGACACCAAAAGATGTAATAAATGACAACAAAACGGAGAACACAACTAAAGGCTGAACGCACATTTTCAGTCGACGTAACATCACAACTGTAAACGGATGGAAATCCCTGATAACAGGAAATCTAACTACAGGAGCGCGAGATTAAAAAAAAAAAAAGCAACACACACACACACAACACACACACACACACACACACACACACACCACACACACACACACACAGAATTACAGCTCCACAAGACATGACAAAAAGCAAGAACACACAGAACTTTAGAAAAAACACAGCTTACACGCCATGATATTTAAAAGAAAATAAAAAATTGTGGCTGAAAATTACTTTTTAAGAAAAGAAAAAAAAAACTAACTAAAAGTGTTTGCAGATGACACACCCATCCGCGCAGTGTTTTGTAGTAGCTTTAAAAATGGTGAAATGTCAATTGATAATCAACCGCTTTTTTTCCGGAGCGGGAAGCAAAACTTCATAGCAGTGCTGTGAAGCCAGAAAAAAGCAGTTGATGGTTGATCATCAATTGACATTTCACCAAAGCGAGTGAGCCACGAGTAAACTTGAGCTTGACACATACCATCATCATTCTAAACGGTCTTCAACATTTGAACGGGTTCCGATGCTTTTCCCCCGAGCAGGAAGCAAAACTTCAGCCGCTCGCTACTCATGAAACTTCTCTATGAAGAAAAATGACAGCTAGACAACACAGCTCTTCCAAGAAAATTCACTAGACTAAATCTTCCACATCAACACCATTTGGCACACTGATTGAGAAGGCATGGTTGAATAAATAATTAGCAGCAAAATCACTACAAAACTGCGCGTGCAGCAGCGTCATTTAGGAAAACTTTTGGGTACTCCTTGTAATGCTGGCTTCTCCAGTTGCTGCTGGCTTACCGACTCGCTGGTGTCGTCCTCGACACTCTGGTGGCGTCCGACACTCTGGTGGCTCTCCTCGACACTGGTGGTCTCTCGACACTTGGTGGCTCTCCTCGACACTCTGTTGGTCTCTCAACACTCTGGTGGCTCTCCTCGACACTCTGGTGGCTCTCCTCGACACTCTGTTGGCTCTCCTCACACTCTGGTGGCTCTCCTCGACACTCTGGTGGCTCTCTCGACACTCTGTGGCTCTCCTCACACTCTGGTGGCTCTCCTCGACACTCTGGTGGCTCTCCTCAACACTCTGGTGGCTCTCCTCGACACTCTGGTTGGCTCTCTCGACACTTGTGCTCTCCTCGACACTCTGGTGGCTCTCCTCAACTCTCTGGTGGCTCTCTCAACACTTGTTGCCCTCTCGACACTCTGGTGGCTCTCCTCAACTCTGTGGTCTCTCGACACTCTGGTGGCTCTCCTCGACTCTGTTGGCTCTCCTCGACACTCTGGTGGGTCTATTTCTACTTTTAATTTTAAATTGATTATTTTTATTATTATGTTGGATATATATTTATTCTTTTATTTAAATATTTCTACTTTAGTTTTTATATTGATTATTTTAGTTATATATTTAAACTTTAATTTTTACATTGATTCTTTTATTTATATATTTCTACATATATACATATAGTATATATATATGTATATATATGTATGTATGTATATAATAATAATACAGTATTGTATATATATATAATATATATATATATTATATTATATATATATTAATATATATAAATGCATTATTTTATTTTATATATTTCCACTTTTACTTTTATATTGATTAGTTTATTTATTATTATGTTGGATATATGTTTATTCTTTTATTTATATATTTCAACATTTATTTTTATATTGATTATTTTATTTATTATTATGTTGGATATATATTTATTCTTTTACTTATATATTTCTACTTTTATTTTTATATTTATTCTATGATATATTTAAACTTTAATTTTTATATTGATTTTTTTATACATTTCTACTCATATATAATTGTATTCGTTTATTCATATATTTCTACTTTTATTTTTATATTGATTGTTTTATTTATTATTATGTTGGATATATGTTTATTCTTTTATTTATATATTTCTACTTTTACTTTTTATATTTTATTATGTTATAAATATATAATTTTATTCTTTAATTTATATATTTCTACTTTTATTTTATATTGATTCTTTATAATTATGTTGCATATATATTTATTATTTTCTTTATAGATTCCTACTTTTATTTTCATATTGATTCTTTTATTTATTATGTTGGATATATGTTTATTCTTTAATTTATATATTTCTACTTTTATTTTTATATTGATTCTTTTATTTATTATGTTGGATATATGTTTATTCTTTTATTTATATATTGCTACTTTTATTTTTATATTTTATCGTGTTATATTAATTGTATTCTTTAATTTATATATTTTTACTTTTATTTTTATATTGATTCTTTTATTATGTTGCATATATATTTATTGTATTTATGTATTTCTACTTTTATTTTTATATTTTATCGTGTTATATATAATTGTATTCTTTAATTTATATATTTCTACTTTTATTTTTATATTAATTCTTTTATTATGTTGCATATATATTTATTCTTTAATTTATATATTTCTACTTTTATTTTTATATTGATTCTTTTATTTATTATTATGTTGCATATATATTTATTCTTTTATTTATATATTTCTACTTTTATTTTTATATTGATTCCTTTATTATTATGTTGGATATATATTCTTTTCTTTATATATTTCAATACCTACAAGAAACTGCTAGCTGAAACAAAACATGTATTTGAGCTATTCTGTTTTTGCTTATGACATACTGCCACCAGGTGGCTGATTTGGTTCTTGAAAAGAATTTAAGCATTTTCAATTTTTTTTAAAAAGAACAAAAAGACCATATGTCAGACGATTTCTTCTCCAAGCCCTCTCATCTCCAAAGATGAGATTGAGTAAACGTTATAATTTCAAAACTCGCAAATTTTAACAGCGTGTGAGTGTTTATTCACATTTTTGCCTGCCTAGGCTTGATCTGGGAGTTGACCAACCTTGCCTTCATTTTAAAATAATGCTTGCTAGCAGTAGTTTATCATACATTTAATTTGTTTTAAAGTTTACAGTTACAAGCCATTTTTGTCTCCTTTTAAAATGCATCTACAGTGATAGCAGTCCAATTAAAACATAAAGATCTAAACATTTAGACAGCTGACATTGATGCTAGTGCCCTCTAGTGACAGTAGACAGAGAAGGCAAGAGGAAATTAAATTTATTTTTATTAATGAGAAACATAGGAATTTTAATTGAAATGTTTAAAAGCATACACTAATTTTTTTTAGTTAATTATTTTTTCATTATTGTATGTTTTATATTGTTAGTAAACTATGGCTTGTGAAATACACCCTAACTGTTTTAGGGGGAGAGGCACACCAGTGCACTGTAAACTATTAGGCACAGAAAATTAAAGTGTCCTAAAACAGCCGTAAATACAAAATAAATATAAACAAGAAAAGAACATAAGATTAAAACATCATTAAAGCAATTTAAAAGTTGCTAAAGAATAGCAAAATGCTATTCGGTTAAACCAATTTTAAATAGTTATTAGTTTTAATTAATTTTTCAAAATAGTCCATGACCAAGATGCAGCAGAAAAGAAAAGTTCTGATCAAATTTTGCCGAGCTGATGTGAGGAGCGGGTTTTGTGTCCATTCCTGCCTGGAGACATGAGGCGAAGAAATGCTGCCACGAAGTCTTTCACATTGTTACAGTATACATAACAAAAGTAGTTTTCTTAATCTGTCGATAGATGGCGCACCATCTTCGTCTAAGGCGGATAGAAGTTCCTTCCTATGATGAACTAAATTTCATTAACGATGTATTGCTTTAGGTCAGTAACTCCATTTAAAAAAATATTCGGTTTAAACTCCCAATGTACCTCCACTGCAAGATGTCTTATGAATTTCCACAGTGAATGTCATAGCAGGTCAGCGACACCGGAGACGCTGCGTTTGTGTGGCTGAAAGACGCCCTATCTTTAGCTATCCCTCGTAAATACAGATTGCAGAATAGAATTCTGCTTTGTATTTTTGTTGTTGTATAAACCTAATGAATTCTTATCGATGGTAAGACAATTAATCGAACTCAACATTGGAAATTAAATGTAATATTTGCAAAATTGTATTAAGAGTAGTTTTAGAGTAATTTCTTCTTGCATGCAAGTTATTTATATTGGGGTTTATTGCAAATAGAAGCTGTTTCTAGATGTGTGATTCGAGATATATTATGAATATTTTCACGGCCGCAAAAGTACAGCTTTTAAAGGATACCTGTAAAAAGGCCGATTACTGGATTTCCGACAGCACCTGAAGGCAGCAGTCGCAGCTAGTGGGCAAGGCCAAAAAACCTCCACCATCATTATTAACCAGCTGCCGCCGACTGCAGCTACAGTTTCTGTTCTCAGGAAAAATATAGTCTGAATAGCAATAAGACCGAGTGGGCATTAAAGTGGACATCTTTGTTTCTGTTAGCAGAATCACTTTTCGGCACAGCGTTCAACGTGACAGCATGAGACTCACTCCGTGTTGTAGTGATGGGCAAATGAAGCCTCATGAAGCAATGAAGCTTTCCAGCCATTTGCTTTGCAAAAAGGTTCATACTCGATGCTTCATTCATTACTCACTAGTGACATCTGCTGGTGAAACTGTAATAGCCATATCATTCAGTTGGATCATACTTCCAAAAATTACTAAATGCAATATTGTCACAAAGTTTTCATCAAACTCATCTTTAGTAACAGGAGAATCAATGAAACCATATTTAATTGTCATATGTTTTAATTATTACAATTATTTGTAGCCAATCTAATCTTGGTTTATGTTGAACGTCAGTGGTTGTGTTGGGTTTTCTTTTATGTCAGACTGATTTGAAAATAAAGACATTTGATGTTTTGGTGTCTTGGGAGTGCAGTGCCTGTTGGGGCTTCACTTTTTCTTAGATTTATAATTGGCTCTGATCTCTTATATTTTGCTACATGTTGAATTTTAGTTCTGCAACACCATTAAATCTGATATATTTTTGCTAATCAGACTACAAATAATAGTGGAACTTTGCAGAAGGTGAGAAATTGGGAGGTGAAGGGTTAATTATTATCTAAGAATAATTTTATTGTGAGGATCTCAAAATATTCCCAGATGTCAGAGATTTTCCTCTTGCTGGCTCCATTTCAGACAGTCAACTTTATTTGTGTAGCACATTTCAGCAACAATGGAGTTAAAAGAGATTTACATTATAAAATCACAAAAGTATAGTTATATATGAAAAACAATCTACAATTGAGAAAACCCGTAACAAACCTTACATTTTGATGAGTGTCATCATTAATAAACATCAAATATGTCGGTCAATGTTTATTTTATTTGGCCACTGAAGACAAATATCCTATGATGCGATCAAATGGACAACAGCGCGGCTCATCGCGCTTTTATTTGAAAATCGACACCCAAAATGAAGCAGTCACGTGACCCATGCAATGCGAGGCCTCGTTTGTTGCCAGTCACGTGGTTTTCAGCAAGACAACACAAGCCTCGAAGCGGGGCTTCATCGGACACGCCCCTTTTTACTCGGTACACTCCTGGAAGCCTGTATTCAGATGGACCATCACTACCCTGTTGTTCCCCTTTTGTTTGAAGAACACACCCTTTATTATACACGAGTGTGTTAAATTAGACAGGTCATGTGATGTGGCACACAATAACCCAATAATGATAAAAACAACAACAAATGAGAGCACAAAAACATTCATAATGTCAGCATTAGCTCTGTTTAGCTAGCATTAGCTTCGGCCTGACTGGGATCCGTCGGAACGGTTTTCTTCTTGATGGAAAAACCTGCTGGGAAAAAAAATTGGAAATCTTTTTCACGATGTGATCTAGGCAACCCCGAAGTGTTTCAAAGTCGACAAAGACGTATTTAACTGGAGGAAGTTATGAAAACCTTTTAAGCCTGGAGCAAGAAAAAAAAGCCTCAAGCCGCCATCTTGGTCCGGATCACGTGACCTCTCTCCCCAACCATATTTTTCCGAATGTCAGAAATGTTAAACGGGCTTTTCTGGGAATGTAACAGGAAATTAGCTTCCAAACGTTAAAAAATGGGACGCAACATTAGATTCCTTTGTTATTGGAAATCTCACATCTACAACAAATAATTATGGTGTGTACTTTGTTGCTAAGAAACAAAGTAAAGTTGTTCAAGTTACGGTGAAAGAAAACCAGAACGGAGTAGCGGCAAACGCAATGAGATCGCAAAATTGATGCAAAGTTTTAATACCGGAACGATCGGTGGCATCCACTTGGTGATTTGTTTTCAGCTTAATGGTTTCTGTCCTGTAAAGGATTATGTGAAGAATGAACCAGCTCTGCTTTGAGCCGGAAGACGAAAAGGAGTCTTCGGGTTTCATTTTTCGCATTTGCGGCTCATTCGGTGAATGTTTTGTGACCAGGAAATGCTTGAATGCAATACGACGTCCATTTTATTCAATTTCCTCAAATGCACCACATTTCTAAAACACCCAATGAAAAGGTGTTGTCGGTATGTTGTTGGGGAGAGAGGAGACACGTGGTGCGAGATGCTCTGGAGAGTTTTGGAGACCGGAAGAGACCGGAGAACAATGACGCTTCGGATTTTACTAGGAGTGTTTCGGATGGGTTTTTTAGACAATAAGTGTGTTAGTTGGAATTTGTGAGTGTGTGTGCAGTGTTTGTAGTAGTTTTGTTGGTCTGTGTGTCAAAATAAGCCATGGCTACATGGCTGCAGAGCCAGCACTGATACACGGAAGAGGAGCAGACAGCCTGCACCCCAGTAAAATGGTCCCATAAGGCATCAAATACAGACACACACACACCCACACACAACAGGCTTCTAGTGACTTTGATGTACCAGTGATGTCACTCATGCTCTATGACATCACTAATGATTCCCTTTAATACCAATTCATTTGCTGTACAGGTCAGAAGAAGACCACTAACTACTGACAGGATTGTTTATCAGGACATTTACAAGATGGAGAAAACAATAGAGGAAAAAAATCAAGAGCTAAAACAGACCATCGAAACCCTCCGGTGCAAAATGGAGAGCATAAACTCTTGTCCTTGCACACCTAGTCACCTGCAAGCAGAGTATAACCTGCTCCAAGGCAGGTATGAAGCTATCCAGGAGCAGGTGGCGTCGATGTCTGCAGAGCTGAAGAAGAGAGAGGACGCATGTAGGGGTCACTGGAGGGAGATAAGGACTCTACAGGAAAAAGAAAACCATCAGGCCAAAGAGCTGGACAGACTTTGGGGAGAGCTCTACGCTCTGCGGAGAATCCAGCGAGCCAATCATAAAAGAATTAAGGTACTAACGAAGCAGATAGCAGCTGTGCAGGAAGAAAATGATCTGCTTCGACAAGGGCAGGCAGAGAAGAACCAGGAGCCAACATCAGCTCTGAGAGGAGTCGGGACATGGGCAGGGAGAGTTTTAAAGACCATGTACCAGACGGGAACTCTCAGGTACTATCTGCCAGCATGGATGTTCTAGTTCCACTGGTTGGTAGAACTCGTGCTTGCTCTACAAAGGAGTACCCAAAGGTTTCCTGAATGACGCTGCTGCACGCGCAGTGTTTTGTAGTAGCTTTAAAAATGGTGAAATGTCAATTGATAATCAACCGCTTTTTTTCCGGAGCGGGAAGCAAAACTTCATAGCCGCGCTGTGAAGCCAGAAAAAAGCAGTTGGTGGTTGATCATCAATTGACATTTCACCAAAGCGAGTGAGCCACGAGTAAACTTGAGCTTGACACATACCATCATCATTCTAAACGGTCTTCAACATTTGAACGGGTTCCGATGCTTTTCCCCCGAGCAGGAAGCAAAACTTCAGCCGCTCGCTACTCATGAAACTTCTCTATGAAGAAAAATGACAGCTAGAC
This sequence comes from Poecilia picta, assembly GCA_033032245.1. Taxonomy (NCBI): domain Eukaryota; kingdom Metazoa; phylum Chordata; class Actinopteri; order Cyprinodontiformes; family Poeciliidae; genus Poecilia; species Poecilia picta. Next base: position 16,639,979 of record CM065372.1, on the reverse strand, counting down.
AACACAGCTCTTCCAAGAAAATTCACTAGACTAAATCTTCCACATCAACACCATTTGGCACACTGATTGAGAAGGCATGGTTGAATAAATAATTAGCAGCAAAATCACTACAAAACTGCGCGTGCAGCAGCGTCATTCAGGAAACTTTTGGGTACTCCCTTGTAACTGCTGGCTTCTCCAGTTGCTGCTGGCTTACCGACTCGCTGGTGGTCGTCCTCGACTCGCTGGTGGCCGTCCTCGACACTCTGGTGGCTCTCCTCGACACTCTGGTGGCTCTCCTCGACACTCTGTTGGCTCTCCTCAACACTCTGGTGGCTCTCCTCGACACTCTGTTGGCTCTCCTCAACACTCTGTTGGCTCTCCTCAACACTCTGGTGGCTCTCCTCGACTCTCTGGTGGCTCTCCTCGACACTCTGTTGGCTCTCCTCAACACTCTGTTGGCTCTCCTCGACACTCTGGTGGCTCTCCTCAACTCCTGGTGGCTCTCAACACTCTGTTGGCTCTCCTCGACACTCTGGTGGCTCTCCTCGACACTCTGGTGGCTCTCCTCGACTCTCTGTTGGCTCTCCTCGACACTCTGGTGGGTCTATTTCTACTTTTAATTTTAAATTGATTCTTTTTATTATTATGTTGGATATATATTTATTCTTTTATTTAAATATTTCTACTTTAGTTTTTATATTGATTATTTTAGTTATATATTTAAACTTTAATTTTTACATTGATTCTTTTATTTATATACTGTATTTCTGCATATATACATATATGTATTATATATTATATATATATATATATATATAATATATAATCTTCTTTTATTTATATATTTCCACTTTTACTTTTATATTGATTAGTTTATTTATTATTATGTTGGATATATGTTTATTCTTTTATTTATATATTTCAACATTTATTTTTATATTGATTATTTTATTTATTATTATGTTGGATATATATTTATTCTTTTACTTATATATTTCTACTTTTATTTTTATATTTATTCTATCATATATTTAAACTTTAATTTTTATATTGATTTTTTTATATATTTCTACTCATATATAATTGTATTTGTTTATTCATATATTTCTACTTTTATTTTTATATTGATTGTTTTATTTATTATTATGTTGGATATATGTTTATTCTTTTATTTATATATTTCTACTTTTACTTTTTATATTTTATTATGTTATAAATATATAATTTTATTCTTTAATTTATATATTTCTACTTTTATTTTATATTGATTCTTTATAATTATGTTGCATATATATTTATTATTTTCTTTATAGATTCCTACTTTTATTTTTATATTGATTCTTTTTTTTATTATGTTGGATATATGTTTATTCTTTAATTTATATATTTCCACTTTTATTTTTATATTGATTCTTTTATTTATTATGTTGGATATATGTTTATTCTTTTATTTATATATTGCTACTTTTATTTTTATATTTTATCGTGTTATATATAATTGTATTCTTTAATTTATATATTTTTACTTTTATTTTTATATTGATTCTTTTATTATGTTGCATATATATTTATTCTTGTATTTATGTATTTCTACTTTTATTTTTATATTTTATCGTGTTATATATAATTGTATTCTTTAATTTATATATTTCTACTTTTATTTTTATATTAATTCTTTTATTATGTTGCATATATATTTATTCTTTAATTTATATATTTCTACTTTTATTTTTATATTGATTCTTTAATTTATTAGTATGTTGCATATATATTTATTCTTTTATTTATATATTTCTACTTTTATTTTTATATTGATTCCTTTATTATTATGTTGGATATATATTCTTTTCTTTATATATTTCAATACCTACAAGAAACTGCTAGCTGAAACAAAACATGTATTTGAGCTATTCTGTTTTTGCTTATGACATACTGCCACCAGATGGCTGATTTGGTTCTTGAAAAGAATTTAAGCATTTTCAATTTTTTTTAAAAAGAACAAAAAGACCATATGTCAGACGATTTCTTCTCCAAGCCCTCTCATCTCCAAAGATGAGATTGAGTAAACGTTATAATTTCAAAACTCGCAAATTTTAACAGCGTGTGAGTGTTTATTCACATTTTTGCCTGCCTAGACTTGATCTGGGAGTTGACCAACCTTGCCTTCATTTTAAAATAATGCTTGCTAGCAGTAGTTTATCATACATTTAATTTGTTTTAAAGTTTACAGTTACAAGCCATTTTTGTCTCCTTTTAAAATGCATCTACAGTGATAGCAGTCCAATTAAAACATAAAGATCTAAACATTTAGACAGCTGACATTGATGCTAGTGCCCTCTAGTGACAGTAGACAGAGAAGGCAAGAGGAAATTAAATTTATTTTTATTAATGAGAAACATAGGAATTTTAATTGAAATGTTTAAAAGCATACACTAATTTTTTTTAGTTAATTATTTTTTCATTATTGTATGTTTTATATTGTTAGTAAACTATGGCTTGTGAAATACACCCTAACTGTTTTAGGGGGAGAGGCACACCAGTGCACTGTAAACTATTAGGCACAGAAAATTAAAGTGTCCTAAAACAGCCGTAAATACAAAATAAATACAGTATAAACAAGAAAAGAACATAAGATTAAAACATCATTAAAGCAATTTAAAAGTTGCTAAAGAATAGCAAAATGCTATTCGGTTAAACCAATTTTAAATAGTTATTAGTTTTAATTAATTTTTCAAAATAGTCCATGACCAAGATGCAGCAGAAAAGAAAAGTTCTGATCAAATTTTGCCGAGCTGATGTGAGGAGCGGGTTTTGTGTCCATTCCTGCCTGGAGACATGAGGCGAAGAAATGCTGCCACGAAGTCTTTCACATTGTTACAGTATACATAACAAAAGTAGTTTTCTTAGTGTTAATCACACAAAGATGCAGCTGTTTTATCCCAATCTTCTTCTATTATTTGAGCGCTATGCCTCTTCTTGCAGCCTGAGATCATCTGATCAAAGGCTGGTAAATGGTTCCACAAACACATTTCAAGACCATGTTTTTAATATTCAATTTTTAAAAAAGTATACTTTGTGGTTTTTAACCTGTAAAAGGTGCTATAAAGTTTACTTCCACTTTGTGCCAGTGAAATTACAAATTTTATTTTTCCATTTAATGAGTGACTCCTAGCTTCTTTTGTTCAATACACTTGAATGTCGAACAATTTCTGAAGGAAGATGCTTAAGTCTGTCTTTTTAGAGATATTGTCTCTGCACAGTTTAGTTATGACCCCCAATCAAGCAAAAAAAAAAAAAAAAACTTTGTGCAACCTCATGTTGATAAACAATATTTATTGCTGTCAAACTGTCCAAGTCCATAAAGAAGTCCAGAACTGGCTAACTGCCCAAGAGACAAACCTTTCAGGAGATGCAACAATGTTTAAGGGTATATATTTGTAATTATTTCAGCTGCCTTGAATTACTGTTGTGCTGCTAATCAGCATATCTTGCCAATCTTGCCAATGAAGAATGATGCATAAGTACAGGAAAAAAAATATGGGTTTGCAGGGCTTTTGGCTAATGACCGAGGCTGGTTAGTGATAGAAGCCATTGAATAGTCTCAAAATTAAATGACTATTTACTTATTTTAAAAGACTTTGGGCTGCATCTCACAATTTCCAATTGAGCGTTTGATGTTCTTCTTCAGGTAGAACGTCAACAATTTTAAACTTAAAAAATCTTAATTCCGTGAGCAAAAACCCAAAAAAAGATATTATTCCATTTCGTTTTTGTCGTTGGAACAACCTGATTGAACTCAAACTGACAATCAACTGCAGATTATGTAATGAAGGAGTTTGATATTTGGAAAATCTTTAATAGATTTCTGATTACACCAAAAAGAGGTATTCTTGGTTTTCAGAAAATGTGTTTAAAATACGGCTACTTGAATTTCATTGGACTCCTATCTCAAGCTGTGGATGTGCGTGCGTGTGTGTGTGTGTGTGGCATGTGTCTATGTGTGTGTGCCAGCATATGGGTTACAAACAAAACAACTCACCCATGATGCCATTCATGCCAGGACTGCCCCATGTGGAGGTAAATTCTGTTATTTATTATTTTATATTGTTATTAGATTATAGAAGATTACATGATCAGTGGTCAAAGGTTCATGCCAGGCATCTCCCTTTCATCACTACAAAAGTCTGGAAAGAAGAGAACAGAATGGTGAATACACAAACTGAGGAAGTAGCATTTTTGCAAAATATGTAGTTTAGAACCAAAATTTCTTTAATTTAAATCAATCATCTTTTTTTCCCATTTCATATGACCTGCCTTATGAAGTCACGCTATCTTTCTTATGTTTCAGGTTTTGATTTTCTGTTCTATGTAGTTTTTAATGTGTTTGCACATTGGACACAATGAACTGCGGTGTCCTTTTTAATCCTCTGAGTAAATTGGTGGCTGTTAACTGCTTATCTCTGGGATAATCTGAGCTTGCATAAGATCAAATTGGTTCCTTCTCCTGAGACTGGATCAGGCAAGAGTTAAGGGAAAATGAGATTGGTGCACAGAAGAGCAAAGTGGAAAAGCAGAACCTTGAAAGGGACACACTGTCTAAATTGGATCTTCGCTAGCCAATCAAAGATTTTACACTGACAGGAGTACAAAGACAGGTGCTGAAAGTGACTGCAGACGTTACTTAAGATGGATAACTGGGACCTTATTGGAAAATACTCTGCGAGTTATTTTATGATATAACCCAGCTGTTGGTTGTAAATCTGGCATAATTACATTTTACCATTTGGGATAACTGTGGTAAATTCTCCATATTTATGAAACCCAGGACAGTGTGTGACTGATTTATGCAGGTGAAATATTGGTTTTCAACCTTCACGTTGACATTTCTTACAATAAATCACATGCTGAAACTACCTTCATTTTACATGAATGAATCAGCAACCCTTCTGCTCACCTGAAGCAATTGTGGTAACATGGGAGCGAGGAAATCTCGCAATCAGAAAATATAATAAACTACACAATATGCAAAATTGTATTTGTTGGAGACGTTGCAATTGACGGATTATTTTTAATATAACGTCACCAAATATAGCACTAATAGATTAAAAGAGCAGTTGCATTTTACTCTCATTTATGGTATGTTCTGTGAGAACAGGATAATATAGCGACATTAAAACAAGAGAAAATAGTCAGTAATAAAATCTATTAACAAGGCATGACACTGATTATTTAATACAGTTTTACAAAACAGTAAAAGAACAGTAAAAAAGTACTAGCTGATCAGTTCAGTCCCTGGGTTTCTTCAGGACAAATTGATTGGCGCTTTTTTGTGCATTTCTTCAGATAAAAAGTGCCAAAAGCCACATGTCCACTGAGGCTTAAATGGCTTAAATGTAAGAATGCATCTGCGTCTTTTAACAATCAGTTTTAAATAAAAAGATAAAAAGTAGTAATGTTTTCGATTGATCCCATCCTAAAGGAAATCTTAAACTGCCGTCACACCATTTACGTACACCAACTCAGTGCATATCAGAAATATGAATCCATAAATCGAGCAAGTCTGTAAAGAAGATTGACGGAACAACGGGGACCACAGAGTGTGTAAAATGTTGAAGAACAGCCTTGTTTCGCTCGCTGTATTATGTATCTGGCTCCCTCAAACCCAAACTCATTCATAATGGGTAAAATTTTACAACTTTAAATAGAATATTAACATTGTTGTGCACAAATGTGCTCAGATGAGGGTATTAGTAATGATTTGGTGCTAATAATTTTGGACAACAGTGGGATTTATTAGTGCTGTTTTTCACATGATGAACTTGCATTAAACATCATTCTCTCTCAATAGAGATCCACTCAAGGATGAACACTCAGTGAACCGAAAAACATTCAGGGGAACCTTTAGCTGTTTGTGGACAGAGAAGGTATTTCCCTTCAAAAGCAGGAGCTTCTTATCCTGTACACAGGTGTGGCACAAAGAGCTTCTCTCCTCTTGATGTGCACTGAAGCAAAGGTTCAGGACCTTCTCTTCACAAATGATAAGACTACGCTGTTGTTTCTGCACCCTTGTTCTATTAGTTTGCAGGAGCCTTCCTGCAGGTGAGGGAGCCGAGACAAGTAGAGCACAGAAACAGTCTCTTAATGCATCCGTTTTCTAGTTTTTCTAACCGACGACCGCAGAGGCAGCTACATCTGAAATAACTCATTTGCTTAAATGACAATTTTGTCAGGTGACATGCCGACACCAATTGCTTAAAACAAATCTGGATTTTAATAAAGAGAGACACCTCTCTCATATTCTCACCGGACCGCTTTCCAAACTGACATCCAGACTCGTTTTGCTTTCTGACAATCACAACAAGAACATAATTTGTGTGGATCAAAGCAGCTTTATTAAAAATTCTGCTAATTTAAATTGCAGTAAGAAAATAGAAGAGCTGAGAATTTAATAGATAAAATGGGCTGTTGCAAATGCTAGGCAATTACATAATCAAAATGCAAATTGGCTGTGTAAAGTCATGATCTTCATAGTTTGAAAGACTTTATTTCATTAAAAAGGCTGATGAAAAAAGTGATTTAATTGTGGTGCTGTGCATTTAGTACAAATTGTGTGTGTGAGCCGGGATTCATTAAATTGTCACCTGTGTTAAACTTCACTTAAAATAAGTTGTTGTTAAGGATAAACTTCTAAGAAATCATACATTTACAAAAGCTCTTCCAAATCATAGATTATTTTACATAGTAGTCCCACCACTGATAAAGTTAGTTTCCCCCTCCCCTTTTTTACTGTAATTTCTTTCTTAACCTTGACTAACATCTAGAAGTTGTTGCATTGGTTGTGTATTTATGTAAACCCCATTAATACCAGACTTGTACATGCATATTCCAAAGGCTTAGCACACTTCCAAATTTTCTTCCTTTTGAATCATACTCTGTAATACATTTCCAAAGGATGTTTTAGAAAGTAAATAACCGTGTCTGCTCTGTCTCCCACCCAAATATTTCAAAACACAGATCTTAAAAGTACAGTAGATTGGATATTTTCATCAATTAACGACAACCAAGTGTGAGGACTTGGGTTTTCTGTGTGCTTATTTAATGCCTGTGTCACCCCTTGATTGTTCCCAGCCGTCCCTTATTTCCCCTGATTACCTTCTCTGTGTATTTATACCCACCTGTGCCTCTTGTTCCCTGTTGGGTCCTTGTTTATTGTCAGTAATCTTACCTCAGTGGTCGAATGTACTTGCCAGTTGCTACTAGAGTCAGAGTTACTGCTGCTGCTCACTTGTGCTGCCTGGATTTTGTGTATTGATTCATCATTAAAAACCACAGTTTTTCACCATACATGGGTCCTGCTGCGTCCATCCTCACCACTACAAACCCCAACTTGTGGCACTAAGGGGGTTGTTGGTTACTTTTCATATTTTCTTTCATTTGGAATCCAATCCAGGAGTTTATAGTTAACTTGTTTTTATGTTGCAGTTTTTATTTTCTCTTTCCAAAGAAAGGAATCGTGAAAGTCAAGTGTTCTGCTTTAGATGGAAAACCTTGGGTCTATTTTGATGTTACTTTCAAAGTTTCTACTAAGCTGTTAAGCAGATTGTATTTAAAATGCAAAAAGATTCACAAGGCAGTTTTGATGTTTAGTCACAGTAAAAAACATGGAGAGGGAAATTAGCTTTGTAAGCAAAGAACAATACATGCTTATAAATATAGCAAATATATTCCACTGGGAGTGATTATTAGCTGTATTTAGGCATTCTGCGTCTGTCTCGGCATCTCAGTAACACCCTACATATTGAGGATTTATGTGGTTTTTACATTATACAACAGTTGTTTTCACTTCCTTCTAATTGAAAATCAGACACACCACTGGTCTTTGTGGTTAGCAAATGTTTTGCATGTGGAACATCTACATCAGTGCAAGAGTTTCTGGTATTTGCCCCTTATGTGGCAGGGGTCAAAGAGTTGAGTCTAGTTCAGTTCAACCATTCTAATAAGGTCAGAAGCTTTCAAATAAGAAAAAAAGGAACGTGTTTAGTTTTTTTGTATTTTACTTTAATACACTTCTAAGCTTTCCTGGATGTTGGGATTATACTTGTAACACATCTTAGCTCTCTACTTTTCCCATAGATCCTAATTCTGTCTGAAGATGGAATGACGAATGTTACAGCAGTTCTTTTAATCTCTGTAAAAGTTACCACCCACACTGCAATAAAACAATAAATCTTGCATGAGAACTGCTTCATAAGGCTGCAACTATTTAAGCATGTGCTGAAGTGGGTGTTGAAATGTTCAGATTCTTTAAAACTAAGATATACTACACGTTTTGCCCTCTTTGTTGAAACTTGGAGATAATATTTTTTTCTTAAAAGATCATCACTTACAGCCCCTTATGTGATATTTTAATCTTCCCATCTGGCCATGTTGCCCTCAGAAGCAGGAAATGCAGCTGCTCATTCCCATTACATTATAATGCCTAAAAAAATTAAATGCCATCTTCAATGCCTAACAATAGTAGACCACAAACCAAAGCGTGTCATCAAGAAATGTTCACACTTTGTCTTTGTAGTATAGCAAACGACAACGCACAACATTCAGATTTCACTTTAGTTTTTGAAAGAATGTTGTAAAGTTATTTGGCTTTCTTTCCTCAGCGCAAAAAGTACATTTTTAAGAGACATTTTTATCACAAATTGCTCCTGTTTGGCACTTCTATAATCAATAGCTGCAAATTTTACTAACCTTTTTTTTCTGTAAATAGTTGGACAAATTCCATCTGCTAAATTGAATATTTTTAACTTTCCAGGAAAATCTTTATGACATGTAAAAACATATTTATAATAATAAATAAAATGGCCCTTAATTATCAAACACAAATTAAAAGCTGAGTCATAAAATGTACTTGCTGTTTTTCACACTGAATTTAATGAATGAATGAATAAATGAATGAATATAACCAAACGACTGAAGTATAAGAAACCAGGCAGGTTCTGCTTACCAGAATGTTGGCCGCCTGGAAAAAGAGTAGACGTATTTGTGAACTGTAGCTATTCGGAGACTACCTCCCCCAGGACTATGCAAAAGCATAACAAAACTTTCTTGTCATGCTTCTGTTTTTATAAGAAACAGGTGTGTGTGTGGTGTTTCGAATACCACAATGCCTAGGGGGCTATCAGCAAAATACAAGCATGAGGGTGGAAAATGGGGGATTGCAGGAGCTGCGACAGATAAAGAAATAGCAGCTTACTGAACTGGAACATTAGACAGGATTCCGCAAAGAGCATCATTTTTTTTTCTTTACAAGTGGATAAGCTCACAAATATTTTGTTAGCCTGTGGAGGAGAAATAAAAATAATACGGCCGAGATCGATTCTTCACTTGCTGTTCCTGCTTTTTTTTTTTTTTTTTTTTTTTTTTTTTTGCAAGTTTGAGGTAACTGGTACAGAGCAGTGTGAATTAATACCACACATCCCGGACCAAATAAATCCTTGTACAACAGTACAGCTAGCTGCCACTGGAAGGCAGAAAAGTGGTAAAATTCCAGAGGTTAAAATATTAAAATTTTAAATGTTTTTTTTGTGCGTTTTTTTTGTATGTTTTTTTTTTTTTTTTTTTTTAGCAGTTTTCAATATTATCGTTTACGTTAATATCAAGATAAAAACCCGCTCTGATGAGGTTGTTCCAGCCATATTGTCAATTTTCCAGAATGTCAGTGATGCACAAGCTTTATAACTAGTGTTTTGCATGGGACATGGAAGTAATTGTTTCAACCATTATGTCTCATAATCTATAGTATAAGTCAATCAAATTTTAATCAATCAAATTTTATTTGTGCAGCACATTTCAGCAGCAAGGCATTTCAAAGTGCTTCACATCATAACAAACACAAAAACACAAAATCATGCAACACAGAATCAACTATCAAAAGAACATAAGTATCACTGACGGACATGAAAAAGATTTGGGTTTGTTTGTAAATGAAAACAATGAGCTGTAACGTCGAGCTAATTGGCACCAAATACCAAATGAGTGAGTTGTCCAAACTCATTCATCTTAACTTTGTCAAAATCCACTCAAGAGAGGAATTAAGCAGTTACGAACGTTTTGGGAGCTCCCAGTATGACCTGAAGAAAAAGGAAGGAAGAAATACGAGTGAGCATTTACGCTGCCTTCCATTTATCTTTGAAGTTAGAAATGGGGTTTAAGAATAGAAAACCTATTCTTTATGTCATCCAGCGGGGTCTGCTTATTGATAGTGAACAAGCGCAATCCACTATTAGCATTTTTAGCACTATTAGATTTCAAAATAATGGATTTTGAAAGCAGGACTGTTGATAAATCCACAACTTTCACACTTTAACTTAAGGCCTCTAGGTACTTTAAATGTGACAGTTTTCATTCGTGTAAAAATATAACACAAAGCTGGAATGCACATTATAACCAGCTGTGGAATAAAAATGTATAGGATTTTTATTTATTTATTTATTAAATATAATTTACTGTGTTTGTTTGACACTATTCTGTTGTTAAGTCAAGATGATGGTGCTTGGAAAACTTGATATTTACAGAGGTATTTCTTTTTTCAATAAATGTAGAGAACATCTGGTTTAGACGATTACATTTGCCCCCCTAAAAATGTGTTTCCTCTTGTGTGTGAATACCAACAAACTGATAAATAGAAAATGTTGGCATAAAAACAGCTCTTTTTTCCCCTAAAAGAAATATGTGATAAATCTACGGAAAAAAAAATGTTAATCTAAAGACTTGTTTAACAAAAACAATTAATTTAGTGGTTGATCCTTCATGCTGGTTGACGAAACAGCACGTATTTGGACTTTAGGAGAGATAATGGTCTGAGAGGAAAATGGTCTTACTCATTTTTATATTTGGGTGAGTGCTTGAATCATTTTCCCCTTGCCTGCAAAAGTAGTTTTGTGCATTTAGTATGAATATTTGACTGCTGAGTTTATTCTTATTTTAAAATACTGTACACTTTATGTGTAGCACAGAAATATATCCGACTTTCATATTTTCTAACAGAGCCACAGAGCCCTTCATTGTAACATTGGTTTAATTTGTATACTAGTTTATTTCTCCTCTTGGTGTCCATTTATGCATAATAGATGTAGAATGCATTATTTATTCAAGTCCATACTGAGTATTTCTTCTCAGGGCTCCAAATATATATTTACGCCGTATGAAATCCAGTCAGGATGGACCAGTCAATGCAAGAGGCCAAAGAACTTTCCAGTTCAATTTTGCTCCTTTCACTCTGTGCAACAAAAGCATTAACATTTGGGAGCTGCAATCATTTAAAAGTGTATTATTTGTAAGTTAATTTGTCATTAGCATGTCATGATGCAGTTCATACACCAATTTGCTGGACATTTGGTCGACAAGGGTACATTAACAAAGAGCTACTTTAAATAGGTTTCCACATATCTATACATCAATAGGTGACGTTTGTCCAGACATTTTCTGTGTCTTCAGTACTTTTTTTCTTTTTTGTAATTTTTAAAACAAAGAGAACTAATGCTCATAATTAACTTCCTGCAAATGTTTCTACAGTGGTTAGGTTTTAAGAATCACTTCTGCAAAACCCAAATACTGTAAAGAGTTTCAGGATGGATAGATGTATGTATGATTGGTTGGTTGGTTATAGCGGGATATAATGTAAAGAAATAAAAAAAAAAAATTTGTCCACACTTATACAGGCGTGGGAAATATATATTTTTTGATGAAATTACATTTTTCAAGGCTCCTTAGAAACCCAGTTTCAATTACATCCCTAACCCGTTGCTAAAAGAGACTCCACTCACGCCAAGGAGCCGCCGACGGAGGGGGTCATTTGTCAGAAAGACGCTCGGACGAGATGAAATCTATATCTGAAAATAAAGCAGCACGCAGGATTAGATGTGGCTAGGTACTCAGAGATTGCAGGAACAAAAGGATTAGCCAGGAAGCAGGATGTGGGTCATGCCTGGCAAAGAGTGAAACCAGCCAGTCAGCCTGCCCCAAGGCGTTCTCCTAATCTGCTGCGCTTTATGAGGGCCATGGAGGCCTCGTGCCAGGTGGTGCGGACTAGAGGGTCAACTTTGCGGGATGCGATCGAGGAAAGTCTGGCCTGTGAGGTATTCAAAGGGAAAAGCGTGTGTCAGTGAAAACCCATCTGTTTACTTATGTAAATGTCACATATTAATAAATGCAAGACTTCTTGGATTTAACAGGAGTGTTCTGCTTTGTTTTTTGGATTGTGCACTTTGACCCGCAGCCAAGACGTTAAGTCACTAAGAGGACAGTCCGCCAGATTGGCAGCTGAAGAGATTACTCCATTAAGCTCCTTGTTAACCCTATTGCATGAAGCAAATCATGAAAGATGCTTAGACAGAATCGTGTTTAGGATTTTCTGGCACCCGTTTTTTGGGAGGAAAATGCATAATAAGCATATTATCAGGGCCTGATGGCATCCCTCAATGCCAGTCATCCCTTACTGATCATGTCACAAGATAGCAACATATTTCCAAAAATAAAAGCATGTCCAGTTTATGGAATAGGAACACAAAAGATTGGGGTCTCACAATGTAAGGATTTAGCTTTTGTTGCCATTAAAGGATCAGCGGAGGGTAGATTATATCAGTGCACAGTAATTACTCCGATGTGTCCTCTACAGCACTCTCGAAAGACATAGATTTTCCTCAAGCGCAGGAAGTGGGACGGGGCGATAGATCAGATAGGACGTCGTAGAGGGGAGCGGCCTCAGAAACAGCCGCGTCTTTATCCGATGGCATCGCTCCGAGGCTCATGCAGGAAACTCGCTGACCTACATCTCTGTCAGACAGACATCTGCTACCTTCCATTCCTCACCCTGTGCCGGAGTGGAAAATCGCCAATTACCAGCATAAACCACTCTCACAGCAGCCCTCCTTGCAGTTATACTCATGCTATTAATATTCAGGTAGGGGTGTTGCACTGAGTAACCTCAAGAAATGTGTGCATCCTCATTTTACTCCTCGGAATATTAACATGTGTGGCACAGAGATAATTACAGAGATCCATGGCGGCGTGCGGTGCAGGCAGGGGCACAGCTCAGAAGGAGGAGAGATCATTATTATTATTATATCATCTCAATAGAATGGTGTATTCACTCTTGTGTTCTAGACCCCTCGAGGTCAGAGTCTAAGAAGGAGGATTACAACCTAGGAGCCAAGTAGATTAAGCAGCAGCTGACTCCAGTAGTAAACTCATTCCTCCAGCACGCACAGCTATCACAAGAAGAGTTACACTGACTACAAAAGGGTCACATCCTGACGACAAAGCAGGAGAGGGTGAGAAGACCATCTGTGAGAGCATGCAGCTATGTGTTCGTTCTCTTCAGCAATCAATCTGCAATAATCAAAGAAGAACCTGTCGCTCAACGAGAACAATCAGCCAATGCAGGTCGCTTAAGTTGCATTGTGAGCGCTGATTGTAACCCAGCGCTTCTGCAATCAGTGGTTATAAATAGATGGTCATTGCTGGCATTTCTAAAAATATGCGCAAACGTCATGAGAAGACTGGAGCAACAGCAAGATATGCTTTACACCGAGAATATCAGGAAGGGTTCTGGTATTAGGTTTGGACTCATCGTTGGCATGGCTGTTGTAGAAGTTTTGTGCTTTTATTTAGGTTGTCCATGTCTGAGGCCATGGTTCTCAGACCAAAAAAAAGGTAAAACGCTCTTACTGGAGACGGAGGTTTGGGGAGACATTCTCTGCCTAAAGCGGAGGAGTTCATCTTGCTGTCATGTTCATGAGTGATGGTGGAATGAGACGGAAAACAGAAAGATGGATCGGGGCCTCATCTTCTCTAATGTGGACAAGAAAAGGCTGGGGCCAAAAACCTCAAGCTCTCAATTTACTGGACCATCCATCCTCTGGCCCTCACCTCTGAGCTTAAGGTATTGAATCTCAAAGAAAGAAAGTGATTCTGGATGCAAACAGCTGAAATTACCTTCCTCCACAGGTTGACCGGGCTTTACCTGTGAGATAAGTTGAGCAGCTCCATTATTCAGAGGAGAACTTGGCGTAGGGCCACTGATCCTCTTCATCAAGTGGAGTCAGTTGAAGTGCTTTGAGCACCTGATCAGAATGTCTCCTGGCCAAATTGGCATGGAGATTTTCTAACCACATCCAATGTGGAGGAAACTGAAAATATACTCAGCAGTATACAAAATTGGGGAGAGGGATATTTTGGTGCTGGGCCAGTTGAATTCCCAACCTGATCTTGAATAAGCAGGAGAATGCAGCTGAGATCAGGGCTCTCGAAGAGATTAGAAGTAAAGTCACCAGAAGTGTATTTTCTCCACTGCCCGATTACATATAAAAGAAATTGTGACTTCCTTTAAAATGCAGGAATTTGGCAGAAAAAAAGCATGTTGTTTCTGCAATGTGAACTTCTGGGTCACCTGATGGCAATATAAGGACAGACGGTATATGATTATTATCTTTAATGGCTCCAGAAGCATGAATTCCTAATGATAAAGTCAAAGTCCACAAAGTGAAGCACTTTATTTTGTGACAAAACTGAAGCAGCAGTTGCTTTTCGTGTCTTTTACTCCCTATAAGACATCTCTCTGTTTATGCTGCAATCAATTACGTACTTTGGATCGTGTCACATGTGCAGCCATGTTGGGGCTACCTGGTTTAACTGAACCAATCATCTGTCTGCGTCTTTGGCGATTATTCTCAGCTGTTGTGGCAGATAATGTGGAAGATTCACAGGTTCTGGCAGAATATATAGTTGGTATTGGGAAACACAATCTGCCCCTTTTCAGTCCACCTGGCTCCGTCTTTTTGCTGCCAAATTATCCAGAAAAACATGCAGTGTTTATAACATGCGGCTCAAGGGTTTTGTTGTAACTGTAGAGAACATGAGTAAATAAGACACAAAGAAAAACACAAATAAACGTAATTTGACTTAACACCTTGTTCTTTCCTACGTTGTTTCCGATGGACAACAACTTAAAGCAAGAGTTGCTTTTGTTGTTGATAAATAAAGACTGTTACAGGGTAGACTGTACGCTCAAAGTCAATCCAGTAAGTAAATGTCTTCTTTATGTTTTCCAGAATCAGTTATGATGTTTGGAATTATTGTTCAGGTGAAACGCCAGACTGGTTTAGTTGTTTATACAATATAGCTTTCTGACGCTTTCTGCTTTCTGACAGTAGGCAGCACATTTCTCTCCAGAATGCCTTGATGGTCTTGTGGTTTCATCGTATCCTGCACAGATTCAAGGCACACTGTGTCAAATGGAGCGAAGCAGATCCAGAACATAACCAAGCTTGAAGACATCTGTATTGCTAATTAGAGGACACACTGGAGTTTAACATGTCCCCATGGTGAAATGATTTTTAATCTTTTTCATAGGTAATATTTTTTTACTAAGCCTGTTTTACTATTTAGACACAGTTGAAAACTGGTTCATTTTAAGTCGTTTCTTGTTTCATTTTCAGTCATTAGCAGAAGGGTTTCAGCAATCCATGTATGTACATGCTTGGGTTTTGACTTTGTGGGATTTGTAGAAAACCCACAACAATTTATTTCTAATTTGCCACATGAACATTCCACCTTTAAAAATAAAAAAAACAATATTTCAAATAAACTACTGCATATACAAAAAAATTCACATTGATGCTCATTTCTTTAAAGGGCTGGATCTCAAAAATAGCAAATGTTTCTAAGTTATTTCCTCTTTTTTTAGCAAGAAGAAAATCCTCTTTTGACAGTTCAGCTTATGTGAGTGGGAGTGTGTGCAAAAATTACCACACTGAGGTCATGTTTGCAAACCTCTTCCAGCTCACTTGAAAGACTAATCTCATTAATGAACAGCGATCATGCTGCATTTTGCTCCAGTGCTTTAACGTGGCCCCCTCATAGCAGCCTAAATGCCAGCTATCATGTTGAAACGTATGCTCTCGTGTGGGTGTCGGAGGGCCTGGGTAAGCTGATGCATCGGCAACATGAGGTTGATCAGAGAGGACACACGATTCATGCTTCGTGATGACATTAGCAGCACTGCACAAGGGATTTGCATTGGTCCAGCTGATAGGTAAAGACTAATGTGCAATTATACAATTTACAGTGCCTTATCACAGTATTCATACCCGTTGAACTCCATATTTTGTCATGGCACAGCCACAAATCTCAACAGAATATCAGTGAATAAACAACACAGCATTTCAGAGAAATGAACAGGGAAAGAATTAACCCAAAGAATTGGGTTAATTTTTTGGGTTGAAACCAAGATATGAGTGCTCACAAACTCCAGAGTAACTGGAGATTCTGCATCTCTGAAATGGACAAAGAGTTGTCCATTTCAGATGGACTGCACACATTCTGGAAGAGTAATAATAAAGTGAAGGAAGACATTTTGAGAAATGGCCTCCCGCCCTTGTGGAGACACTCCTCCATTAGTTTGCTTTTGAAAGAAGGTAAAAGTCCCTGGATTGTTCCTCCTTTAGACCTATTAGTTTACTTAATGCCGATTATAAAATTGTGGCAAAACTATTAGCCTGGAGATTGGAAGACATCCTCCCTAAAATAATAAACCCAAATCAGCTGGGATTTAAAAAGATGAAATATGGCACAGACAATATACTGTATGACGTGTTCTTAATGTTGTTCAGTACCTTAATATTCACAAAGAGCCAGCAGTAATTGTTTCCCTCAATGCCAAGAAGGCTTTCGACCGCGTTGAATGGCCGTTACATAAATTTGGTCTGGACGCAAATTTTATCAATCTGGTTAAAAGTTTTTACTCAGACCCAACAGCCTCAGTTAACACAAATGGTTTGATGTCTGAGCCCTTCGAGATTCAAAGGGGTTGTAGGCAGGGGTGACCCCTTTCACCTTTATTGTTTACATTGTTTATTGAACCTCTGGCCGAGATCACCTGGACTAATCCAGATGTATCTGGAAATAATATAGGCAGTAGAAACCATGTGATTTCATTATTCACAGATGATGTACTTTTGTATATGTGTAATCCTGAGAAATCAATTCCAGCTATCCTGGAGTCTATGGCTACATTCAGTGCTTTGTCAGGATACAAAATCAACTTAGGAACGTCTGTCCTGGTTGATGCAATCTCCCTTTAAAATGTCTATGAGAGACTTCAAATATCTGGGTATTTTTGTTACACCTGATCTCAATGATCGCTTGGAAACTAATTATTCATCTTTAATTCAGAAGATAAAAAATTATTTAATAAAATGGGCTTCCCTACCAACCTCTGTCTTAGGAAGAATTAACACTAAAAATGAACATCCTTCCGTGACTCAACTATTCATATCAAAATCTTCCCTGCTACTTATCCTCTGCACACTTCAAATAACTAAATTCTCATGTCGCTTTATCTGGAACAACAAACAGCCAAGAGTCAAGTTTTCTATATAACTAAACCAAAATATCTTGGAGGTCTGTCGTTACCATCCCTGCAGCGTTATAATTGGTCAGCACAACTTAAAAATAATATCAAATTGGTTTATGAATAGAGGGAACTCTTTATGGTTGGATCTGGAATCCCAATCTTATGTATTACTCACTTGGCTGTCCAACAGTTTGACTACTTGGAACCAGGCCCAGGAATGTCTGTACTTTGTGTATCTAGGCTACATGTATACTTTTATGTGGATACTATAGTGCTCCTCAGGTTGGTTGTTTTTGTTTACTTCTGTTGATACAAAGTTATAAAAATCAATAAAAAAATTTAAAAGAAAGTGAGACTGGGGGAGATGGCGTCTTCCTGTAAAAACGACGGGAATATGTGTCCATGGGCCTATAAGTGTTAATCATGAGAAAAATAAATACATTTATGTTCATTTAGCCTGTATTTAACAGATGAGACAAAATTATAATTTATCTTGTTAAAATTATTGTTTGTTTTAATATATTATATAATGAACTGATTTATTGTGACCAGCCTATCAATCAATCAACTTTAGATTAATTCAATCGATAACTTTCATCCCTTCTTAAAACACAAATGATGAATTTATGCTAAAGTCTTTAGTCAGGTAAGGTGGAGGACTCATCATGCTGTGGCAGCAAGCTGAAAACATTAGATATGCTGCTTCAATAAAATAAATTAGTTATTCTTAGGATTTTTATTTTGTTTTCATTTTAATCTTTCTGCAGATATAATTTTGTTCTGCCATGCTGATAAAGATTTAACTTAGCATAAAAAAAGATTTAATTTGATGGAGGGAGAAACAGACAGAAACCGCTGTGGCCTATATCTTGGTCATGCCTGATGACTGATGCTATCCTTTTAATCAGAGCGGCCCAAACCTGGTTCTGTCTTGTGTTTTATGGAGCACCAGCAAGTCAAGAACTATGGAGGACCAAAACTGACATAAATAAAATAATTGATATATTAATAAAATAATAAATATATAACCAACATAATAAATAAAAGAATCAATATAAAATAAAAGTAGAAATATATAAATAAAAGAATCAATATAAAAATAAGTAGAAATATATAAATAAAAGAATAGATATATATGCAACATAATAATAAATAAAAGAATCAATATAAAAATAAAAGTAGAAATATATAAATAAAAGAATCAAAAAATATATATATCCAACATAATAATAAATAAAAGAATCAATATAAAAAAGTAGAAATATATAAAGAAAAGAATAAATATATAAATAAAATAATAAATATATATCCAACATAATAAAAAAAATTATATATAAAAATAAAAGTATAAATATATAAATAAAATTATAAAATTATATATAAAATATATATCTATATAGATATATATATCTATATATATCATAATATATATCTAGTATTATCTAGTATTACGATATATATATCTATATATATATAGATATATATATCGTAATACTAGATATATATATATTTATATATATATATCTAGTATTATGTTAGATATATATATAGATATATATATCTAACATAATACTAAATACTGTAAAATAATAAATATAAAAATAAAAGCATAAATGTATAAATAAAATAAATATATATACAACATAGTATATAAATAAAATAATAAATCAATAAAATAATTTCAATAAAATATCAATATC
The DNA here is from genome assembly GCA_033032245.1 of Poecilia picta. NCBI lineage: Eukaryota > Metazoa > Chordata > Actinopteri > Cyprinodontiformes > Poeciliidae > Poecilia > Poecilia picta. The sequence goes on along the minus strand of CM065372.1, from coordinate 16,620,887 downwards.
AATAAAATAACATATATCCAACATAATAAATAATCAATATAAAAATAAAAGTAGAAATATATAACCAGTCGAAAACCACCACAGAGTCGAGAAGAGCCACCAGAGTGTCAAGAAGAGCCACCAGAGTCGAGACTAGCCACCAGGAGTCGAGAAGAGCCACAACAGAGTCGAGAAGAGCCATCAGAGTGTCGAGAAGAGCCACCAGGAATCGAGAAGAGCCACCAGAGAGTAGAGAAGAGCCACCAGAGTGTCGAGGAGAGCCACCAGGAGTCGAGGAGAGCCACCAGGAGTCGAGAAGAGCCACCAGAGAGTCGAGGAGAGCCACCAGAAGTCGAGAAGAGCCACCAGGAGTCGAGAAGAGCCACCAGGAGTTGTGGAGAGCCACCAGGAGTCGAGGAGAGCCACCAGAGTCGAGAAGAGCCATCAGTCGAGAAGAGCCACCAGAGTGTCGAAGAGCCACCAGAGTGTCGAGAAGAGCCACCAGAGTGTCGAGACTAGCCACCAGGAGTCGAGAAGAGCCACCAGGAATCGAGAAGAGCCACCAGAGAGTAGAGAAGAGCCACCAGAGTGTCGACGAGAGCCACCAGGAGTCGAGGAGAGCCACCAGGAGTCGAGAAGAGCCACCAGAGAGTCGAGGAGAGCCACCAGAAGTCGAGAAGAGCCACCAGGAGTCGAGAAGAGCCACCAGGAGTCGTGGAGAGCCACCAGGAGTCGAGGAGAGCCACCAGAGTCGAGAAGAGCCATCAGTCGAGAAGAGCCACCAGAGTGTCGAAGAGCCACCAGAGTGTCGAGAAGAGCCACCAGAGTGTCGAGAAGAGCCACCAGAGTGTCGAGAAGAGCCACCAGGATTCGAGAAGAGCCACCAGGATTCGAGAAGAGCCACCAGGATTCGAGAAGAGCCACCAGGATTCGAGAAGAGCCACCAGGAGTCGAGAAGAGCCACCAGAGAGTCGAGGAGAGCCACCAGGAGTCCAGAAGAGCCACCAGGAGTCCAGAAGAGCCACCAGGAGTCCAGAAGAGCCACCAGAGTCGAGAAGAGCCACCAGAGTGTCGAGAAGATCAACCAGGAATCGAGAAGAGCCACCAGAGAGTCGAGAAGAGCCACCAGGAGTCGAGAAGAGCCACCAGGAGTCGAGGAGAGCCACCAGAGAGTCGAGGAGAGCCACCAGGATTCGAGAAGAGCCACCACAGAGTCGAGAAGAGCCACCAGAGTGTCGAGAAGAGCCACCAGGATTCGAGAAGAGCCACCAGGAATCGAGAAGAGCCACCAGAGAGTCGAGAAGAGCCACCAGAGTGTCGAGCAGAGCCACCAGGAATCGAGAAGAGCAACCACAGAGTCGAGAAGAGCCACCAGGAGTCGAGAAGAGCCACCAGAGAGTCGAGGAGAGCCACCAGAGTGTCGAGAGAGACCACCAGAGAGTCGAGGAGAGCCACCAGGAGTCAAAGAGAGCCACCAGAGAGTCCAGGAGAGCCACCAGCGAGTCGAGGAGAGCCACCAGCGAGTCGAGGAGAGCCACCAGCGTGTCGAGGAGAGCCAGCAGGGTGTCGAGGAGAGCCAGCAGGTGTCGAGAGAGCCACCAGAGTGTTGAGAAGAGCCACCAGAGTGTCGAGGAGAGCCACCAGGAGTCGAGAAGAGCCACCAGGAGTCGAGAAGAGCCACCAGAGAGTCGAGGAGAGCCACCAGAGTGTCGGGGAGAGCCATCAGGAGTCGAGAAGAGCCACCAGAGAGTCGAGGAGAGCCACCAGAGTGTCGAAGAGACCACCAGAGAGTCGAGGAGAGCCACCAGGAGTCAAAGAGAGCCACCAGAGAGTCCAGGAGAGCCACCAGCGAGTCGAGGAGAGCCACCAGCGAGTCGAGGAGAGCCACCAGCGTGTCGAGGAGAGCCAGCAGGGTGTCGAGGAGAGCCAGCAGCGTGTCGAGGAGAGCCACCAGAGTGTTGAGAAGAGCCACCAGAGTGTCGAGGAGAGCCACCAGGAGTCGAGAAGAGCCACCAGGAGTCGAGAAGAGCCACCAGAGAGTCGAGGAGAGCCACCAGAGTGTCGAGGAGAGCCATCAGGAGTCGAGAAGAGCCACCAGAGAGTCGAGGAGAGCCACCAGAGTGTCGAAGAGACCACCAGAGAGTCGAGGAGAGCCACCAGGAGTCGAGGAGAGCCACCAGAGTGTCGAGGAGAGCCACCAGAGAGTCGAGAAGAGCCACCAGAGAGTCGAGGAGAGCCACCAGAGTGCCGAAGAGACCACCAGAGAGTCGAGGAGAGCCACCAGGAGTCGAGGAGAGCCACCAGAGTGTCGAGGAGAGCCAGCAGAGAGTCGAGGAGAGCCACCAGAGAGTTGAGGAGAGACACCAGAGTGTCGAGAAGAGCCACCAGAGTGTCGAGGAGAGCCAGCAGAGAGTCGAGGAGAGCCACCAGCGAGTCGAGGACGACCACCAGCGAGTCGGTAAGCCAGCAGCAACTGGAGAAGCCAGCAGTTACAAGCGGGTACCCAAAAGTTTCCTGAATGACGCTGCTGCACGCACAGTTGCATGATTTTGCCGCTAATTATTTATTCAACCACGCCTTCTCAATCTGTGTGCCAAACGTTGTTGATGTGGAAGATTTCGTCTAGTGAATTTTCTTGGAAGAGCTGTTTTGTCCAGCCAACTTTGTCTTCATAGAGAAGTTTAATGAGCAGCGCGCGGCTGAAGTTTTGCTTCCTGCTCGGGGAAAAAACATCGGAAACGGTTCAAATGTTGAAGACCGTTTACAATGATGATGGTAATTTCACCGCTTTGGTGAAATTTCAATTGATGATCAACCATCAACCGCTTTTTTCCGGCTTCACAGCGTGGCTATGAAGTTTTGCTTCTCGCTCCGGAAAAAAAGCGGTTGATTATCAATTGACATTTCACCATTTTTAAAGCGGGTGAACCACGAGTAAACTTGAACTTGACACATACCATCATCCTTGTAAACGGTCTTCAACATTTGAACGGGTTCCGATGCTTTTCCCCCGAGCAGGAAGCAAAACTTCAGCCGTGAAGAAAAATGACGACTGGACCAAAACAGCTCTTCGAAGAAAATTCACTGTGGGTAGACAAAACCTTCCACATCAACCCCGCTTGGCACACTGATTGAGAAGTGTTGAGGAAAACCAAATTAACTATTAAAAAAACAACTAGGCTCAAGCTTTCCTCCTGGTCCGAGGCTCTTTCTTGTATCCGAAACCGGAGCCGCAACCGTGTGGCACAAAACAGGCGCACGCTACGTGTTGACGTCACAGGAGCTCAGAGTTTAATCCAATCAGTGGACAGTATAACATAAGACAGAAAATTTAAAGAAACACAGTCACACATTAGTCACCTGAGAGAATGAGACAGATAGAGGAAAAACGAAGACGTCTTCGGAGAAATAGTCAGCCCAAAAGGAGCTAAAAATTGGCTATTTCTGGCTCATTTTCTTTGTGCAAGAGGTTTTATACTCGTAGGTGTGTTCTATTCAAATAGGGTGCAACACTTCTCGACCAACCAAAAGCTGTCTCTGACCCTTTTCAAATTCAGAAAATCCCTAGAGTTCCTTCAGAAACAAAAACGTGGCTTCTCCTTTTGTTTTAAATAAGTTAGAAGCAGGATGTCTCCGATCCCCTGTTGGTTTATGGCTTTTTCACAAATTGCTGTGAAACAGCTGGAACTTCCACTGGTGATATCCTGACATAAAAAACCTAATTTGAAACCTTATATGACAATTCACTCTAGACCAAAAAGTAAAGGTCAATAAGCCAAAATAAGTTTCTAATTCCAAAACTATTATTAGACTATTTTCGATTAAATCAGGTTACCTTTTACAACTAGCATATTTTAAATACATTTTCTTAACAGAAGGCGTGATTGGAGAAATAACTAGCGGCAGAAAAGTGTGTACAAAAACTGTGCGTGCAGCAGTGTCATTCTGAAAACCTTTGGGTACTCCCTTGTAGAGCAAGCACAAGTTCTAAATACCAACCAGTGGAACTAGAACATCCATGCTGGCAGATAGTACCTGAGAGTTCCCGTCTGGTACATGGACTTTAAAACTCCGCCTGCCCATGTCCCGACTCCTCTCAGAGCTGATGTTGGCTCCTGGTTCTTCTCTGCCTGCCCTTGTCGAAGCAGATCATTTTCTTCCTTCACAGCTGCTGTCTGCTTCGTTAGAACCTTAATTCTTTTATGATTGGCTCGCTGGATTCTCCGCAGAGCGTAGAGCTCTCCCCAAAGTCTGTCCAGCTCTTTGGCCTGATGGTTTTCTTTTTCCTGTAGAGTCCTTATCTCCCTCCAGTGACCCCTACATGCATCCTCTCTCTTCTTCAGCTCTGCAGACATCGACGCCACCTGCGTCTTGATAGCTTCATACCTGCCTTGCAGCAGGTTATACTCTGCTTGCAGGTGACTAGGTGTGCAAGGACAAGAGTTTATGCTCTCCACTTTGCACCGGAGGGTTTCGATGGTCTGTTTAAGCTCTTGATTTTGTTGCTCTATTGTTTTCTCCATCTTGAAAATGTCCTGATAAACAATCCTGTGAGTCTTTATTGGTCTTCTTCTGACCTGTACAGCAAATGAGTTGGTATTAAAGGGAATCATTAGTGATGTCATAGAGCATGAGTGACATCACTGGTACATCAAAGCCACTAGAAGCCTGTTGTGTGTGTGTGGAGTGTGTGTCTGTATTTGATACCTTATGGGACCATTTTACAGAGCTTCGGAGCGTGACGTCACTGCTCTAGTCGGAGGTATCAGCGCCATCTTTGGTGTCCATAGACAACAGTCTGGCAGATTTTTTCAATCCAAGTTACTTAAAATAATTTAGCTATGGTACGAACTTGCTGCGTTATTGTCTGTAATGTCCGATCACACGACTGAAATGGTAAAAGGATGGAAAACGGGACTTTTGTTTCACTATTTTCCTGCTTGGAAACAACGTGAGGAGGCTAAGCTAACGGAGCTACGAGAAGAAAACGATGTCCTGGTATCAGCGGTGAGTCGCTGATTTCACCTTCTCCAACATTCACAGATACCTACAAGTTTCCTCCAGACATTTCCATTCTGGTGAGTGAATAAATTTGATTTGTTGGTTTTGTGTCATAATGTTCTATGATTTTGTCCGAGTGTCTCATGATCAGTTTCTGTTGTTTAGGTCGGGCTAATATTGTTTATGTAGCAAAGTCCGAGTTTTGTCAGTGGACATCGAGATTATTCCATTATTGTGAAGTAAACTATTTTACTAGTGTTATCAAATTTCCAGTATTCATAATGATGTGATCTGATATGTCCTCTTAAAGGCAAACCGACGTATGAAACGGATGAACTCAACCTGACTGGGGTCCAGAGCTGAATATGGGTCACTGAGGTCAACGACATGGGCGTCAATTAAAGAGGAGATACAGCAAAACCATCAACAAGTTACTGAGACTGTTTTCATTATTTACCCCAGAAGAGATAAATATTGGAAACAGAGTAGAGGCAACAGAAGAGGAGCAAGTTGGAGAGGCTGAGGAGGAAGAAACCAGGATTTGAGCTCAGCAAGGCTGCAGACTGAAGAGGAACAGGAACCATTTGTGTTGAAATACAGTTGGAAGTGGCTGTTTTCTCTCATTTAATCATTTAATGTATTAAACATTCATGAATCGTTTGATTCAAGCACTTCAAGTTGCATGTAAATGTGAAGAAATGAATCACATTTTAAGTAAAAATTTGATATTTAAATATTTCATGTAATAAATTGAATGTAATGATATTATATTTTTAAATAAGTATTTTATGTGATTAAAGTAAACAATTATATAATCAAACATCTGTTAGGACACTGGGTTTGTTTTGCTTTTCATTTTATTTAGCTTAATGTGAAGCTTGAGTCTTGTTTGCCACCTTCATCAGATTATTTGCTTATAAAATATTTATCTCAAATGACAAATCATAATAGATGATGGCCAGCCTGTCATGCAGTTAACTGATTTCTTCCTTATTCCCCAGGTTTGCCAGGGATTCATAAACAGGGAAAGTTAAAACAATTATTTCATATTTAATGTTTTACCAACCTGCATCTGGCCAGAGTTCCTGCCACGCAACTGGATGGTTATTTTATAATAACTACTAAACACTTATTAACAAACTTATGTTTCCTTTGTTATCATAATGAAGTATGATCTAGTAAGATACCAACATAGAAAGAGAAACATAATTTTTGTTGGAGTGTCTTTATTAGAATAACAAAAAAATAGATAAACAAAAACAAGTAGATAATCGGTCCATAACTCCAGGAAATTCATAGACTGTCAAAAGCAAATATTACCATAATTTAATAGTTTTTTTCTCTAAGAAGAGGAGGAGACAGTGAAGAGAACATTGGCAGGACGCGGTCCGGGTTAGGGTTAGGTCCAGGATCCGGGTACTTTGAGCGTTCTTGCCTGGATGTGTACTTTGAATTGGAACAGAACTTAGGTTGCTGTCGATGACGTTTCATGAGGATGCGAGAACACAAGTACAGACAAGAACGCATATTGAGAAACGGCCTCAGAATGTTTTGGTCTATTTTCAAAATTCTATGCGGTTAAAAAACAAACAAACAAAAAAAACTGTCAATACAACTTGAATTCACCTTAAATCACAGATTTTGAGGCTGTGAGACACTTGAGACTGGGGCTGAAGTTTACTTTCCAGCAGGATAACAATTCAAAACATACAGCCAGAACTAAAATAAAATAGTTCAGATCAAAGAATATGAATGTGCTATAACAGTCTAGTCAAAGGTCAGACCCAAAATCCCACTGGGAATTTTTGTGAGTATTAAAAATTGATGTAATTGATACCCAGTTTCACTAACCTTGAGCTTTTCCAAGGCCTTCCAGGGTGCTCCTCTCGTGGGTCATTTCACAAGTGCTGCAGTATTCCATTTTTTCCTAATAATCAGCCCGGACCTTGGCAATGACAAGAAATAAACTTTCTTCATTATTTGAGAGAAAGATAATTAAATATAATCAAAGAAAGTCTATTCACATTTAATAAAAAGCAACAAAACTGATGCAGCTTTGTTCTGAAAGCACTTGTGAAGAAATGAAATGGTTAAGGCACTTTAAAGGGTGGAAGGGGGGTGGAGGGTTGTCGTGAATGGAAACCAACTCTAAGGTCTGGTAAACACTTGAACACACTCAAGTGACTTCTTATCTAACTGTGGCAAGTGTGAGGTTTCATCTTATTAGACTTTCAGAAGCAAAAAAAAAAAAAAAAAACTCAGAGTGAATTTTTTCCCCTCATATGGAGAGATTGGCAGGGTAGTCAAGAGAAGTGATTTCAGCTCTGCATAGAATTGAATTGTGGGGGGGGGGGGGGGGGGAGTGGTTGGTAAGCTCGGCGCTTAATTTGCTCTGGAGTGTGTATTCTCATACTGATATGCCAAAATGTAATTGAAGTCTGTACAAGAGTCGCTTGTTTTCATCGGAGATCCGAGAGTGTTCGTTTGAGATTTCCTTTCCTTCCATGGGAATCATATCGCCGGAACAGTGCGCCTTACCGAACCCACACCTCAATCAGTGCGTACAGTGGAAATCGCTGTCTTATCTGGATGGGGTAGGGAGCAACAAATGAATTGTGTCGGGGCGGCCACAATCTTATCTAGTGCAATAATAAACGTACAATACGCAGCACCTGGGTGTTAACCGTCAAATCCAAACACAACTACACGCTTTCTGATTGGCTGGGGTTGTGACATATGGAGATGAATGTCAGTAAACACTGGTGCGCACACTGAGTCACAGCCACTTCCCACACACCTCTCCCAGTGTGAGTCCCGTGTAATGATCTGGGGAGTCTGGACAGCCGTCTGCTCGGCTTCACCGCGCCATGGGGTGCTGAGCTGAGCGAGAACGGGAGAAACCACGGACATGACAGGAGGAGAAGGTTTCCTTCCTCCTCCTTCTTCTTTTTTTTTTTTTCATTCTGGCAACTCTCACTTTCCTGGGCAGAGATGTGAGAAATTAACAAATACAGCCTCCTGCTGAGACCAAAGAAGTTTAAAGCACAAAAAAAAAAAATAATAAAAAAAATAAAAATCTTTATAAATGGTGGCGGTTCACTGAGCTCACTCAGCAAATCCACTTCTAATACTATGACTATCTATCCGTGCAGTGGTTGTTTGCTTTCTTTGATGGAGAAGGAAAGAATAAAGAAAATGTAGTGACTGTGTTTTGAAAAGCTACTTGAATGAAACCCATCCCATTATTTCCAATGAAAGAACAAATTCCTTGTGTTTGTTGGAGCATAGACTGAATTACACCCTGTGGCATTCAGTTCCTGTGTAAATAAAACTCAAACATTATCAGCAGTGTCAACACTTTAGACTAGTGGTAACTTTCAAATCAGAGTTTCTCCTCAGTAAACACAGCTTTTACCAAGCATCACTATCTTCATTAACTTTGTCCAACAGTGATAGAACTGAATTTTATTGCAGCTTGTTGTGTTATACCACAATAAAAAAAAAAAGAAAAGAAGAAAAACATTATTATCCTATAACTTTATTTGAAGAGTGTGCTTGAAAATTAGAGTCCAATTTTTGACCCAGAAGTTGAAATTTCCAATACTGACCTGATGTATTTCTCGGTCTTCAAGATGTTCTTTCTTCACTGTTGTCTGAAAAACCTCTGATACTTGAAACGTTTTTCACATAAAATCGATTTATTGATTGTGGGACTACTGAAACCATTTAGGATGCAATCAATTTTATTTATGGGAATCAGAGTTAAGGAGGCCTATGCAAATGTGACCACACTGTTTAAATGAAAAATGGCGACAAACATTCAAAATTATACACCTTTAATCCAGCTCACAATCACATTCTACTTCACTGGTGTATCACATGAAGTCCCAATAAAATTCATTTAAGCGTTCTGTGTGAGAAGACCAGACGGATAATGACACACTTCTCCACTGATTGCTAGAGAAAAAAAACTTAAAGATAAAAGGCCGCAGCCTAACTTGGGGGTCCTAAACCCTTAAAACTATTCAGTAAAGTTTAAAAATCTTCACAGAACTTGCAATTGGGACATTAATCAAAAGGAAGCACATAACCGCTGGTTTAAGTAGGTCACTCTTGCTGAGTTTGTTACTTTATTTTTGTGCTTTAACCTCACACTCACACACATAAGGCTATTTGAGATACTCGTGGCTTAGAAGAAGAAGGAGATTTAACACGCAGATGTGCTTTCACATGTCACAGCTGTTTACTGAAAGTCTGACCACTTAATGTAAATCCCCAGCAGGATGAAATCTTGTCCTCTGAACATGAGCTAGAGGTGCATACGCACAGAAACTTAACGTGACCTGGTATTTACTTGTTCTTTTTTTTTTCCCCACTGCTGTTTTTCCACAATCATGAATGCCGGAGAAGGTGAGAGTTTGGGATAAGAAGCTTATTGGCAGTGCAGCCCTATTATCTTGGCACAAAAAAAAGTAATGTGAAAGGAGGATACAGAATAATATGCAGAGGAAGGAATAGAGTAGATGCAGAGTTTTGGGGGAAAAAAAGAAGAAAAAGACTCCCTATAGGGTTCTGTAATTCACAAATGAAGGAGTTGTGACTCTGAGACACCCAATTTGACAACGTGCATTAAAGCAAAGAAAGAAAAGGCAAGAGGCGAAGCCTGATAAGAGAGCTGCTCGCAGTGGAAAAACTAAAAAAAACGAAAAAAACGAGAGACAGAGAGTGATCGGATGATGAGCTGGAAATATGACAAAATTGCCAGTGCTGGAAACCAGCCATCTAAAGATCCCTGAAACAATAGCACCACGCTTGGCAAAGTACACAGTTGACGGGATTTGGCTGAGTGATACACTTTCATTCACTTTATCTCTTCTCTGTGTACCTTAAAGGACACACTGTGCTTCTGCATCACAGCCAAAACCCATTTTTAACTAATTCTATAAATAATGGGCTCTTTTTGAAAAACGTTCTAATTTAAAATTTTCTTCACAATCAAATTTGAGCAGCATGTTAATCCACACGCTAACTTTATACCAGGAGATAAGAATTTAAGCTGATTTAACACAGAATGCTAAGATTTAACCAAAACTATTTAAAATTAAACCTTCCATGGGTGATTTGGTCTGATGTTGCGTGGTCAGCTTTAATTCTGGCAATTACTCCGTGTGATCTGCTTTGTTTAAGGAAAAACACATTAAAATAGCATTTTCCATGATTATCTGTGGAAAGAGGTCAGGTAAGCCAGCTGATTTCAACACACTATGAAGTACGCTCTGAAAAGCAGACAATTTAAGTACGGAAAAATGGAAAATCAACAACAGCATCGCATTTACATGAATCTTAATTCTTAAATCTTAGCCTTGACAAGGCTGATAAGTTGGGACAGTAATTTTGTAGCTTCATGAAGCTGCTTTTTATTCTCACACTTAAAGTGGAAATTTGGTATTGACAAAAGAAATAAAAAGAAATTATTTCTGGTTTGTACCTTGATTTGGAAAAACAGAGGGTCTTTTCATGGATCATCTGAAGCTTTGGTTCCCAACCTGGGTCCTCAGGGACTGCAGTCGTGCATGTTTTAGATGATCTTAAAAAAAACCCTAATACTTCTCTGTCTTAAAAACATGACATGTCTATGTTGCTGTACAAAGTCCTTGCTGTGCATGGGAGCTAAGTCAGATGGGTGTTGCCTTTGGGTAAGCTAATTGAAGGATTCTTGCTAACATCATCTCGTCTTTGAACATGACCCTGGAATGGATATTTTGTAAAACATTTCCTCTTTCTGAATTCCTCCGTATTGCTCAGATAAATCAAAGTAATGCAGAGCAAAAGGCTACAAATTTCTTACAATTTTTTGTTGGTGCTTGCAAAATCTAGTAAAAGCAGATGCATTTTCAAAGTAACACTCAACCTTTCCCCAAGTAATCCTTGTTATTTGTTCATTAATTTCCCCTTTGGTGGTTGGGGTAAGAAGCCCATTTTACATCTCTTGACATCCAAGCAGAAGTAAGACTTGCCAAAGAAATCTGTGAAACTCTTTAGACAGCTGCGTGTCGTCTCTACCAGCCTGCTCCCAGTCTCCATGGTAGCCAGTTTTTGCTTCTTTTGCTTTAATCCATATATGCCACAACAGTAGGATGTAGCAGACCCGTTCCTTTGTTATCTGGCTGGAAGGACATTAGAACCCTAAACACCTAGTAGTGCTGGGGTATTGTATTATCCTGGGTATATGTTTTGGTATTGACATGGTGCAGAACAATAATGCTGCAGTCTCTTATTTGCAGCTGTAAATAATCCACCCTTTGATTTAAGGACCAAGCATTAGCAGTAAGAACAGTGGTCTGATTGTTTCATGCAGGCCTGCTAAAAGCTCAGTTAATGACTCTGCTGTATCCAAGCACATTATATTTTATGCATCCAAATTCAGTCAGCTTGGTCAACTACTGGCAGCCTCCACAAGAATGTGCCCCGTAGTAAGCATTTTCTTTCAGACGTCATTGATGATTATCCTTATCTCCCCTGAAAACAAAACAGAAAGCCTGCATGGAGTCAATATTAAACATATGTCTCCTTGAGCACCACAGGCTGCCGAGAATATACACCTTTCATGGAATTTGAATATTCCTCTTTATCCAGCCATGATGAGATTTTTAAAAAAAAAAAGAAACACAGAGACATATTCCTTTCCTGTGCCCAAGAAAAGCACCAAGAAATGACTCAAGATTATTTTAAGGGGAACCAAGTCAATTTGTGCCTTTTTTACTATTTTTCTCATTTTTATGTTCTGGGGCTTTGAAAAGGCACCTTCAAATACCATGTATATATGAGTAAAAAATATCCACAGCACTTCTGGAGTGCACTTCTATGAATATATCGACAAGGCATCGAGGTGTCCTCACTCGTTGGTGTGATTAACTCTCAATGCTTTAGCAATTGCATGGTAACTGCATTTCTTCACTTCTGCACTTCAGGCCTCTCCTGTCAAGATGCACTGGGTTTTTGTAAATCAAATAATTAAGAACATTATACCCATTACGTAAGAACGTATACCAAGTACTGTTTGACATGTACTAAATTCTATTAATATTTTGGAAAGTGTTAATCCTTAAAACGGGGTAAAGGCACTTTACATTATCAGATATATTAACTCAGTAAATTGGAAGAAATCACACTTTTTATACCACAGATGGACTAAGACTGCAAAACAAGACTTATAATTCTGACAGTGCTATGGACTGAGTAATGATTCATTGCAGCTTTTTTTTTTTACTTTTTAAAATCGCCAATGGGCGTATAAATATTGAACCATGTTGAGGTTGAGAGAGAAAAGTCTAATGTGCCACGTGAGACAGAGATGTAGCTATGGCTTTTACTTACACAAAGTCATACTTTTTTTTTTTTTTTAAGGTTTTGCATGTAAGTCGAGAATTCAGTGATTCAGCGCTACGAAATCTAAAAACAAATAGGATCTCATTTGCGGCTGAGTTATTCTGTGAGCGCAGCGAAGCTTTTGTGTGTCCCACAAGGCAGTCTTTGCGCTGCTAAATATGACATTACAGGAATGAAAGTTTATTTTGTTTTCATGTGAATCCAGAACAAAGCACTTACCAGAGGACTCCAATAAACCAAACCCACGCACATGTTGGCAGGAAAGAAAAACAAACATGTTGGGGTTGTGGGTCGGGTGAGAAAAGCAGTATCATTCTGTCAATATGTTTTATTTACTGTGCCCACATGGATGTAGCTGATGATGCTTTAAGTGAGAGCAAATGGATTTTTATTTCCTGTGAAGAGATGACAGGAGAAGCTTGATGCCCAGAGAGCAGAGCCTGTTTGTTCCAGATAAATCTTGGCCTCCCTGAGGCATTTGGGTTTTTTATGTTAAGTAAACAGTGGAAGAAAATGTCTAACATCCCCCATATTACATGTATTTCAGTTCCATGTGCATTTACTGTGTATCTAGATGTTCTTTTGAAATGTCTTAATGACATATTATGAGTAAAAACTAGTGCATCACTGAAGGTGTAGAAACAAATCAATATTAAAAGGCTTTATTTAAGCAATGTGGAATCTGAAAAGTGCAGCGTGCACTTAAATTGAACGCCTTTTATTCTGCAACCCTGTGATGGATGCTCCTATCACCACCACATAGTGTTAGTATTTGTTTCCCTTACAAAATAAGCTAAAGCAACATACGAGACAAAAAAGCAAAACTAATTCTAACTCAACACAACTATAGGTGAACATTAAAGTGACAAAATTAAATAGCCACGGTCAAGTTTAACAAATAAAGTTCCCTCCTCAACCTTTTGGAAAAAGAAGCGGTATGTTCCAGACTTCCTCCTCCAGCTGATCTGTTTGCTGAACCTCAAAGCAAAAAGAACAAGTGTAAGTAAACCATTCAAATACAAATGAAAGTGTTCACAATTTAGAAAATATGTATCTAAATAAAAATAATTTTGACTTATGTTTACTGTAATCTATAACTAATAATAATGTAAAAATGTGGTGGTGCTAAGAGCATCCACCACATATGGTTTGGAATTAGGGTGTGTAACTGAGGTTCACCTTCAAACAAGAAAATAACCCAAAACTCACAACTGTTACCATAACTACACCGGACTGTTTCAGATAAAATAAGATACATGTTAGAATGGTCAAATTAAAGAATAAACACAAATCTGATAATCTGTAGCTAGACTTGAATTGTTGCTTTTCATGCAAACATGCTGCATTCACTCTGACTGGGCACTTGCAAATCTGTCAGAAAAAAACCTCAAAATACCAGCAGCTGTAATTTTAAATAAAGGTGGTACTACTCAGACGCAGGTTTTAGAATAATTTGTAAAATAACTAAATTATCAGATTCTTTCTTACAGTTCACAGTCGTTTGCTATTAAGTGTTAGTTTGCAGATTTTGGCTGTGATGACTGTGTTTGGTATGTATAGATCCCCTTATTGAATCATTTAAAGCATTTTTTATTTTTGCCATAAGGGGGCTTTAAAGAACAATCAAAACCTCTTGTTTTTCTTCCAAAGACATATTTAAAATGAGTACTAGAAATTACATCTGTAAAAAAGAGAGAAAATGAAGACAATTTTACTTATACCTTAAAAGTATTTTCTTCAAGGCAGCTTTAAGAAGCCCTGGATGCATGTTTTTTTTCCCCATTCTTGTTCAAACAGATAGAACAGGAACAGTTGTGGAGAAATGAGGCCAGACAACAGCACTGCTGTACATCAAGAGAGAGAAAAAAAGGGTAACAAAGTGTTTGGATGACTAAACCTACTGAGCACGCTCATCATAAGCATATTCTCTCTTTTTTTTTTTCCACGGCACAATTTTGTTGATGCAGATTTGGCTGCTGGCGACAAACACGGAATGTTTTACATTCATTCCCATGTGAATTGGTGTCAAAAAGCCTCGCAGGCATCTTAATCCTTCTACATCAAAATGGGACACGTTTCCCATAAATTACAATAGCGCTCTTGCATAATTATCGCGGCTCGCATGCAACGTAAACAAACGGAAGAGGCTTGAGTGAAGTGAATGTGAAAAAGGTGTGACTTTATGGAGAATTGTGAAGAGTGCTGTTGAAGTATCTCCAATAACAATGCACTTAAACACACTTGCAGTAAGGACTTCTGTGTAATGAGAACAGTTTCTTGAAGTAGGTTTAATCAGTTTTTCCTTCTCATTAGCAATGGCACAGGCTACGTAAAATGATTTCCAAAACATTCTTAACACCGAGGTTGAGCATGTATAAAATTAAAGTCCAATATATCAATCTGCTTGACACTTCAGCATTGTACAACGCTAGACAAATTTGCTATTAAATTGGCTTTAGAAGTAACAGTTTGTGCTACACGATACATCAGACATATACTGTCATTGCAATATCGGTCTGTGCAATAAATATTTGACAGGTGAGAAAACAAAAACAGTCAGCAAATATCTTCCAAGTGCTTTGAAAAGACATTTTGAATATAAAATATCCAGCCTGTTAATGTAGCATCAGTGCATTGGAGGTCCACACCTGACACTGATTAGGATGTCTGAGAAGCTGTAGTATTAAACACATATTTAAACAAAGAGAACTGAACTAACATTAACAGTATCATAATAGCAAAGCCTTTCACATGTAAACACTTGATCAGGGGTTGAAATGTGACTTTATCACATGCATATCTGGATGACAAGATCGCCGTATTTCCCAGGCTTAACGGTCTGACTACAAATTTTCAGTTTGGATTGCTGCAATACAAATTCAACTAGCAGCAATGACACCTTGCACTCCAAATTATAATGGATCTTCCACTATTTACTTAGGATGCAGTGACTTTATACCCTCAGTTTTATAAATTGGTTATTAGTGGATTCCAAGGATGAAGCCAAGTTCAAAGCACCCTGTGGATAACTCTAATTTGTATAATGTGTGCTTGTACATGCCTTCCATAATCTTGAGACTTTAAAACTGTGTGTTCTTCCCTACCATGAGGGATGTTATCTCCTTTTAAATGCACATCAAGGAGACAAGAGCAATAGCAATAGAAATAGTGCTGCTTACACAGTTTGACATTTCTTTAAGAATGATAAAGAAACGAACAACCTCTGGAATATTTTATTTCTGATCCTTACTTCTTGGGAAGACCATTTACTGGGAGGGCAGAAGGGCTGCGTTGTTGTGTTACAGAAGGTAACAGATAGATTGTTACTACGCAGTAACAGGTTACTGATTAGGAATGGGGTCAGCTTTCATTGTATTGGATCAGCGATGTGAACAGCTCTCAATGTAGCTTGTGGTTAAAAGCAGTAGGAAATTATTTGGTCCTTCATATTTAGTTGACTCAGAAGTGGAATGAAAAAAGTATTTTTTTTAAAAATAAAATCAAATGCTAACATTAAATGAGATCATTCTGTTTATCAGCGTATGACGGGCTTGTTCCACTGTGTTTTCAATTTTAAAAACATGTAAAGAATGTTTTCTTTACATGTTCAGGGTTGACCGGACCCTGAGGAAGATTGTGGAGAAGGACCAATTCCAGACCTTGGAGGAAGCAGTGGACTGAGTCTGGAGTAGAAACATCCAGAGCCACCGTTCACAGACGTGTGCAGGAAATGGCCTGCAGGTGCCGCATTCCCCAGGTCAAGACACTTTTGAACAAGAAACAGCGGCAGAAGCTCCTGACCTGGGCTACAGAGAAACAGCACTAGACTGTTGCTCAGTTGTCCAAAGTACTTTTTTGGATGAAAGCAAATTTTGCATGTCATTCGAAAGTCAAGGTGCCAGAGTCTGGAGGAAGACTGGGGAGAAGGAAACGCCAAAACACCAGAAGTCCAGTGTCAAGTAGCCACAGTCAGTGATGGTCTGGGGAGCCATGCAAGCTGCTGGTGTTGGTCCACTGTGTTTTATCAAGGCCAGGGTCAATGCAGCAGCTATCAGGAGAATTTGGAGCACTTCATGCTTCCATCTGCTGAAAAGCTTTATGGAGATGAAGATTTCATTTTTCAGCATGACCTGCCACTTGCTCACAGAGCCAAAACTTCTGGTAAATGGTTTACCGACCATGGTATTACTGTTGGCCTGCCAACTCTCCTGACCTGAATCCCATAGAGTGGGATATCTGTGGGATATTGTGAAGAGAAAGTTGAGAGACGCAAGACCCAAAACTCTGGATGAGCTTAAGGCCGCCATCGAAGCAACCTGGGCTTCCATGACACCTCAGCAGAGCCACAGGCTGATTGCTTCCATGCCACGCCACATTGAAGCCTGCACAAGGATCCTTGACCAAGTATTGAGTACATAACTAACACAATTATTTGAAGGTTGACTTTTTTGGTATTAAAACACTTTTCTATTATTGGTCGGATGAAATATGCTAATTTTTTGAGATAGGAATTTTGGGTGTTCATGAGCTGTATGCCAAAATCATCAATATTAAAATGATAAAAGACCTGAAATATTTCAGTTGGTGCGCAATGAATCTAAAATGTATGACAGTTTAAGTTTTATCATTACATTATGGAAAATAATGAACTTTATCACAATGTGCTATTTTTTTGAGAAGGACCTGTATTACAACCTGTGGTAAATATCTTGTATTTAACAGCACAGCTGCTCTTTTTGTCATTTTCTAAACAGTTAACCTCAAAAATATGTCAGATGTTTACTTTGGAATTAGATGGTTGAATTTAACCTGCCTTTATAAATGTTAAAGAAAAACCTTGACAGAAGCACATGAAACAAATAATTAAAATTTACATCACTGAAAAAGCAGAAAAGAAGTCTCCCTCTGTCTAAGCTCACTAAGTAACACCAAACAATTCTGTGGGGAATAAACTGTCAGAACATGTTGAATTTACTTTTTTTTATTATTTTTGAGCGGCGACCTGCAGCAGTAACCTTTTGTAGCACCAAAGATTGCCAGAGAACTGTCTAAAAATTTAAAGTCAGGTGATAACACACAGGTCAGCGTGATTTAAAATATGCTGGAACCCAAGTAGGCCATGGTTTGTGTTCCATAAAATTCCGAAATATTTTAGGCCAGGTTTTGCATATGTATGTAACCCATGCCTGCAGTCTGAATTTATGATTTGACTTTAAGTCCTTCAAAAAAAACAATAACACAATGTCAGTGTCAGGGTTTCGTTTTGTAACAGCTGCTCTTACAAGGTGCCGTCACTCCTGAAAAGGTAATTCATGCAGACTTCAAAAATCTTGCTGAGCCATGTCAGTCCTCAGGTTTCTCCTGTGACCTAAAAGGTATTTCTCTCTCAACAATATGAAAATAACTCCAATTTTCAGTAATACAAATAAGTTTGACTGATTTTCATATTATTGCTTGAAAGATTCCTGGAAATTCAGGCATGAATCATAAAGTAAAAAAAAAACAAAACATGGTAGCAATTTAGAGTTAACATTTGTGTCACCATTACTGAGCACTGATATTGCATCTTAGATGATATATCCATCAGGAAAAAAAGTGGCTATTCCATTATTGACTTTGACAATTATGCATAATTTACATACCAGTTCACTATATTACTTGAATTCCAATTGAATACAGGTTTGAGGTTTATGATTGTATTGTGGCAAAATCTGAAAAAATTCAAAGAATACTAGTGTAAAAAAATATCAATAAAGCATTGTATTTTGGTTTTTTTTCATTCAATGTGAAGAGATCCAAAATATTCAGATTAATTTCTGGCTTCTGAGAGTGAACCTTTTGCCAGCACATCGAATAGCAAGATAATGGAAGCAGGTAGGTGTTGCTTAGAAATGCATATTAGACGGTATCTGGCTGAGTGCACACTTTATGCCCAGGCATTGGTGTAAAACACATACTCGCATTAACGCTTGATGTACAAAAATCCTAAGTACTTTATTTATATCCATCAGGCTAATTAGTGTGCACAGGATCCAAATACTGAGAGGTTCTTACAATGTTTGGACAATTATAAGTACATAAAGTGCCATCTGCTCGCGAATGCCTGGCTGCCCGTAGCAGCTGAGATGGAGATTAAAAAAAATTGCCAACTGCCTGCTCAGATCATGTATAGGTTCCTGCTAAATACATTGATTTATGTCAGCTCTGCTATAGGAGTTACAGACCTCTGTCAGCTCAAAATGAATGACATTTTACTTCATTAAAACCATGAACATAGCCCAAACGCTGACTTTTTCAGATTGGAAGATCTATTTGTACTCAAAACATCGTAGGTTCTCCTCTAACTACAAACAGCCTCCAATTAACTCAAATGCTGTGAGTTAACCAGAAGCCTACAAAGCCATGGGATCTTTAGCTGGGCTTCCCAAAATTCCTTAAAGGCATTGTACTCTTAGTATATGTTATTTACTAAATTTGAAGAAGGTAGCGCATTCTAAAAAAAAAAAAAAACGATTAATTAAAAATCCCCTTCTTTCTCACGATTATGGAATTTTGCAAATGGATATTGAAAATTCTTGTTTGTTTTAATTAAATAGTGACTATATCTTTCTGTTTTCATACAGGGTATGTAAATATCGGGTGTAAGTGGTATTTTTCACATTTTCTCCAAGGCTGATTTCTTTTTTAAGACAATGATGCATTTAATTTTAAATTGCCGTCTAAAGTATCACAATCTATGCACACACTGTCGCTACACCTTCCCTGTAAGTCTTAATTGAAATCATGTTAATAAAAGCAAAAAAAAACAAAAAAAACAATGAATGTTTTGCATCTATTTAATTTCTGGTGAAAGAAAGAAATTCGATTCATTGTGACATGTAGTGTGAACATAAAAAGATGAAACATTGTTAAATTAATTACGAGTTAACATTTTTAGAAGGCAGGAAACGTTTTTTGTGCTGCATTTCTTTTCAGTCCCCTGATAGTACATTGTCTAAGTTGATGTTTGCATATTTAAGCTCAAGGGTAAGATCTCAATCTCACATCATTTGCACCAAGTTTATTTTTAACCATTCTTTTTGGTGTTACAGGCATGTACTTTTGCATGTCTGTTCTGTAGGGAGTTCAATTGAAATCAATTATTATGTTACTTATTTGAACAGTGTGATGTGTGTTTATTGTCAGAGTTTCAATTAAGGCTTTACGCCTCCTCAAGCTCACTAGGAACTTTGAAGATTGGACAATTTATCTTGTTATGGCACAACTTTGATGTGCTGGGAGTGCATAAAGAACAATGCACTACTCACTGTCAAGAGTTAGTCCAATGGCTGCAATTAAGTTTTTTGGAATGCTTAAACCTGTTTTAATGATGTCCTCTTGACATAATGAATTTTTTAAAGAAACTTTTCTATTGCATGTTTCCGGGCAACGATTATCTGAAACAGCTGCATCAGTAAAAATAACCTTCCAGGACAAAAATTCACCTCGAAAGTTTTCTACACTGGATAATGAAAAAGAAAGAGTAGGTATTATATGGCTATAAGTAAGGAATAGCACAAAAAAGGCTCAGGTTTGAAGTGAGATTCTATAGAATTGTCAGGAGACGTTAACTTACCAGCAAAAGATAGCCATCTGAAGTCTCAGTTCCCGAGAGTTGTGTCACACACACTAGGGTTCAATCCCAATTCCACTCTCAAAAATGTTAAAGGAACGTCATACAAAAAAATAATTATGTACGCACAAATATATTGCTGTTTTTTATTTCACTTCAAACCATTTTTAAGATTTTGGAGCATAACTAGTTTTTACAGGAATCACAAAGATTTCTGTCAATAAAGGTACAGAGAAAGAGAACAGGGGACGGCATAAGGCAAAGAGCTCAAGGACGAGAATTGAACCCCAAACAAATGCATCAAAAAGTACCAGACCCTATATACAATCGATGTTTGCCAGTGTTGTATTGATTACATTTTCTTTACCATAGAGACTCTGGATGCTGTCTTGGAGAAACATTTCTGACCAGTAAATCACCCATTTCCTAGGCAAGTCTGTTCCTGCTTGGATGTCAAGAAATGTGATATTTGCTGTTGTTGTCCCACATTCTGTTTGTAATGTCTCATATATCGGAAGGAATACGCTATTTTTTTGAATAAGAGAAGTGCAATTATATTTCCTATAACTCTATCATATATAGTCTAACTGGTTTCAATGAGTTGATGGAAAGATTAAGGACATTACAACACTGGCTTGACATACATTGAACACTGTACCATAAACAAAGACTAACTTTCAGTTTAATGTCATTCCCATTTTGCATGTTGATCTTTAAATCAACAGACACATGGGAAGTTATGACAAAAGCACTGCATCCTGTCCTGATGCAGCAGAACAATGTGATCTGTGCACTTTTGATTCCATTATGCATGTCCTATTCATTTTATGGAAGCACATAATACTACAAAGACCAAACAGGATCTAATGTTCTCCAAAGCATGCTTAATTTCCTCATACTGAGACCTAAATAATGCATTTTAATACAAAAAACTAAAGGGTAAGAAAAAAAGACAGTGTGACAACGGGTTTATATAATTTTATGTAAAATTCATATTACTTTAACAAAGGTGTTTCACACGTTGCATTTTGAATTTCCATATCAGATAGCATTACTTTCATCCTAGATACTAGTAAGCAAATAGAACAAGCCAGTGTGCCGAGAAGCATAAGTTCCCCTAAATAGGAAATAACTCTCTGCCCTTTCATTACATTGGCAGGTCAAGATGTAAATAGGTCTAGTACCTGTAACAGTGGGAATTTAATATGCAAGGCGAAGAAGCAAATACAACAGACCACAGTGGGTTTCTCATATAGTTCTTGTAATGAGTTTTTATCTGACTGTTTTTCAATTGAAAGGAAGTTATTGCCAAGGTTTTAATAGAAGTGCAAATGATCTATCTGTATAATAATGTAGCCGAGGACATGAAAATGCAAACAGCTGCAGTTTATCCAAATCCCACTTGGGGTTGGCTGCAAAAAAAATCTATATTTATAGAATTGTAATCCCCCCAAAATTGGAAAAGACAACTAGATTAGTTTGTGACGACTTACTTGAAACCTGTAAACAACATATTAACAAATATTAATGTCAGGACAACTACCCAACTGATCTGTTCTCGATACCATGTTGTCACCGCTTGACTAAAACATTTTGAATGTTTCATATGACTGAACTCCAAACGGCAACAGACACTACCCCCAATTTAATCATGTTCTATATGCGAGTTATTAGACTAGATATAAGTTGAAAAACACCAAGCGCTCACTCAACGCTTAAAGATGTTATTAGTTTTACAAGCTGACAACAATGCCTTTTTTCTGTGTTTTGAAAACATAAGCATTGTAGCAACACTGTTACTACCAGAATTTGTGTGGTATATAATCTGTGGGGCTGATTTACTGTCATATAAACCATTAAAATGATCAAAACTAAGTGATATTTAGCTGAAGGTTCATTGCTTTAGCAATAGTTGAAGTCGGGATCGAAGAGAAACTTTCAGCTTTTCATAATGGAAATGCTCCAGCTAAAGTTCCAAGCTGAAAGTGACTACACCATTAATCTTTAGACCAGCTGTCAGTAAACTGCGGACATTTCTGACCGTAGTAGACAGAGAGTGTCTTTCAAGCAATGATTGTTAATAAATTGGCACATCAGATTACGTTGTCCTTTCAAACAGCTTGTGTGTTTTTCCATTGTGCTGCATGCACTGTGAGTCATTATTTACGTCTCCCTTTCATTATGTCGGTGTCTTTGTGTTGTCACTCCTTTGCCATGTTTAGTCAGTTCCCTGAATGTGGATGCGTAAGCGTTGTGTTACTGGAGGACCTGCTGTAATTAAACCCAGTTTGATCTTTGTCTGGACTTTGACTGGTCCATTATATCAAACGTATATGCTTACAGCTAACCCATTCGATTCTAATTCTGGCTGTGAGTTTAAATTACTGACATGCAGTGATGCCTATCAGATGTCTATGGATGAAAGAAGGAACATATTTACTTTCAGGGGTACAAAATAAAAATAAATAAATATGAATTAACTTTTTGAACAAGAGCAGTGCTGCCTTTTTTTATTTTTTTTCCCCAAATAATTTGTTGTATTTCCAAGTAGATTATTTATGGGTACCATGATCTAAACTAAAAATGCTCATAGAAAACTAAAATCAAGCAAACTATCAAACTATGAGGGGGAGAACATTTCTAAATCTAATGTTTAAGCATCAAAGGTGAATAAACCGGCTTGTCAACAAGAAATGGTCAACACATGTTGGTCTCCGCTCTCCTTGTAAAACATGTATGCTTTTCCCATTGTGCTGCATTAATTATGAGCCACTATTTACATCTCCCTTGTATTATGTTGGGCTCGTTTTGTTGTATTAGCTGCCTCTCCGTTGTTGTGTTTATTCAGTAACCTTGCTGCGGCTGCTGCTCTGTAAACTGCAGGGCCAGCTGTGATTAGACCCATGCCACACGCACACTGTTGCACTTTGTGTTCATTACCAGAATGCTGCTGGATAAATGAGATGTTCTAGGCCAGCATTTTTACAGGAAACCCATGGGGAGTCATACTTCTATTTGACTTATATTGCTGCAAAACAACAGCAAGACATCTATATTACACATTTCTGCAGTTTATTTTTTTTACTTAATTGGCATTATTTAACTAATATAAGAGAAAAAACACTGTGCAATCCTTTATATGTTTGTGACATAACACAGATCACAGATGTTATATGGACTGTATATTTGACAGCATTTTACTCAGCTCAATATTTGCTAAAACTCTAACGATCTATAATTAAAATCAAAAGCTTTCATTACTGCCGATTCCTTTCTGGCTGCTGCCCCAACTTTACTTCATTGTTGCTTTTTTCTTTTGTATGTGTGTGTGTGTGTGTGTGTCAGTCCTGTCTCGCCTTCACTGTTTGTAATTATGGAAATGAAATAAAACTGTGAAAGAAACCCAGAGTAGCTTGTCTCCGCTGGAGGAGGCGCCTGTTTTGTGTGCCGAAACACGGCTGCTTCAGTGGATTCTGCTTGTCGATCCAGAGCGTCATTTACTCGACATTTCCAACGTTTTTTATTTCTTTTCCTCCAGCTCTTGTCGGCTTCTTACAAGCGTGCTAAAAATGACAGGGAGTGTCAGAATCCCACACAAGGCTATGTGCCACCTGATATTTTGCTTCACCGATCAGGATGGTGCCAGCATGCCCAGACTTGGCCAAACAAACAAAAACCCGGAGCTCTCTTTCATTTCAAAGGGAATATTATTTTGTGTTGCTGAAGATGTGCAAAAAGCTGAAATTTTCTGATAAAGTCACAAGAGGGGATTTGTGAAGCAAATGCACACTGAATAGGTTGAGAATGTCAGAATGTGCTTTATGCAAGTCTGTAAGCCGTTTGGCCAAAATAACTCTCAGCAAGTATGTGGATTTAGTGTATGCTCACAACATTTTACATTGCTAGACCACTTTCAGTTTCCCTATTTTTCAATCTATTTATTTATATAAAACCCCCCCAAAAAAACAAAAAACAAAAAAAAAACAGAGAGTACTGGGGATTTTGTTTTCTGTGACAATGTTTGTCTTAAATTGCACACTTTGGGCAGTGCAGGCAAAGTCAGGTGAGCATGTTTTACGAGCAGGCATCAATCAAAAAGACACCTGGTGGTTCATTATCCAACACTTCCTTCACTCTGCTTAAATTTGCATAGACAACTTGAGCTCTCCTTTTTGTGTGTCCCTCCCCGCTTGCAAATGTTCAGCGCTCACCTATCCACAAGCCTTTGCATTCCAAGTACATGCGTCTTTCTCCAAATGAATACAGGCGGTAACTTTGCATGTGAATGTAAATGCTGGTCTCCTTGGATTTAACCTCATATTCTGCTGGACTCAATGATGTGGTGGTACTTTGGCATTTAAATGCATGGTGTGTTGGTAAACACAATCCTGTTCTTATTAATAAGTCTGAAATGTTGCAAGGGACCTAAGTATCTGCATTTCATGGGAATGAAACAAAGATGCAATATATATCTAATTGTAGTTCCTCTGATTTAAAAAGGCCTTTTTTGAATAGCAAGTACTCTTGTCTTCCCCATTTTGAAGAGTGGGAAAGAGAAACGTGCCTCTGTGACATGGCACAAACTGCTTCCATGGCAACCATGGATGACACTCTATTTCATACATTTTTTAAAAAATTGCAAAACAGAAATAAAGAAACACCAAATCAGGAAAATAAGAAAGTAGTAAATTACACAGAAAGCAACTGATTAATTTGCTTTCTGTGAACTTGCTATTCAAAAAAGGCCTTTTAAAATCAGAGGAGCTACAACTTATAACATCTTAATGTTTAGAGTTGCTTTGATATAAAAATAATTGCTACATCAAGATTAGATTTTTTATTTTTGCCATTTTTTGTGCAGAATCAAAGGTCATATAACAATCAAGAAATAATCGCTGCCCCTATTCTTGTCTGTATACACCTAAAGTTGAAAACAGCACAAAATTATCCCTACATTCTGCAGCAAAATTTGCTTGGATCTTTAAATATTTCCACTATCCAGAGGTCTGACAGAAAAAAAAAAAAAAAAAAAACTTGGTTAACAAGGTCGGCGCCAGCACTGCCCTGTCTGTCTCTCCGCTGATTTCTTATCGTGTAGATAACAGTGCACATCCTTTGATGCCAGACCAAAGAGATAACATGGTGTAATGAAAATTTACAAAACAAATAGCTTTCAGTGTCTCCAGCGAGCCCCATACAGTGCTTCTGGACATGAATCTATCCTATTGGTTCTGGGGCAAAAGTTACCCACAATCAAACATTGAATTTTTCCTGTGAAAATAAACCTTAAGGCAAACATTTCCCAAAGTAAAGGTTTCTAAGCTGCTGTCAAACTATTTCTTCTCTTGCCTTGTGTGCAGGGATATTGAAAAGCATGTGCTGTGGAAATGTAAACATGATGAAATAAAACATTTGTGGAATATCAACTCCATGCATGTCTTTAGAATACAGTAACAGGCAAATGATAAAATAGACTGGATAAAAAAGTAAATCACAAAACTGTCTTAAAAACTGGACTAGGCATATATTCTTAAAATGGGATTTAAAAAAGGAAGTTAATAGAAAAAGGTGCAGGATTGTAAAAGGCTTTTAATGAAGATGAATAAAGAAGGGACTTAACACTCGACCTTCACAGTGGGAATAAGGTTTTCATTAGCTAATGTTTCGATCCAACTTGGATCCTTACCAGGTCAAAACTTTGAACAATGAAAGGACATGCCCATCTATGGCTCTTTCAAGGAAGTCACTAAAACACATGTTATTCAATCCATTGGGAAACATGGCACTAAACGTATTAGCAGATACTTTTTTATCAAACAAGCAAGGAAGTTATAGGCCTGTCCTGAACAACAGTTGAAGTTTTCCAAAGGATTTCGTGATCAAAAGTTTTGTTTATCAGTGGCTTATTGAGAAGTACGAAAAGTAAAAATCTGGGAAATTCACAGTTTTCTCGACTATGTGGTCAAGAATTCCATAAAAGGCTGCGATTATAAAGTAATAAATATGGTTCTCGTATCATCTGCTTGAAAGCCTATGATGAGTTAAAAACATCACTACAATCCCCCATTTATTATCTGTTCTATAACCTTGAGGAAAAGACTTTTACAGACCAAATCAACATAATAAAACAAAAATAATGAAAGTTGATGAATACATACATTGCTTTAGAGTTTCTATTTTCTTTAAGATATATGACACTACTGGAAAACTATGGAACAAAGATAAGATACAAGCTGAGTTCTGTTTTTCTTGAGATTGCAATGTTATTTACAAAAAATGACTTGACCTTGTTGCTCCCAAATTGATTCACTAATCAGTATCGTTCTGTTGTCTTACGACTGGTACACATATAAACAAGCTGACCTTTGTGTTGCTCTTAGAAGAAGATGAAAGCTGTGTGAGCAAATTTAGGTCAGCAGTATTTTAAAGCTCAAAGTTTAAAAATAGTATACAGATTGTATAATTATTTTTTTTGTTTTGTTTTGTAACAAGTATCTCTTGAGGAACATTTTAAATCAGCACTACAGGATTAAACATTTTTAGCTTGTTTTGTTTGGTATGTCAGGAAAATAGAACAAAATAAGAGGAAGAACAATTCTTATCCTTTGACACAGCATGGTTATTTTAAGAATTCAGTTTAAATATGTGCTCCATCTTTGCTCAGAAACTGAAATTTCCAAGTCTGACGTTGGATAAATGAAGAGGATAGCCCCTTTTGGTGAGGATTCTGAATGGGGACATCAGGGATTTTTCTTTCAACCATGACTTTGAGGCTTAACACCAAATTCTTTCATGTAAATTTAGTGATAGCTGCAGTAAAAGTGTCTTAATTTGCAACGATGACGGTGCATCTTAAATATTATTCTTAGTACTATAACATTTTGCAGCAAAAGTGCAAAAATTAACATTAGTATTCACATTAACAGTCATGGGCCGGTAAACAGATAATCTGTGAAAAAGCTCAAGCTCCTCCCTCTTCTCCATGTGGTCCTACTACATGGAGAAGAAATATACTCCTCTTGGCCAGAAACAACTAATCAGAGCCAAGATGAATGTCTTAGCGCTGTCAATCACCCTTGGGAACCTGCTGGTTCCAGTCTCAGGAACTTCATGGTGCCCTAAAGTGGCTTCTGTAGCTCCAATACCACAAAGACACCACACATCACATTCCTGACAGTGATGCTCCCATATAATTATGGGTCAAAAACCTTGGGCAATATGTGCAATGAAGAACTCTAGTATTTCTGAAGAAGTACAGTCCTTGAACTTGGTACTAGAAAGGGGTACCTAACACAGTGCAGAGTGAATGTGTAGGTCCAATCACAACTTCTTAAGCCTGGTTCCACATTATTGACCCAAACTACTGTTTGTATCTCTTGGGTTACATTTTCCTAATACCCACATATCTCTTAAGAGGATCAGCTAGTTTGAGAGTTTCTTCACCATTTCATGTTTCTCGCATGTGGATTTGGCAGAAAATGACTGACAGACGCTCAGTTGACAAGACAGCTGCCAGCACTCTATCCAGCAACTGGGTCAAGTCCCTCTGACATTCATGACAAGTTACTGGTATGTCACTGTCCCCCCAGGCCCTGTGACTTACCTGTGTGTCACCTCTGCTCTGTGGAAGCCCTTTGCAAGAACCTTATAGCTCTGCCAGGCTCTCTTGTGGTTTCCCATTGGTGCTTACGTACCTTTGGATAAGAAAGCAGGCTTTCTCTTATAATTAGACTCTGTGGCGTTCTTGGCCATGCAACTGAGGTCTGCCATTTAAGGATGAAGATGACTGCTCCTTTCCCATCTCTGCTGCATTATTAAGTGTGACAGGATTCGTTGCAGCGTGCCTCTCCCATTCTCTTTGTACTGTTTCCCTTACCCTCATCACCAATACTACCCCCCCCCAAACCCCCACTTCCTCATCTCTACTACCAAAAAGCCCTTCTCGACATCCCGCCACCACATGCGTCCTCTGTGAAATGGAAATGCCGCCCTATTAAAAAACGTCAACCTGAAGCAGATCAGTGCTGCACTTATGCTAATGTAGACACAGGAAAATATCACACAAGGAGAGGAAGAGAGAGAAAAAAAAAAGCATTACGGAGGGGAGCAAATCGAATAAAAAATTACCAGCTTCACTTGAGAGATGAAAGTGCAGTATCTCCAAATTGAAAATGAATACCGTTGTAGTGAGAGGTTAGGAAATATTCGCAATTGTGCCGAGGCTGGAGTGGGTTTAAAGTGAGAGTCATGCATAAGGAAGGACTGGAGGCAGATACACTGAAAACTGGAGATAATTATGTGTTGTTTGGTCCCCTGTATAGTAAATTTAATGGATTTACAGCTGTTTATACTTTTTTTAAAGAATTGTTTTATTTGTCTAAACTTGGTTCCTAAATAGCTCTCCATTGCTGAAGCACAAGTGCAATCTTAGAAAATGTTGCTGTTGTCACAGGGAAAAAAAAATATGCCTTACAACAACCTCACAATTAAAATTTAACAAGACTTTAGAGTGCAAGTGGTGCATAAAATCACGGCAGAAAATAAAGGTCTTCTTGCTAATCTATTTGGTGGCTTTGGGATCAGCCCCTCTGTCATCATGGAGAGTGACAGTAATGATAAACCGTAATCAAATCTGCTCCCGCGAGGTTAGGCCTCATTCCTCACTGCACATAATGGGGAGAGGGGAGGAAAATTAAGTGTCCCTTTGATCCACACAGCAGAATACTGAGCGTATAACAAATTAAAGAGATGTCTAGTCCGTGTGTCTGGAGACAGTGCTCGAGCTCTACTTTTTCCACATTAAAGTTGCTGTTAATGTATCTCCAATTCCAGTGCCTTGATACAAATATTCACCTCTTTTTATAGTTTGTCAGTTTACAACTTTTTGTTGTTGTTGTAGAGACATAGGTCAGTTTGATTTTAAAGTGTGAGATACGGCTATGATACAAAGTCACACTTGTATAATACAAGATTTTTTGATATCTACAGCATTTTATAACAACTGAAGGTAACATAGTTATTTGATTGTGCTTAGTATCACTATGTGCCTGAAAAATACATAGTACCCTCCTTTACCCCATTCAAACTCTGTGTTTAATTTTTCCTCCATGTCCGAACCACTTTGTGTTACATATCACATAACATTCAAATAACTTACTTAAAAATATAGGCTTGTTATGCAAACCAAGCTATAAAACCTCAAGAGATTCAAGTAATAAAAAAACACAGCTCACAAATATTTAAAGGATTGTATTTAATCCTTTCACACATTTTGTTTCGTTTCCATTTCTTCACCTAATCTCAGTGTCTACACTACAGTAAAAGAAAAAAAGTGCAAGAGGTATGAATATTTTCGCGAGTTATTATATGTAGAGTCTTTAAAGAGAACATTTTCTGAGTGCAAACATATGTGCATCTCCCTCTCAAATATAGGACATCTTAATCCTAAGTGGGGTTTTTTTTACCATCAGGGTTACCATGACTACAGCTTGAAGTTAATTGGATAAAGTGATTGCAATTTACTGTCTTAATATCATCGTGTCATACAAGTTGTTGCATTGGTCTCACATTCTTAAACAGCCTTTTTTTGTGTGTGTGTGGCTGAAAATATGCAGGGATCAATTTCTTCTCTTTCTGTTAACACAATGGTTAAGATGATGATGAGCGCAATGATGACACTGAGATGAGTGCTAAAGAGAATGATTAGAGAAGCTGCTCTCGCTATCTAGATATATAATTCTGGGAGGAATAAATACTGTAGATCCAGACAGTGGCTGGAAACCTTTTTCTTTATTTTTTTCTTTTTTTGTGTGTGTGTGTTCTACACTGGACACATCTTGTACGAATTAAAAATAAATAATCCACAGTGAAGTGTGCCCCTCCTCTTGTTTGGTTTTAAGTCAGTTTTCTCCAGATTAGCACAGCAAAGTTCCCCATCCTCCATTCAGACTTCACTGCACATGCACTGCTGGTCAGCTGGATGAAAAAAACATGCCTGCTTTGACAAGTAGCTTTTCCACAATCTACTATGAGTCTAAGGCAATAGATCTTCTGTTTCAGTTGGAGGGATGAGTTAGTTTTCACAAGGACACAGGCTGGTAAGAGGTTCTCATAGTTTGAAAACAGTCTATAAAAATGACATTTAAAGTGTTTAGATAAAAGTACAGGTGTAATACACAGTCCAGTCACATTAATGTGACCATCTGTCAAAAGCCAGAATAACCACCTTTCGCAGAGCGAACTGCTATGAGACGTGCAGGAAGAGAGTCACTTAGGTCCCTGAAGGTCTTCTCTGGGATGTTGAGCCATGCCGACTCTAATGCCGTGGCCAGCTGCGCTAGATTACGCGGTTGAGGATCCATGGCGCGAACAACTCGATCGAGATGGTCCCACAGATGCTCGATTGGGTTTAAGTCAGGTGAGTTTGCTGGCCAGGGGAGGACGGTAAACTCATCCTGGTGCTCTTCGAACCACGCACGTACACTGGCAGCTGTATGGCACCTCGCATTGTCCTGCTGGAAGATGCCATCATCCTGAGGAAAAACAATGCGCATGTAGGGGTGGACATGGTCCGCAAGGACAGATACGTACTTGTATTGATCCATCGTGCCTTCCACAATAATCAGTGAACCCAGAGAATGCCAGGAAAACATTCCCCAGACCATAATGCTCCCGCCTCCAGCTTGGACCGTTCCTGCAATGGTTGCAGGGTGGTTCCTTTCAGAGGTTTCACGCCTTATACGCCAACGTCCATCTGTCCGATGGAGCATAAAACGCGATTCATCTGAAAACGCTACCTGTCGCCACTCAGTGGACGTCCAGCTGCTGTACTGGCGTGCAAATTCTAGCCTTCGTCGTCGATGAACACCAGTCAGCATAGGTGCACGAACCAGGCGTCCGCTTCGGAGGCCCAGACGCAGCAATGTTCGCTGAATAGTGGTTTGGGAGACACTTGTGGTAGCCCCTTGGTTCATTTTAGTGGTCAGTTGCTCAACGGTAGCCCGTCTATCTGCCCGAACGCATCTCCGCAACCGTCGTTCGCCTCTGTCATCTATGGCCCGTGGTGCACCACATTTGCCACGTCGTTGATTTTGGACAGTCCCATTTTGCCATGCACGGTACACTTTTACCATGGCGGCACGCGAACAGTTCACAAACTCAGCCGTTTCGGAAATGCTTCCACCCTTGGCCCGAAAGCCAATGATCATGCCCTTTTGGACGTCGGATAAATCGCTTCGTTTCTGCATTACGCCAACGATTGAAATGTTTTCCGAAGCCCACACACACCCTTTATATACGCTCAACTGCACTGTGCTGCCACCTGCCTTCTGTGATTGGTTATTTAACTCTGAAGTGGAAAGTACGTGGTGGTCACATTAATGTGACTGGACTGTGTATATGTGAAGCAAAAAGACAGCATTTGTTGCTACCGATTCTAAAAATGTATTATTACAGTTAAAATAGTTATTTATGCTATTTAATTGGTGATATATTTATTTTAAACTACCTTTATTCATCCTTTAAGAGACAGTTGTTCATTTCAAACCACTTTCTGCTGGTCTGCAGTGAGAATACTGTCTGTCAGAACTAATCAGTGAAATCCCATATTTGCACATTTGAACTATCCCTTTAAAACAAGATACTGTAGTTACAAAAAATATCCACTGGAGTTGTCTGCAGAAGACCTGGTTGATTTTTTTTTTCTTTTTCTGGTTGAGCAAAAAAAATAAATAAATTCCTTGTCTCCTCCTGAAACTATGTGCATCCTTAAACTTTAATTAAGTGTGTGCAATAATTAGTTATTTAGTATTGAGAGTGTAAAACAAAACAAGATATGAAAGTTATAAAAACCAATGGCTGTTTGGGGGGATTGTTGAATCCCTTAAGCCATATTCTCTCTTCATGAATACTGAAGTTTATGGAAAACAAACTTTGCTATTAGCTTTTGTATTCCAGTGACTTTAAAAGGGCTTGAGTTTGAACACTTCTTAACTAGGTTTTAGAGTGATAGCATTGTTAAAATGTTCAACCCTCTCTTGTGAAGGGTCAAACCCTTGAGTGGGAACAAATTACTCAAAAGGGGGGGTAAAGGTAAGGGCAAAGTTGGTTTTATTGCACACACTTAACTTTTCGGGTGAAAACGAATGTGAAACGGCTCACAAGAGACCATTAAGGCAGAGTTTTAATTATTGTCAGTGTCAGACTTGAGCACAGCCTCTTGGGAAGGCAAAAAATAGAACGAGAATTAGCCTCTTTCACTAACCCTGACAGCTAATTACATTTAAAATGGCTAACACCACAAAACAAAAGCGACCTGACAATAACACTTTGCTACAGCTCAAGTTGAGCTGCAAAAACGACTGCCACACGGAGGGCTTATACTTTGATTCTAAAGAGGACTTTACACTTGGATCTTGAGAGCTCTGGCTGCAGCAGACATATTCAAAATGTTTGCATTTTCTTTTCTTTTTTTTTCTTTGCCTTTTCTGAAATCAATATAAACCTGTTAAGTCTGGCAGAAAATGGGATGCATGCTCAGTTTAGATATGGCCTTGCCTCTTGATGCAGCCTTGAGCAAACGGCAGAGTGCACACGCATGTCTGCGAGAAGTCAAACGCAATGAATGTCGAATATGAGTCCAGCCGGGAGGACTGCTTTATTGGCCCATTTCCAAATGAGCATTGACTTCTTCATTTATTTGATTCATTTCTGACTTCGCCGAGCCTGTATGAAGAGGCATTACAACTCCTTAAATGGACCATTCAGTCCTATGCGTCTTATTTTCTGTTTTTTTTCATTAATCAAATTCAGAGTTGTTCCATCAGTTTAATTTGTGGTCAACAAACTCCCCCTCTGGACCCCCCACTCCCCCTCCAGAGTCCCCGCTTCGTCCCTTTCCGTTTGCTCCATTCTTGGCAGGTTGATGGATAAATAGGAGCACATTTGAAAGGAAATGAAGAACTCTGTGGTTTTTGAAGGCTCCCTCCTTTGTGTCCTTTCCCAACCTGGCAGAGGCTGCATCCTCACCGGCCAGAAATGGAGGGAGAAAAGACGGCAACCGCAAACACTCTCTGGACCCCCTCGCCTCCTCCTGAATAAATTCTGATACATTTCATATGTGCGCTTGCCTGCAGTTTTACCTCTGATGTTTCACATGGGAATGTGATAGCCCCTATATCTTGTTGTGGGCTGAGTGTGCAATATGATACTGTAGTAGGAGTGCTTGTGTTTGACAACAATCGGCAGCTGTGTTTGTCTACGCGCGTGCGCGTACATGTGTGTGCGATTCCAGATCAGCCACGTCTCTGCGCCATTCATTCGCAGCCTCGTTGCTTGTTCCTGGCATAAACAAGCAGGGGCTGATCTGTGTCATCCACACATGACAGCTTAACAAAAAAGGATACACGAATCACACGTCGGCCTCAACTGGAGACAGTGGTGCCCCTCGGCGCCCTCCCCTGATGTGTCGCCTAAATTGCATTTTCTCATGAGACAGCAGGAAAACATCATACTCCATGACTTCTTTGATCATCTCCCCAACATGTTTCATCTTCCCCAGCTTGTACCTTATGATAAGATCTCATGTGCCAGCTGGACTCAAAGGTTATTATTTGTAATGATGAAGAGGGAAAGATGAAGATTCGTGGTTTTCAAAACTTGCTACAAATAAAAATCACCCTATTGGTCTCTGTTACCCCTAAATAAAATCCATTGCAACCTTGAGTTTCATATGTTGATTCATTTCTGCGCCTCTAAGTGTACTTCTGTTAAGACTATAAGGCATAGAAATAATCTGCAAGCTGTTCTGAGCTGAAAAGAGCATAGATGGAGCTAAATACAGGACATCCTGGAAGGAAATCTATAGAGGTTGAGCTTCCACAGGCACAATAGCACTGAACATTAAAACTGTTCTGTGTCATCTTGTTTCCACTACACAGCATTACACTGGAGAAAGCACTTGTAATGTAACAACATATGAAAACACAATATAAAGGGGGAAAAAAAGCTTTGCATTCTTCTTCTTCTGAATGATAACATAAGCTGTTTCTCTTATACTACGCAACCCAAGAAAATGAAACTGCTTTTAATGAAATATGATTACTTAGTGTGCAGCATGTCAGGACCTCTTTATGCGTACACAGGACCTTGACAATGTGTCCTTCACTTGAATAATAAGTGGTTGTTAGGTGACTCATTTGAAAGTGTTTCTGGATGGAGCAATAATTACTGACATCTACTGCTCATTGCTAATCCAAGTTTCCTATGTGAGCGCATGAAAAGAAATGAAGATATAATCATAAACTTTCTTAAAGTACCTTCATTTGAAGCCATTTCCTTTTTTTTCCTTTTCCTAAGCAAGTGTTCTGAGCTTTGAATAAAATTGTAATGAGGTTAATGCACATGGTGAATGTTTCTAACTGATGCAAAGCAGGGAAATTATAATGCTTGAAAGCATTGGCAGTGATTGAGGCACAGTAAAGCCCTGCTAAATGTGTTCAACTGATAGACGTTTAGGGGCCCATTAATTTAAGAAGAAGTAGTTATGGAGGTGGAGGAAAGAAATTAAACTAAAAGCTCTTTAAAAGGACAGCTCTAGGTGACACCAGGAAAAAGTAAAATAATGTTTCTTTTTATGTCTCCAAGAAGGGAAACTCATGGTATACAGACAAATTATAGGGAAGAGCCGAGGTATCCTAACAGAAAAATCTGTTTTTATATTCACAATGAAGACTAAATGGAGTCTCGTTGAATCTGTATGAGCAAGCAAAACTGGTGATAAAGTTCATTTCTAATATCAGTATTCCTCTCTGCATTATACCAGGCTTCTTTTCCCAAAATGTTCTGAGAGAGTACAGATGCTGTTTTCTCTCGTGAAAGATTTACCTCCTGTCACTGTATCCTCAAGACATCCTTAAAAAAAAAAAACGTAAAATAAATCATGACATCAGGAAATGATAATTTCTATAAGTCTTAATCTTAGATGAAATGTTCATATACCTACATTTAAAAAAAATCTTATGATAGTATAAACAACAATTTTGTTAATAAAATAATAATGTTTTATACTTTTCACTCTTTGAGAGGCCAAAAGAGTTTGCCTTTTAATGATTTACCTGGTGTAATATTTCTATCTTTGAACAACAACAAAAAAAAAGATGTTGACTGAAGCTGATACTGAATCAAGAGTTAGTATCCAAAGTAAAACCAGTCCCCTATTGGCTGAAAGTTCACTCGGTAAAGATCAATCAATCAATCAATCAATCAATCAATCAATCAATCAATCAATCAATCAATCAATCAATCAATCAATCAATCAATCAATCAATCAATCAATCAATCAAACAAGTTTATTTGTATTGAACATTTAATCAACAAGGTAGTTCAAAGTGCATTATCATGAAAACATGAACACATCATAAATACAGCCTACAATCAACAATGGTGAAAACTAGTAACATATACACAGTCCAGTCACATTAATGTGACCATCTGTCAAAAGCCAGAATAACCACCTTTCGCAGAGCGAACTGCTACGAGACGTGCAGGAAGAGAGTCACTGAAGGTCTTCTCTGGGATGTTGAGCCATGCCGACTCTAATGCCGTGGCCAGCTGCGCTAGATTACGCGGTTGAGGATCCATGGCGCGAACAACTCGATCGAGATGGTCCCACAGATGCTCGATTGGGTTTAAGTCAGGTGAGTTTGCTGGCCAGGGGAGGACGGTAAACTCATCCTGGTGCTCTTCGAACCACGCACGTACACTGGCAGCTGTATGGCACCTCGCATTGTCCTGCTGGAAGATGCCATCATCCTGAGGAAAAACAATGCGCATGTAGGGGTGGACATGGTCCGCAAGGACAGATGCGTACTTGTATTGATCCATCATGCCTTCCACAATAATCAGTGAACCCAGAGAATGCCAGGAAAACATTCCCCAGACCATAATGCTCCCGCCTCCAGCTTGGACCGTTCCTGCAATGGTTGCAGGGTGGTTCCTTTCAGAGGTTTCACGCCTTATACGCCAACGTCCATCTGTCCGATGGAGCATAAAACGCGATTCATCTGAAAACGCTACCTGTCGCCACTCAGTGGACGTCCAGCTGCTGTACTGGCGTGCAAATTCTAGCCTTTGTCGTCGATGAACACCAGTCAGCATAGGTGCACGAACCAGGCGTCTGCTTCGGAGGCCCAGACGCAGCAATGTTCGCTGAATAGTGGTTTGGGAGACACTTGTGGTAGCCCCTTGGTTCATTTTAGTGGTCAGTTGCTCAACGGTAGCCCGTCTATCTGCCCGAACGCATCTCCGCAACCGTCGTTCGCCTCTGTCATCTATGGCCCGTGGTGCACCACATTTGCCACGTCGTTGATTTTGGACAGTCCCATTTTGCCATGCACGGTACACTTTTACCACGGCGGCACGCGAACAGTTCACAAACTCAGCCGTTTCGGAAATGCTTCCACCCTTGGCCCGAAAGCCAATGATCATGCCCTTTTGGACGTCGGATAAATCGCTTCGTTTCTGCATTACGCCAACGATTGAAATGTTTTCCGAAGCCCACACACACCCTTTATATACGCTCAACTGCACTGTGCTGCCACCTGCCTTCTGTGATTGGTTATTTAACTCTGAAGTGGAAAGTACGTGGTGGTCACATTAATGTGACTGGACTGTGTATCATTTGCTAAAATCCATTGTTAAAATCATCAATGAAAACTAAAATATGTTGGTCAGTTTTCCATTTTTTATGGTTCAAGAGCAAATCTAAACAGTTGAGTTTGAGTAGAGAGAATAAATTATCTTAATCCAAAAGATTAAAATCTGATTTCAGCTTGACCTGGTCATGATGGTGTTTCTGTGTATTTATTTTTAGGGTTTTCTGTGTTCAGTTTCCTTCCTGTGAGTCTTTGCGTCTTCCCCGTTGATTGTTCCCAGGTGTTTCTCGTTCCCTTGATTAACCCATGTGTGTATTTAAGTCCACCTGTTGTCTTTGTCTCTTGTTGGGTCCTTGTCTATGATAGCTCGTCTGCCCACAGTAGAACTGTGAAGTCCTGTGTCGGCTTTAGCTCGTTGTGTCAGTCTTTGTGAATTCACTTGCTACCGGAGCTGAGCCTCTATGTTTCCACTCTGCCATGCTGACTGAGATTTGGACTTCATTAAATTAATAATTTTCTCCTACTACCTGGGTCTCTGCATTTCTCCTCACCACCACCAACCACTCCTCATGACAGACCTCATAACACACATAGTACATAACACACTCAGGGACGAAGATCCTAAAATTAAAAAACATCTGACAAAGTTGCAACATTTGGCTATAATGACTTGAGAACTCTGACGTAACGAGGTGGGGGCATCATACCGGGTCGATGTTTTCAGGACGGCATAAAGCACTTTGGAGAATTGATGGCATCAAGAGAAAAGAACATGAAATGAAAATGACAAAGCAGCGTCTCAAGACCTTAGCCAGGAAGCTCTGGTACAAATTGGGCTTCCAAAAGGAAATTGACCCTCAACATGGGGAGCAACAAAGTGGCATAAGAACAAAGTTAATGTTCTTGAATGGCCATCACAAACCCCTGATCTCAGTCCTGCAGACTATGTGTAAACACAACTTAAAATGTGTGTGTGAGCAATAAAATCTGCAAATTTGTCATAAAAATTCAAAAAATTATATTATAAAAAACAGTGTTTCCTCTTGATTAGAAAATGGATATAATAGTAGCAATGCCAATAGATCTAAAACTGATGAAGTTTAATTATATTTACCTAATTGGTAGCATGGACAACTTTGCTGTTTGTTTAGTTTTTAACAGTCTCGCATAGTGTATATCTCAAATGCATCAAGGTATTTGCTTTTACAAATATCCAGTAAAGTGTTTAACATTCATCCTCTGTGAATCATATCATATTAAGTCCAATGTATTGCTGCTTTAAGTGGGGCAAAACACTGATAATAAGAAGTTTTAAGTTAATGCCGTTATCAAAACACTTTGGTTTCTTCGTGGAGAAGAGGCGCTGCAAAAATACAGTTTGCTTCTACAAAGATTGACTCGTTTCACAGAGTCTATGCAAAAGATTATCTTCCCAGGGAGACGATGCTCTGCATGGGAGCTGCGACTGTGTGTGTAGCTAGGTATAACAGATGGGATTCGGTATAAATGCTGCGCTCCTGCTGAGCTCATGCAGCTCTGCTGCAAATTCAGTGCTGCACGTTAAAGATTGTACTTCATCAACCATAAATACGTCTACTTTCAAATTTGTGTCAGCTTAATGGGATAGTGTAGACTGAAACATTTATAAGCAGTAAGCATCTTTGTCACCATTTGGCATATTTCAAAATGAAAAAGTGAAGTTTACCATGCAATAAATAACTTCATGAAAATATTCTCTGTAGCATTCTGGTTGCAAATTGTGACATCTGTGTGGATGCAGATTTCCTTTGCAGATGAATATATAAAATGTATTTTTTACAACCCTCGTTCTAAAGAAAAGGACACTTGCCTTATCGTGCAGTTTAAGTGTCACAATCTGCCTTCTACAGAATGCTGACTGCAGCTCAGACTGCCACATTTTAAAACCAGATGGAAAGAAAAATTCTGTTATAATTGCCAAAATTTTATGAATCATTATGTAGCTGCTTTTAATTGGCAAGGTTAGTGGTTTTACTTCCGAGTGTGAGGGACTGAGCCAGTTAGCCAATGAGAACACAGAGGTAATAAAAAAAAGAAAGAAGAAAATAATCGATTTTCCCAAAACAATAAGCTCGAACAATTAATACAGGGCCATTGGAAGATAAAAAAATAAAGGTAAGATAAAAGAAGTAGCACAATAAAATAAACTGAAGCCATATTTTTAATTTAACATAACACAAATGCAAAATAACTGTTCAGACGTAATGAACTTACCTACATGATTACTTTTTGATCAAACTAACACAATTGGGATGTAGGTTTATTTTTGGTGTCATCCAAATGGTGGACCTGCTTCATAATGTGTGCTACAGTCTCTTCTTGAGCTTGTGGCAAATTGCAAACAGTATTAATTTGTACTATATTTTAAAAATAGTTTTCTACTTTTCACTTTTCTATGGAAGCCACATGTAGTGCACTTCTTATATTTGCCTTGGTGAGATATTATTCTCCCACCTGATCTGTGTATCTTCTCCAGATTTGCCATAGATCTCTTTTCTGCTTCTTTGATCTATGCTTTCCTGGTCTGTCTGCTTAGGTGGAATTTTATTCAGAGGCATCAGAGTAAAGGGAGCTGAGTACAAAAGCGTCCCACAGTTTTCAGAATTTATATGCGAAATATTTTTTAAATGTGTAACATTTTCCTAAAAATCTGAACATCAAAGTTTTTTATGTATTATGAATTGTTGCCTCAACAAGCTGTAGGTGTAGAGGGCATGTCATCCTATGAGAAAAAAAAATATTTTTGTGTTTCACTTTAATGCCTGTCTAAAGCTCACCTAAAAAACCAACAGTATGATGAAAGTTGTCCTATTTCAAAGGCAAGTCCCAGAAATTCAGCCTCTTCCATAGCCACGGAGGCTCTGGTGCTTCAAAATGGTGCCTAGCTGAACCACTATGGAGGAACTATAGTCAGCCAGTCACCTGCTAACTGGTTGCTGTGGTGAATCATAGCAGGAGGGAGAAGAGTACTAGAATCAGAGCGGAGAGGAGAGCAAACACCAGAAATCTTTATCCAGCAGAAAAAGATAAATAAATAAATAAATACAAAAAAACTGATACAGAACTGAGTTTAGGTAGTTTCCTCATGAAGCCTGTTCTTTCTTTGTTAAATTCACAAAAATATCAATGGGGTTATCAATGGCCTATGAAGGAATTACAAAAAAAAGGAAAAAAAAAAAAAAAAACAATGGAAAAAAAAAAAAAAAACTTTCACTGAAATTCGCATTGTTGTGGGGGAAAAAAATCTCCCAAGCAGATAAACGGTAATTTCAGGGTAGAAATAGATTAAATTGCAGCTGAAATTAAAAATTATTGAACAATGAAATAGAAAAAAATAGATACATTTAGCTTTGGACAAATAAAATATTTAGCAGTCAAGATTCACTCCTACAATGGGACCTTATATAAAATTACCCAGTATATTCTGTTTCCTACGGTTAAATCCTTTTCGCTTCTTGGTGTGACTTCGTAATGCTTATAGCTTACTGTTGGCAGATTTGCTGTTTTATGTTTCTTTGATTAAATGTCAAGTCACACCTTTAGTTCTTTTTTGACTATTCAACTAAAACCCTTCAGATTTACTTGTGTAAATGCATGTTTACTCCTTCATTCATGTAGTTTTAGCAGACTGAGTTTTGAGCAATATGCTGCCCTCAGGCGAAAACATTTTCAGGAACGTCGATGCATTTTTCAATAGTGCAATGGAAAACCACATTGTGTACACATTGTGGGGTCTGGCAGTAAAAGAGTAGGGTACAGGACACTGCCTCCAGTCCTGACAAGTCTCCTGTGGAGAATGTGTGGAGAAACATTTAAACTGATGGTGTGTTGGCTGTTGCCTCACAGAAAGAAGGCCTGCGCTGTATATTCCACCGGGGGTTCTTCTGTGTGGAGCTTGGAGATTTACCTTGTGTTTGGGTTAATATTCTGTTTTCTTCTCTGGGTGATATACACACACAAGCGTACACACACACACACACACACACACACACACACACACACATACACACACACACACATCCATCCATTCATACTTACATACATACATATATGCATACATATATACGTACATACATATTCTATCCAAATACATGCTTGATCACCTAAGTGGAAGTTTAAATTGATAATTAAATGTGTTACACTGCTGGGATGGTTTGTTATTCATAAAAGGAAGGGTTTTATTACAGTGTTCTTAGATGATTTAAGGTTGTACAGCTTCAGTCAAGGTTTAATCATATATTTTGCTAATGTCATACAGTATTCGATCCAGCTAAGTGTATATGTCTACTTTTATATTTTTTGGAAACCAAACTCTCCATTACCACTGATTATTCAGAGAGGCCGAGGCTTTTAAATGATTAGCTTGTGATGAAGCTTCATTAGGACAGTTATGCTTACAAACAGCAAAGACATTTTTCTTAAAAACGATGCAGCATGAAGACATCCTCTGTTTTCTTCAGATTGTATTTTCTGTCTGAGCAAGTTTTGTCTCATGGAAGACAATTTATGCCTTTCAGCCGTTAATGAAAATGGACCTAATTTGCATTCTATTTTTCTGACAATTCAAAAGTATAACTCAGATTCTCTTGACAGCTTGATAGGAAAAGCATTAGAGTCACCGGCTGGAGCCTGCGTGAATGTACTGGCAGTTCAAAAGAACAATTAAACCTGAAACAAATTGGAAAAGAGAGGCAGAGGGGGAAAAAAAATGAAAGAAGATAATTTTTTGATTAGTGGCTGAACTCTTAAGACAGACGAATATGTCTTGCGGCTTTAAGAAAGATGGAAATGTTGAACTTCAAAGTCCCTGTAGGACTTTGCATATTACAAGTGAATGCTTGAAACTTGTGTAAGGAAAACGTGTTGGGAACTCAGAGGCACACTCAAAGTATCCTTAAGAAATGAAGTTCCATGACAACTTAGAGGAGTCAATTAATTGTGGGGCCGTAGTTCAGATAGACTGATGAGGTGGGGTTAAGTCTGCTGGGCCAATAATTAAATGGAAGCAAACCTCGTCTCTGTCCTTTCAATATAATGGTTTTTTAGATGGAAGTCTGAGGTTCCTTATAACCTAACACATACAAGATAGACAGACGCCTTTGTACAGGTATTTTTGTGGAGATCAATTGATTTTCATTATAGTATTTTAACCTTTATTGCACCAATATCCGAAGACACATTATAATAGTTTTAACATTGTTTGCTCTGTAACAAAGTTCTTACAAGGTAATTATTGAATT
This sequence comes from Poecilia picta, assembly GCA_033032245.1. Lineage (NCBI taxonomy): Eukaryota > Metazoa > Chordata > Actinopteri > Cyprinodontiformes > Poeciliidae > Poecilia > Poecilia picta. Next base: position 16,578,975 of record CM065372.1, on the reverse strand, counting down.
AAAAGTAACAAAAATGTAAATATTTTCCACTTTCCGGTGGAATAAAATGAAACTCTGCGCATAATTTAGATATATGTGAAGCAATGTATGGAAAATACTACTTGTGAAATAATATGTTTTGATTTGAAGAAAAAGAACAATTTATAAATGCTCAATTTAAGATTTTGGGTCATATTTTTTCTCTGGATTAAAGTATTTCAGTGTGATCCAGCAAACATTTTAGGATATTCTTAAATTGGATGACGTTCAAAGTGTTTTCTTTACCAAAATGTTTGCCTAGTTAAGTCTGATGCCTAATATGGGGATAGGAATTGTATTAAAAAAAGTTTTTAAAATGTAAAACTATGAAATACCAAGTTTTCTATCTATCCTTTAGGTGACTAAATCCAAATGCAGCCGTGGCTCTGCTACCAGCAGAGTGCCAGCGAGGACGCTTCTTAGTGCACTGCTGTTTTGAAACAAACATTTTGCAACAAGCCATGAGAGTAAGGACATCTAAAAAAAGTAAACAGTAAACAAAAAGTCATTTTCCAAATTAAGAATTTAAAATAATCCTTTCTTTTCCCCACATGTTGTTGCTATCGCCAATGTGAGTAAGCAACATTTCTTCTTGATTTAAAAAAAAAAAAAAAAAAAAAAAGCAGCAGATGTTTATTTTGATATTAAAAACACATACATGGTTTGGCTACCAGTAGGTCATTGCTGTTTCAAAACAAAATGTTTTCACTAATCGATAAAAGTTAGCATTTCTGTTGAGAAAAGAAAAGAAATAACTTGCTGACAAAAAGAAATATCTAAAAAAATAGGAATATTTGTATCATAGAGTTCCTGTGGTTTAAAGTGCCTGTTGCCTGTAATGCCACAACAATTACAGGTTTTATTGCTTTTAAATGTAGCATTTAATCTCCCCCACAGGATTCTGCAAACTATGTAACATGATTGTTGAATAACACAAATTTAAATATTATATTTTGTTGATTAAAAAAATAAAAATACATTACGCCAGATGGATGCCACTCTGTATTTTTTTCAAACCACTGCTACTTTGAACATCAAGTTTGCAGGTAAAATATGCAGCATGGAAAACCTGGCTAATCAATTACCTAAAGTCAGTAAATGTAATAAATAAATGTAATAGTAGTATACAACTAAAATATGTGGCAGGTGGATTTGGATGCTAATTTGAGTTTTCCATTCCTTTGCATTTGTTTTCACATTGCCTGCTGGCTCTCTTTTTTAAAAATATCTATCCCTGACCTTGATTTAAATTATATTATTAGTACTTTTAATTTATTTATTTTTCACAGGGACAGTGCATATTCATAATATTTCTATCAATATGCCAGGGTTAGCCAGAAGGCTATTTTTCACTTGCAATCCTTAGACAGATGCATACATTATAGTGAAATTCAAAATTTCTAAAAACAAGTAATAAAGCAATCGTATACCTATAATGATAATCTGTGCAAAAGAGTATTTTTGCCGAAATAGAGTAATACCTATTTTCTTCTTAAGTAAAATAAATACAATAATTCGTGGGGGTAGCATTTTTATTTTATATGTTTTAGCTCAATGCCATAAAATTGTGATCATTTTCCTCTGTTGTTATGCCAACAAAGTCCCACACCACCGGACAAAAACCAGTAACACAGATAACGCCTAAAGCGAAATTCGCTTTATTGTCCCAGTGCAAAAGGTGGTGGAGAGGCACTCTGATAGTAGCTAATCAACCCCACTAATGTCCAACTTTAATTCAATTGCAGTGTAAAACAGTTACATGACATTGAGAGAGCTATTATCTGCGAGACAATAATTTGGTTAATAAAGATCCCATTAACAATCATTATGCAACTTTGATGATTCTTTTATCTCAAGGCAAGCAGGAGGGAATAAGGAAAGATGCCCAAACTGCTGACAAAGACCTTATTTCATCCTTTTATTCAAGGGTGAAGACAATTAGAGATAGCCTGGGTTTTTAGTCCTTTTTTTCATAATGCATCAGCTGTGTTCAATTTCTTTCTTGCTAATAAGGCTTAGAGGACGACACTGGAAGAATGACTCACCTCTTTCTCTTCACTTGTCCTCTACTGACAATGTCTTCCATATCTAGCTCCCTTTATTTGCTCTTATGTAGCTAAATAATGAACGAATGGGGTGTTGTGTAATCGGCTCAGTGCCTAAGAAACATTGGGACTCCTGGGTTGAAGTGCAGGCAGGCATAATTTCTTACTTACTTACACAGATTCTAATAGTCTTCAGAGTCATAATAGACTCAGACTTAAATATATCTTTTAAAGCAGTTGTGTAAAAGAACATTCTTATAGTCGGATCCATCGGTTGTTAATGTCAACTCCATTAAAATATCACATCTGTAGATGTGTAATTAAATATTATCCATGCAATGCATGAGGAAGGTGGACATATGACTATCAGAGAGGCATAATTAAATGACAGCCCATATATAATTAACTGAATTACAGTGGAGGTGGAAGATATCGCATAATTATGATGGACAACGGCTATTTTGAGCAAATGTCAACTTAGATGACATTTCTTGAAAGTCGTGGAAGGATTATATGAGAGATGTGCACCCAATAAATCAATAAACTACCAGTACAGATAATATTAAATGTGCAGTTTTAGCAGAGCAGGTTCTCCAGTAAAAAACATTAGTCCTTACTCCAGCAGGATTTTTTGTTTTTTGATGGATCCTTATTGTCTTCCTCAGGGAAAACATTTCAAAGTATCGGGCCAATGTGGGACGGCTCAGCAATGATCTTGCCTACGAGCACCAGGGCCATATATTGGGTTGTGGCTGATCAATGGAGGGGTACTTTGTGGCTGATGATATTTTTTTTTGATTGAGTAAATGACGCGCAGCAGTTTCTTAATGTCAGAGAAGTAGTGTCTTTTGGGGGAATGTTCTGCAGAATACAATGGAAAAAAAAAAGAAGCTAAGCAGTAGTTCTCAGGAAAAAAAAGGGAGACAGGTGCATGCCTACGGCTTTCCATTATAAACCCCCCAACACTGATCAAACTTCATAATGTGCCCAGAAACTCAGCAGTGCATCACGGAAAAGAAAATACCCAATATACTTGGATGTTAATACTAAAGGTCACATCTTTATGAAATAGCTGTCCTTCCATAAGGAGTCTTTAAAAGCAAAACATTTTCTGGTGAAGCTTAAAGCACCACATATTACAAACATAACCAAATGAATTTTCATCCAGCTGGGTAACATTTTAATTGCTTGCATAGCATTCATCTCTGTCATCATGTTTTATATAAAAAAAAATACCAAGAAAATCAAGAAAACTAGAATGGAAAAAAAAATCATGTCAGTGTTTTCGTGGAAAACATGTATGTGTTGACTCCGTTTCCCTGCACAGACACTGCCCTCAGCTTTTACTTCACACTTCCAAACATGGTGCTTTTGGACTGTGACCTTTGTGCGAAGGGTGAGTAGACACCAGTCAATAAATGTGAGCAGGGAAAGAGATGAAGGAACAGTGGTAAGTTCACATCTCTGTCATACACATCCTGTAGTTATTTTGCTACAGGCTTATTCTGCTGGAGGACAAACTGGCCATTGACAACTTGTCCTTGCTCTTCTACTTTATTTCGCTATTTATTTTTGCCATTAGTTCTATATTTTATTTCTGTTTTTCCCATCAAAGAGGTTTCATCTGAAGTGGCACTGATTAGCTTCCTGGATGGGGACATTGTTGTTGTCTACTCCTGCCAATACTTTAATGGTCTCTTTCCATAGAGGAGACACCTGCCTGGATTTTTGTGTTTATCCCTTGGTCTCTCCTAGATGAAGCAAAGGAATCAGTCTTTGCTGTGACTGTGTGTGCTGTTTTTGTTCTCTAGATTTTACAACGATACCAAGATGAGTAGCAACTGGTGCAATTAACTCCTTGCTTTTTCTCTAACTGTACTCCAAGGCCAATGCTTCTGTGTTTGTTGTGTGTTGGGTCTTCTTATAGCCTCATTCGGCAGACTCACACTGAACTAGGTATAGCTGTTGGTTTCTTTTTGTTGAAAGGCAGTCTTTCTTTCCATTGTCACCACGTGCATGCACAAAATGATGGATTGCTACAAAGTAAATGATTAGGTTCCTTTTGATGGGAATCGTACTAAATGATGGAAACATGTTGTTTAATTGAACTGCTTTATAACGAAGATAAAACCGGAATGTGTGCAAATGAATTCTTTATGATTGAATGTTGTATAGTTTATGTAATGTATTTTATTAATTTCAAAATGGAATGGATCAAAATGAAGCTCATATCCTGTTTTTGTTTTGTCTCTCTCAACCTTTTTTATGCTACCTGTAACCAAATAGAAAATAAATCATATATATACACAGTCCAGTCACATTAATGTGACCATCTGTCAAAAGCCAGAATAACCACCTTTCGCAGAGCGAACTGCTACGAGACGTGCAGGAAGAGAGTCACTTAGGTCCCTGAAGGTCTTCTCTGGGATGTTGAGCCATGCCGACTCTAATGCCGTGGCCAGCTGCGCTAGATTACGCGGTTGAGGATCCATGGCGCGAACAACTCGATCGAGATGGTCCCACAGATGCTCGATTGGGTTTAAGTCAGGTGAGTTTGCTGGCCAGGGGAGGACGGTAAACTCATCCTGGTGCTCTTCGAACCACGCACGTACACTGGCAGCTGTATGGCACCTCGCATTGTCCTGCTGGAAGATGCCATCATCCTGAGGAAAAACAATGCGCATGTAGGGGTGGACATGGTCCGCAAGGACAGATGCGTACTTGTATTGATCCATCGTGCCTTCCACAATAATCAGTGAACCCAGAGAATGCCAGGAAAACATTCCCCAGACCATAATGCTCCCGCCTCCAGCTTGGACCGTTCCTGCAATGGTTGCAGGGTGGTTCCTTTCAGAGGTTTCACGCCTTATACGCCAACGTCCATCTGTCCGATGGAGCATAAAACGCGATTCATCTGAAAACGCTACCTGTCGCCACTCAGTGGACGTCCAGCTGCTGTACTGGCGTGCAAATTCTAGCCTTCGTCGTCGATGAACACCAGTCAGCATAGGTGCACGAACCAGGCGTCCGCTTCGGAGGCCCAGACGCAGCAATGTTCGCTGAATAGTGGTTTGGGAGACACTTGTGGTAGCCCCTTGGTTCATTTTAGTGGTCAGTTGCTCAACGGTAGCCCGTCTATCTGCCCGAACGCATCTCCGCAACCGTCGTTCGCCTCTGTCATCTATGGCCCGTGGTGCACCACATTTGCCACGTCGTTGATTTTGGACAGTCCCATTTTGCCATGCACGGTACACTTTTACCACGGCGGCACGCGAACAGTTCACAAACTCAGCCGTTTCGGAAATGCTTCCACCCTTGGCCCGAAAGCCAATGATCATGCCCTTTTGGACGTCGGATAAATCGCTTCGTTTCTGCATTACGCCAACGATTGAAATGTTTTCCGAAGCCCACACACACCCTTTATATACGCTCAACTGCACTGTGCTGCCACCTGCCTTCTGTGATTGGTTATTTAACTCTGAAGTGGAAAGTACGTGGTGGTCACATTAATGTGACTGGACTGTGTATATATATATATATATATATATATATATATATATATATATATATTGAGATTAAGCTAAAGTTTAACTTGTATAACTGCATCACAGTGCTTCTTTACAATAGTTCTCGATGGAGTCTTTTTTTTAAAATAATTTGCCATTTTGTGTTTTAGATGCTGCCTATTTTGTTTTCTTTTAAATGCATGAATATTAAAAGGAAGAGGTCAAGCCAAGGAAAAAACTAGGAAATATTCAAAAAGCATAATTTTCCCTAAATATTAAATAAATGAGAATGTGAGAGTTAATCTAATAAATGCTCCTTTTTCTTTGTGTCTTTTTAAGTGCTACAAAATAGACATATCATCGAAAATAATATGCTTGAAAATAACAAGCAGACAAAAACACTCATCTTGTAAAGGTTTTCAAAAACAAAACTGGAACAGCATGCTGCTGAGTTTCAAAGACCAAAACGCAGCACACTTAAGAAACAGAGGAAGCATGGAATATGGAAGGAGGGGAGTTTTTCTTCCTTCACTTTCCAGACAGATACTTCTGAGGATCATCAGCTGTTTTCTCCTGGGGACCATGGCTGGTTGGAAAATAACAAAAACGACACGTATCACTGGAAGGAAAAGCTTCTTACAAAACAATTTTATCAAACAACAGTCATCTTTGTCGTGTAACTGAAAAGCTGAGTGTATTTTTTTTTGCACACAGTTTGAGCCTCTGTGACTCTGCCAAAGATGTGAGTAAAGCAATATAAAGCTGCTCAGTATAAAGCGCTTTACATATCATAACAACATAAATTAAATAAAATTCCTTTGCTCGTGAAATTGTTTTAAAGTGTAGCTAAACCCACATCATTTCTTTGCAGATAAATTGGCCTTAAGGTTTCTATCTCGTTATTGTGCAAATTGTGACATTTTTGTATAAAGGAGCTAAATTCTGCAATATTGAGGCTAAAACTGTCTTAGTGCCGACTTATTTAGGTTGAAATGAGGCTGCAGTAGAATCGTCCTGTGGTGACAAATGGTGCTTGGTCAGTGTTTACGTCATAGCCCTGTGTTTGGGTGTATAACTATCTCACTCAGGCATCCAATTGGCGAGTCAGGAGTTGGAATTACGAGCATTGATTGATGCTGTTTTGATCATGATTCATTTGCAATGTGGACACGAAGTGGAATCGGTCTCCTTTCTGCTCAGACTGCAGCCAGTGTTTGCTGACTGCTGTCTGCCTGTGGGATTGCCTGCAGAATGTAAGTTTTTTAAAAAATATAGTTTTTTTTTTTACATATTTCTTAAAACTACCAATATGTCATGACAGTACATGATGAAACACACAATCCGGAAAAATGAGCTACCATCCTTCTCCAAGTGCTCCCAGTGGCTCTGATTGGTCAGAAACAACAATCGGAGCCAGAAGGATGGTCTTAGTGCTGTCAATCACACATGTGTATGTGCTGTTTACAACCTTCCCCTTGCTCTTTGCAATGCTACCGCTTCTTCCTGACAGAAGAGCTTGTTGTGAATGCTCAGGTATTGCCAACAATGACCAAGGATTGTCTTTAACTATTGTTAAAAACATGTGATTTTTAATAATAGTTCCATACGGGAGCCTCAAAGTGACAATAATCTTAAAAGCAGTTAGTAGATCAACTTACAACACATTCATCTTTCAGATTGTTTTGACTAATGAATCAGACAATTTTGGACTTTCAAAAGTTGCCTAATGTTTAGTTTGAAGTAAATTGTTAATAACCCTAAAAACTACTGCATTCAGCTGTTTGTAAACTTTTTCTTTGTTTTGTATTTTTTATGTTTTTTTTTTTTAATTTACACAAATATTTTAGAAGACCAGGGAAGAAATCAGTTGTGTTTTCTTGTCAGGGTTTCTTCTATTTTCATTTGATTTCATTGTTAAAGTCAAGTCAAGGTAACATCTCAAAAAAAAAAAAAACACAAAAAACATGGAGCAACATTTAACTTTGCATATAAAATGTGTTTTTATATCTATTCATATTTATTCATTGAGCATCCATAATGGGTACAAGCATTGTTTTTGCACTACTGCCCTCCTCACTATGATCCCAGCTGAGGATCATTTCAGTTATGTGGCCACCCGCCTTCACCCCCACCTTCGAGCTACTGACCTGGGTCTACTGAAATTATCTTGATGGTACCCAAACCCCAGGGGATCTGCTTCTTTGCTCCTCACAGACACATCTCTCAGTTGGTAGCTCTGCTGCCTCTCAGCATGAAGGACATATGATCAATACGTTAATGACATCTTGCTTTTCACATGTTTCTGAGCTGTTTCTTCTTTTCCCGTTGAAAAGCACAAACTGGGTAAATAAAATAATAATAATATGTAGCATTGCAAGATCAACTCTTGTCTACTTGAATAAAAACCACTGAAACGTTTTTTTTTTTTTTCAGGAGTGAGGCAGTTACATATGACACATATGTCAAAAAAAGAGGGCGAAAGATGCCAATCATTGTAGTTTCATTGTTACTGTACCTCTATTTTGTTGCTTTTCTGTGTCTATATGAGAAATCGGTTCGGTCGAGGAGAGGATCCGTAGCTGTAGATTAAAAATTACCACTGAGCAACAAAGTGCAGACGATGCCAAGGTTGCTCAGAAATGAGTTTTCTTGGCTTTTTGATTGAACTGTTGTGCTACATTGTGACTTGAGGCAAAGAGGTGTGAGGCGACCATTCCACTGGTCAAGCCCAGAAAAATTAGATTCAAAATCTCCTCCACTTTCCAACTCTCCATCTAGACATATTTCACAGAGGGCAACGCACAAGGCCTAGTTAACTCTCTGGTCATTTTAAGACCTAAGTGGGTCAGGAGATCTGCTTTCCAGAGGTCTCCTCGCTGGACACGGTTAATTAGAGTCCTCTCCCTTTGCACCATCTATGGGGAGCCCGAGGAGGCTACCAGGCGCACCTGTCAATATTTACTGTTCTAACAAAATACATCATTCATTGCCATCTGCTCTCTGGGAGCACATGTAGGGGCGCTGCTGCTGCAAAATTAATAGCTCTTCTAATGTGCCTTTCCTAATGGGCCTAATCAATTAATCAGCCCTCTGCAATCTGGAGACATCATTAACGAGTGCATATGTCCCTAATGCTGTCGCAAAGATGAGCTGGCTTCATTGCTGCTGTTGCCGACTTAACACGAATAATGGCATTTAAAGTTGCTGCTTTATTAATGTAAACATTGTAAATGTGCCTCAGCTAATGAGGGAGTACTCAGAGACAAAATGTCTTTATGGTGTTTTTTGCTGCTCCCGCTGTCTAATAACACATTGGATACAAGGGTGAAGATGTGTATCAAAGCAGAGAAGCTTAGATTTGATCTTGATTTTTTAATGTCACATGCTTTTTTTATTTTAATTATGCAAAGCACTTTGAAATACCTTGCTGCTGAAATGTGCTATACAAATAAAATTTGATTGGTTGATTTTGAATGATTTAATGTTCTGTCTCTGGGGTTGTAGTCGGCAGCGTTCACATATCGCAGTAGCCTTGAGCTGGTATGAATTTTTGGCCGTGTGCCTGTATGTCGCAGGGCTTTTCCTCATCTTCTAATATAACTAGTAGCATATATTTATTAGTTTGACCGTTTTCAAACCCGGTACAGATACTTTTGCGACAGGCAACACAACACGCAGCATAATCTTGAGGCGGGTTAGATGTCATACAAGTTCTCAAAGTTTTTTTTTACAAATTACTCTGCCAGCTGCCTACGTGGGCCCCATATGGGTTTGTTCGCGGGTTCCACGGTGGCCCCACATGGGTTTGCCCATGTAGGTCCACAGCCCACATGGGTCCTACATGGGCCCTACATGGTGGTGGGCCCACATGGGTTCGCCCATTTAGGGCCCATGTAGGGCCCACGTAGGCTGTAGCCCTACATGGGCAAACCCATTTGGGGCCACTGTGGAACCTGCGGACAAATCCATATGGGACTCTTATGTCTGCCCACCTTTTCCCCATATGGGGCCCACCTAGGCATGCTGGCAAAGACGTGACATTGATTTTTTTAATATTTTTTTTAATTTCCTTTATTTAACCAGGTAAACCCCATTGAGATCCAGATCTCATTTTCAAGGGGGACCTGGGCAGAAATCTGCAGTGAACAGCAACCCGGTTACAAAACAAAATTAATTAATGCATATGCACAAGTATAAAACAATTTAAAAACAATGACACTGTTTAAAAGAATCTTGTTGCCTGTTTTTAAGAATCGCTCGAAATAAGTCCAGTGAGATCAGTTCTGGCATCTTTAGTTCTGACTGGAGCTGATTCCAGGCTGAAGGAGCCATCACACTGAACGCTTGCTTTCCTTTTTCAGTTCGGCAACGTGGAACATGCATAAGAAAAATGTTGTTGGAACGTAAAGAATGGGAATTAACAGATCTTTGTAAAAGAGAGTTTAAATATGCTGGAGCCAAACCGAGTAGATATTTATAAATCAGGATCATCAGGTGATTGTTTCTCCGTACACTTAAAGGAGGCCATTCAGCTTTTGCATACAGTTCACAATGATGTGTGAGACGTCTGCTACCGGTTACAAACCTTAAAGTGCAATGATACACAGTATTTAATGATTGAAGGCATTTGTTTGAAGCATTTTTTTGATATCTATTCAGTTTGTAGAACTACAATTCACTGCAACACATTTTGTTTTAGGCATCTCTCTAGCAACTGCAAGATTAAAATTTAGTCATTTTTCTTTTTAAACTAGTTCAGTCACAGAGCACATCTGATCATCAATTAACAAGTCTTGTAATAAATATTTCATTAAATTGAGATCTACATCACAGCAAGTGAACCTCTGTCACAGTTTTCTTAGTGTCTGGCAGTTCTTTTTTTTCCTAAGATTGCTCTGAATTTAGCTCCAATCATCTTCCCATCAACTCTGACCAGCTTTTCCTGTACCTGCTAAAGATGGGCATCTCCACAGCTCCAAAATGGCCAGGATGGCCATTTTGCACTGCTGGCATGTGTTACATGCCTTTATTACACCATTAACAGCACAACATACAATAGAAAAATAGCACTGATTTACCAGCAATTTGCTATTCTACATAATTTAACCATCAGATAAGAAGGTCACCATAGATTTATTAGGGCATGTCAAAGTTTCACAGTTTGGGACTAATATTCTTTTTAACAACTAAACAATCTTTCCACTCTTCCACTGAGGACATACTTGTGTAGGTAATGCAAATATTTGTTCTTTTATCAGACTGTGGTTTGACTTGCCTTAGACTTCTCGATTGCTTCTCTGAATAGTGCTGTCATTGGTTTTGCTGCACTTTGTTCAGGGTCTGGGTCAGGGTCTGTTTTATGTGAACTATGCTGAAAACTGTGCATGCTTTTCAACTCAATATACATTTAAGCATTGTTTTCTGTTGCTATATATATATATATATATATATATATATATATATATATATACACAGTCCAGTCACATTAATGTGACCATCTGTCAAAAGCCAGAATAACCACCTTTCGCAGAGCGAACTGCTACGAGACGTGCAGGAAGAGAGTCACTTAGGTCCCTGAAGGTCTTCTCTGGGATGTTGAGCCATGCCGACTCTAATGCCGTGGCCAGCTGCGCTAGATTACGCGGTTGAGGATCCATGGCGCGAACAACTCGATCGAGATGGTCCCACAGATGCTCGATTGGGTTTAAGTCAGGTGAGTTTGCTGGCCAGGGGAGGACGGTAAACTCATCCTGGTGCTCTTCGAACCACGCACGTACACTGGCAGCTGTATGGCACCTCGCATTGTCCTGCTGGAAGATGCCATCATCCTGAGGAAAAACAATGCGCATGTAGGGGTGGACATGGTCCGCAAGGACAGATGCGTACTTGTATTGATCCATCGTGCCTTCCACAATAATCAGTGAACCCAGAGAATGCCAGGAAAACATTCCCCAGACCATAATGCTCCCGCCTCCAGCTTGGACCGTTCCTGCAATGGTTGCAGGGTGGTTCCTTTCAGAGGTTTCACGCCTTATACGCCAACGTCCATCTGTCCGATGGAGCATAAAACGCGATTCATCTGAAAACGCTACCTGTCGCCACTCAGTGGACGTCCAGCTGCTGTACTGGCGTGCAAATTCTAGCCTTCGTCGTCGATGAACACCAGTCAGCATAGGTGCACGAACCAGGCGTCCGCTTCGGAGGCCCAGACGCAGCAATGTTCGCTGAATAGTGGTTTGGGAGACACTTGTGGTAGCCCCTTGGTTCATTTTAGTGGTCAGTTGCTCAACGGTAGCCTGTCTATCTGCCCGAACGCATCTCCGCAACCGTCGTTCGCCTCTGTCATCTATGGCCCGTGGTGCACCACATTTGCCACGTCGTTGATTTTGGACAGTCCCATTTTGCCATGCACGGTACACTTTTACCACGGCGGCACGCGAACAGTTCACAAACTCAGCCGTTTCGGAAATGCTTCCACCCTTGGCCCGAAAGCCAATGATCATGCCCTTTTGGACGTCGGATAAATCGCTTCGTTTCTGCATTACGCCAACGATTGAAATGTTTTCCGAAGCCCACACACACCCTTTATATACGCTCAACTGCACTGTGCTGCCACCTGCCTTCTGTGATTGGTTATTTAACTCTGAAGTGGAAAGTACGTGGTGGTCACATTAATGTGACTGGACTGTGTATATATATATATATAAAATAAATTTAAGTTTTGTTGTGTGTGATGGGTTATTAATACTTCTGCAAGATACTGCAGATACAAAACAATGTTTGTCAATCATTCTTCTCAGGAGCTATGTTATTTGATTTGGCACCCTCAGGTAGCAACACTGTTTTTAATTTTTCGCTCACCTTCTACTCAAGGATGCCAAGTCAACATTCTGTGGATTAGTGTGTATTACTGATTGTGTGCCCATTGGACTGTGTGTCTTGGATATATATATATATATATATACACACACACACACACACATATATATATATATATATATATATATATATATATATATATATATATATATATGTGAATTGCCAAACTGTCATTTTGTGTGTGCACTCTCAAGCCATCGACAGTATGATCACGCATCAAAGCGGCTGCTGTGTCTGACTGCATAAACACTGGAGCAAATCTGCCTCCCATTCACTCTCCAGTTATCACAAAGGATATTGTTTTAGCCCTTCCTCATGTAGCTCATCTCATGCAGAGTGTCTGCGCTAAGCTGGTTGATACATGTATGCCACAGCTTTTTAATGCAGGCCAATAACCCTAAGTATATACGAATTGCACAAATGGTCATACACAATGGGGTTCTAATCTAAACATATTTATGTATTCCCAGTCCATTGCAGAGTTTTATGCACAGCTTGTGATCCTGGATTTTCATTCCTCTTATTATTTGTCTTAACTATATGCACAAGCACATAATATTCGCCGTATTTGCAGCCCTACCTTTGCTTTGTCTGAATTCCTGTGGTATCCTGTAATTCTCAAGCAGACAGGCACAGCTGGATGCCCCACACCCTGCCTCCCTCATTCAAATGCATGACCATTCATATATTCTCAGATCATTTTTTTTTGGCTTCTTTCCCTGAGCAGCACACAAAACAGGAAGATGATCCATCCCCACAAGAGTGCTCAGCATCTGGTGGCCAGATCCGCTGCTACTTTTCCTGGATATGGCCTTTTACTGGACCCCGACGCGTCCTGATGGATCACCCGCAGACCTGGATGGATGATACCCCGTGCCCCTCCCACGCTTTTCTGTGCCGTTTTTTTCTCCTATCTTTGCCTCTGATCTGTCATTTTTACGGCCTATTTATTACCTCACTTGGTCTGCACATTTCACACATTTCGTGTGCCTGAAAATGCCCATGCATGTGATTTCCTGACCTATACTAGCAGCTCGTATTGTTCTGGGCTCACCCATGGGACATGCTCTCCACACTGTAGCAATTTGTCTCATTCCTTTTTCCATTCTCAACAGGAAGTCATCTTACGTGACTGGTTTTAAAGCTCATCAAAAAAGAATGTGTGAAGTTGGCAGACAGACTTTAAAGATAGCAGTAAGAGAAAAATCATTTTATTTAAAATATTTGTGGTTTATATTTCTTTAAAAACTTTGCTCCAGAGAGTTTTTCTAAGAATTCTGAAAAAACCTTTACAGCTCTGTTGTCAAATACACCTTAGGCTTTTTGAATACAACTAATATGCGTCACGATTATACAAACTGAACAATTGAAAACTGTTGAAGTATGCAAATGGTTTAATTCGATCAAACTGTGTTTGACCTGCGTTGCAAAGTTGAACGGGAAAACATTTCAGTGTGTAGCTGGCAGCGCAATGCCGGTAGAGACAAACCCAAAATACTTACAGCTGCATTGAAATGTGAAAACCTTTAAACAGATATGAATACTTTAGATGGTGCTTCATAAGAACGAGGTGAAATCTGGATGAATCATGACATAGTACGCATAAATAGGAATGTTTGTGTTTCATAATTTACATTACTTATGTGGATTCTCTGATATGCAAATGACCATTCATAAAAATTGTGATGTACTGAGATTACATCAGCCTTTAACTTGTAGAGTATGGAATTAAAAAAACCAATCAAACAAACACTGCAGCTGTAAAGTTTGCTAATCATAATTTTTGTGAAAAAAATGTCTAAAATTAAAGAATTTATTGAACTCCACAAACTGGAAAGAGTAGAATACTTCCGTCTACATCAAAAGAACTCTCTCTAGTTATTTTTTTTTTTTTGTTTTGAGGCATTTTCGCCTCTCATCTGATGCCCTGAGTGTTAGTAGGCAAAGAAAGACATGCTGCATTGTCCAAAGGGGAACCTGTCTATCAGTCAAAACACTCAACTTTGAGCCATGGGAGTTTAGGTATCACTCCAATCCTCTGCAACAAAACATGTGTTTAGCCCCGCAGCTGTGGAGAGAGGAACCCAAATGGAAAATCAAGGAAACGGTAAACAAAGTTCAACAGATCTGTGTCAAACAAAAACCCTTTGCCTGGGGATAGACAGCGCTGGCCTGTTTTGCTCTTTGGCCTTGAGTATAAACACATGAAACGAATCGCGTGCCTCACCCCCGTCTGCATGTGCCGAGGCTGTTTCCTTTCAGTAGCATGTTACTAAACAGTGCCTGGGTGTGATTTTAAGCATGAGCTTCTCTGTCCACGGGAACAGAGAAGCTGTTCCCGTGGACAGAGAAGAGACATCCCAAGAGACATCTTGGGATGTTAAATCTTCTCCCTGGAGGCAAAAAAGCACAACTGTGTTTACACAAAAGTTTCCCGGCTTTTCTCATTTTATGGGTTGTGTCAGTAGCGAAGCCCTGTTTCATTCACTTTTCCTTTGTCAGCCTCTGGGCAATGTCCTTCCAACTTATTGGAAGCAGCAGTAGAAGCAACAGATAGGAAGAGCTCAAAGCTGGAGCGCTGGAGTTTCTACCACCTAAATCACTTGGTATTTGCCTATAAGAGGGCATGAAAAGTGTGTTTTTCTCCCTTCACCTGTTTTATCAAAGCAGTGTGGACTACGTCTTCCAGTGCCTCTCTGAGCACTCTCAGGCAGAGTGATACAAATCAGCAGCACACAAAGCATTAATCAACAGCCAGCGAGGTCAGCTAAGCATACCTGTCCCCAAACGCATCCTTCTGGTGAGTCTTTGAAAAGTAGGCCGCCACAATCAATCACAGGTAATCCCCCCATGAAGTTTGGATGATAAGCTTCTTCTGGTTGTTAGAAGAAAAGAAGTAAATTAGGAAAAGTGTAAACCTGTGTTTTGTGCAGACTGTCAATCTTTTTTTTTTGTTGTAAAAAAAAACAGTTGGGACAAGTGGTTGGAGGGTGGATGTACTGCTGAGGCTAAAGTTCTCTTACTAGCTACTATGTAGTTGTAGCTGCTGTGCAAGCTGACAAGGTTGCTGGCTTTTCCTCTTAAACTGAGGTCAAAAAGCAATCTGCCAGAAGCTCAACAGACAGTATACTTGGCTTACTCTAGAGTCTAGAGTAAATATATTGGTCATATTTTTGTTTAAAAAAAAAAAATATGTATTAAATTGGACAGCTGCAACAGAGTCTTACCTGTTTTCCTCTCTGGAGAGAAAACAGAACCAGAAACTGCAACCTGAGCGAAGCCACAAATGGATTTTATTTGACAAACTTACATTTTTGAGCTATTGTAAACTGAAGTTATAAGAGATAACGAGAATAGTTCAAACATTTCTCATTTACCGGTCACAAATGAGGGTTGGGAAATAGAGGTTATCACAATCTTGTCATTATGTATTGTTGACTTTTATCCTTCACTTCATCATGTCTGCATTTACTGATATTATTATAAGGAAATTGCTGTCACATTTTCTAGAGAAAAAAGTGATGTACTGGTGTGTAATTACCAAACTAATGTTTGGGCTGGGTTCAGGTTTAAGCCTAACAATAAGGAGTCATATTAATCTGCTCGTCTGATGATGATTGGGATCCTGGTTGATCTCCCGATTGGCAGGTGGGAATGCTGACTGCTCACGTTTTCACAGCTCGTGTCCCTTGTTCCGGTTTCCGCCATGACGGTTATGAGGGGATTAGATGTCCACAGAAACACACGTAACACAATTTTCCATGGCTGTAGGATGATGGACCTTGTGGGCGTGAATAGTGCAGATATGTAAGTAATATTCTCTTTTTACCAAATTCTCTAGCTTTCTGTGTACTTCTACATCTGCTCCATAGTCGCATCTTTTCGGAGTTGCTACTGCCTCTAGTGGCGTGGGGGTGGTAACACAATTAATATAATTACGTTACTAAATCAGAATACCGCAAAGTCTTATTTATTATTAATTTTTCATTATCTTAAGAATGTAGAGCTAATTAAATGATCTAAACAAGACCTTAAAGTGGTTCCAGTTTCTCTCGGTGGCCAACCTGTTGAAACTGTTGCAAATGTTAAATACCTTTGGTCATTCCTGGACAGTCACCTCAACTTTGCTGAAAACACTGACTATATTTTGAAGAACTGTTCTCAGAGACTCTACCTTTTAGGAAGACTAAGTGATCTTCTTAAAGTGACTACCATATATCTTGAATTTGGAAAAAAAAAATCATTTTATTTATCACAAAAGAAGGGTTCGGTGAATGCGCACATGAATCTGATGGGTTCAGTACCTCAAAAAAGGTTAAGAACCACTGCTGAAGAGTAAACTGCCCTGGAACATGTAGGCACCCCCATTCTTCTTTTTGTATGCCAAGATATGACATGTAAAGAGAGCATCTTACAGACAAGGTTTTCAAGTGATGATTTTGGGATAGTGCTTACCAATAAGTAAATAAAGCAAAATAAAAATTATTACCTTACCAGTACTGACAGTTGAATTTTTCCATGTCTGTCTTAAATGTTAGGTAAATGGCAAATGGCAAATAAGCTGAACTTGTATAGAGCTTTATCAAGGCTGAGAAGTCCTAAACACTTTACATTACACACTTTCTCCTGTCACATATTTATGTGTCCCCGGGCAAATCACTTAACCCCAAGTTGCCTTCCGATGTGAGTGCGCATGGGTGAATATGTCTGTAGTGTAAACTGCTTTGAGTGGTCAGTCCATTTACATTAATGTTCACTCAGTCACGCATATGTTCACACAGTGAGGATGGTGATAAGCCACTGTGGGGCAGAAGTGAGACCACCATTGAATTGGCGCAATCAGCCCCTCTGATCAACGTAAGCAGGCAAAACGGGTGATGTGCTCTGTTCAAAGCTGAGATGAGATGACTGAGATGGATGGAACAAGGATTCAAATTGGCAACCCACCGGTTACCCTACATCCTGAGCTACTGTTGCCCCCTAAGCACTTATGTGCCAACTTCACTTCATATGTGGCATCTGGCATTGGTTCATCCCATGATCAAATTTTAAATTTGCGTTGAAACAAATTTTTCCATTTGCATCTTGAAATTCCATTTTTAATGTTGATACTTGCTTTCTTCTGCGTGTTATTTAAACATGATTGCAAGATAAATGTTAAGTGTCTGTCAAAATGTTTTTTAAGAAAAACGTCATTTTTCCAATTTGTTAAATCTCAAAGCATACCAAATTCTGTATTTTGTGCACATCAGTAAGAGACATATTAGGTGTTAGTAATGTACATTTATTTGCCATTCAATTCACATTTTTTATTTATAATGAAGGGGTTACTTTGTGTCATGTAAGGTTGTGGAACAACTCACAGAATATTGAGAAGACTGTGTAGGCTCCAGTATAATTCAGAAACAGAAAACACATTGAAAGTGGTTTACGAAGAGGACCAGGGTGTCTGAAACGTGAAGATTTCATTCACCTGAAAACAGCTGAATAACCACCCAAAACTTGCGAAGGCTGCCAAACGGAGAGACCGAGGATACATCTCAGTGGAATCAGTAAATCCCAACTTGACTTTGCATTAAAGATATTCCAAGGTACATTTTTATTCACAGCATAAAGATTGATATGCGACTGAAAGAGCGAACATTTAGATGGAGCCCCCCCACTCAGTTCTGAACAAGTCACAAAATTAAGTGGTCGGGTCTGCTCATGCACTTTGCAGAGTGTTTAATGTATCTAACAGTAGATTTATATGTCACCGGTATGACTGCTCCGCTGGCATGTCACATAATTGAGAACGAGGAAATTGCCATTTCCCAGTGGCAATTTAATATGTGCAAAAATCAATCAAGTGAGGAACATTAAGCAGCAATATCACTAGATTCATCCTGGTTTAGGTTTTGTGGACAATTATTAACTTTTCACTGCTTATGTCAGCCTCTGTATTGACGCCAGCATCAATCAGTTTGTGGATTATTAGAATCCTATTCTGGTCTAAACATTTTAGACTGAACTGACTGTGTACTGAACAAGATTTCAGAGTAGTATTCTTCAAAGAAAAAAAAAGAATCAGACTGGATTAGAACACTTCACAATATGAGTTGAATTCTGTTCAAGTAGTATTTATGAAAGCTAACAAATCAACTTGAAAGTCACTTACATGTGTCAGCAGTATAAGTTTATGACTATTTTCTCCTATTGCCTTTTTTTCTTTATGACCACCCTTGACAATGATTGACCTTGCTGTTTTTTCACAATCTATGTACATGTGTTGAAACAGAAATCCACCTAGGTCATGTAGTTTAAGCCATTGCTGATAAGTGAAACCTATGGACAATATGCTTTGCTTCCCATTGTTTGTTGTAGCTGCACAGTATTTTCTTCTCAGTCGGTCTATCCATTGCTGTTTGTCTTTTATCTATGCTTGACAGATCAAACAAGTCTTCTGGCAGGAGCCACACATTAGGCTTCACAACAGCATGACTGGGGGGGCGGGGGGTGAAAAGGTGTCTGATGCAACAGTTTTTTTTGGAAATCAAATCTGTATTCTGTAAGACTACTTTAGTCATTTAGGAACTTTTCTGTGAGTTTTGTCTTAAAACAGAACTCACTTAGCTGCTAAAACTTCTCTTAGCTGCTTCTGGTCATTTGAAAGTTACATATCAAGCTGCTAATATCCCACAAACCTGAACTTAAGTGTGATAAAATTTTGAAAGGTTAAACACATCAGTGTTGGGAGATTTTGTTCTGTTTTAAAACATAACATTTACTGAAAAAACGTTCCTGGTGCGGGAATCTGCACCAGGCAGTGACGCATGCAATGCACCAGCTTGATGCTAAGAAGCTTACCAGAGATCGCCTGCGCTGCAAACAACCATCCGGCACAGCAACGAGAGAAGTGCTGAGCTGAGAAGTGCTGTTCATGTTAATTACATTTTTTAATGAGTAGCCAACACGGACTGAACGGCTTCGTTCACTTCCTCTGCTGCAATTGCTAAGAAGGTAGATGACAATTCTAAAAACACTTCGGAAAATCAACGTGATTGTTCATAATGTCTTTGTCGGTTCATTGATTGGCCCAGCAGAAATACTGCTGGTGGAATCCACGTTAATGGGAGAAAGCGCAAACTGTGACATTATAATCAAACATAACTGCACAGGAATGAAACAGCAAGGCACAGAGATGTCAAACAGGTATCTTAATCCTGCCTTGAAGAGTTTAGTGAAAGTGCCTATTCTCTCATTAACATGATCCTTCATGTCAGATTATTTAGTTTATGAGGATGAATGTGTAGTCATATGATTGCATTGTCATTTAAATTAATTTGGTATGTATTTGGATATGTATGTTTATTTATTTTTAAATCCTAATAAAATATGTCGTAAAAAAGTATTAAGAAGTAATAAAACTACTACAAGCAGCCATGTTAGCGACAGGTAATTATCACAAAAATAAAAGTTAATTTGATGGAGAGAAACAATTCTCTCAGAGGTCAAAGCATAAAGTTACAGAACCAACAATGTACTAAATGTAAATACACATAATGTGTGATGCAAGAACCTGTATGACATCTGAACAAATATTTATATTACTTAACTGTAATTAGGCAGCTTGAATTGATGCAGAGGGATGAAAAGCTAATCGCACAGAGAAGGACTTATTTTTTCATGCGTTTATGAAATTATTTGGGCTACTAAACTCTCCCTGCAAACTAAAGATAAGAACAAGCGGACATCCTCAAACACTTACCATTAATGTTTATCAGACGACTGAAGCCACTTGATGATGCTTGCCACAGCTGCACAAGGCATTAATTAAATTCACAGAGCAGTGGTGCTTATTTGATGGGAACTGAGGAGAAGATTAAATGTACTTTTCCTTAAATATTCTGTCTGATTTTTATCATCTCTTCCCCCACCACCTGGCAGGATTCTCTCTTTTGATTTCTGATTTGCTGGCCAGATATTATCACCATCCTTATCTCAGACTTGCACAGGATTTAAGGACGCGACCCTGACGCTTGCTGTGCCAAGCTCATCTTGGAAATATTTTTGGAGACGCAGAGCAACTATTTCAACTTTTTTGTACAAAAATTATAATGAGCAGAAGTTTTAAATCTGTGAAACAGTCTGCGTTCCTATTTCTGGTGAGGTCAGCTGGTGTTTTGTTCACTTTGCTTAACATTAAGTTAGAGTGGAAGTGTATTTTTTCTTAGTTAATGCCTAAGATGGCTGCTGTTTGTGTGACCAAAAAACACTTTTAAAAAACTGTTCTCTTAACAAGTACCACTTCAGACTTCACACTTCAATTCTAAGGCTTGTTACCACTACAGTGACAGATATTCTAAAATATTAATATAGCAGGGCCTTGACTTTTCTAGTTTGTGGATATTTTTTCACAGGGAAAAATAAACTGACAATGCCCATTTTGGAGAAATATGAATTGATTTTGCGTTCCATGTTTACTTAAAAGTTAATATTTTCAAGGTCCAAGTTGGATAAATAAGCAGTAAGGTCTTCTAAGGTCAGAATCCCTTGTGGAAAAGTCAGGCGTTTATCACAACCTCCCAATATTGAAGCAACAATGGCTACATATTTGTTTTTTGTTTTTTTCACATTTCCACCATTTTGTTTCTTTCTACAAAATAATGCCTGGGCAGATTTTTTTTAACGCTTGAATACCTAAAATAAATTTGAACACTAATAGCATTTCCAGTAGTAGTTTGTAACTGAGAACAGGAAGGAACTATGCTTCTGCTGTGGGCTTCTGACTTTTCTGGCAATTCAAACACTATTGAGCTCAGTTTGATGTCACTCCCTGCATCACTTTCTGATTTCAAAAGTAAACAAGAAATCATCGGAAATTATTCTTGGCTGTTCTCTTCTACTTTCGGTTATACTGGGAGTTCTGGAAATATTTTCCACTGAACCAGAGCTTGTTCCAATCATTGTGGTGCCCTGGGGAAAACTATGGTGAGACTCTAACTTATTGGCTTAGAATAGCTGTGAACGGTTCTAGAGCACATCTGCCAGAAAAAAACAGATCCTCAACATACAACAACAGCTGAGATGCACCATGTTGGCTTTCCGCAGAGAAAACACAGTCCCATAAGGCTGTTCAAAAATCAGTTCACATCAGTTTCAGCTGGGAAAATGCCTGACTGAAGTTACTGTCTGAGTTAAAGCTTTCAGCAGTTAAATAAGTCAAGCTGCTCTTAGGACAACCCTTTCAGAAGTTACAAACGATGCTAACATCACAGCTTGTACAAGAAAACCTTCCCATTGACTATTTTCTGCCAAATTGACTGAAAAAATTAAAAAAAGGTTAGCATTTACACCAAGTAAAATATAATTACCAAGCTATGAAGGAAACAACAGATATGTGAACTGAATATTAATGTTTCTTTTCAGGACATTGAGAGGGGAGGTTCAAACCAAAATCTTTACATTGTTTTGTAATTATTTGAATGGACAGAAATTAAGTGTGTGCTCTGACTTTATTTACACATTACAAACTGAAAAGTGTTCAAACCAACGGTGTTCAATTTGGTGGTTTTAATATGCAAAAAAGTTTAAAGAAAGGCACCATAAATTTTCATTATGTAAATCTCATTTTTTTCATTGTTTTTTTTCCTGTTTTGTATGCCAAAAGGCTCACAAAACATTGCTTAAAATACTGCAGCGCTTTTGATTCCCTGCTGGACTCCCTGCCTGAGTTCTCTGGGTTCCGGCCTCCTATCGCAGCATGATATCACATGTTCTAAAGGCATCAAACCCCAGCTGCACCTGTGACTGACAGGTCCAAGCCATCCATCGCTGGCACAGAGAAAGAGAAGGCAAAAAAA
The DNA here is from genome assembly GCA_033032245.1 of Poecilia picta. NCBI lineage: Eukaryota > Metazoa > Chordata > Actinopteri > Cyprinodontiformes > Poeciliidae > Poecilia > Poecilia picta. The sequence goes on along the minus strand of CM065372.1, from coordinate 16,556,685 downwards.
AAAAAAAACATCTAAAACATAAGCTGGCTTCTCTAACTCACTATCCAGAGTTGGGTGATGGTTGTGTTTTTGCAGCAGCAGTGTGCTGGATGTATCTCTCTGCTTTCTGAGCGGGATGTGAGTGGGGGCACGGGGGGGATGGAGCGTGGAGTGCTATGCTGCTTTCTTCCATTAATCAGTTTGGTGACCCCCATCCACCACCTCCTACCATTTCCTCAACCCTTTCTCTCTCAACACCAGCCAGGCATCTAATGAAGATTCAACGCATCAGACACCCCTGGGCTCTGACTGATGGCAGAAATCTTTTGCTTTCCTGAAGCTACTGATACCAAGAAGGAGGACAAGAAGGGAGAGAAATAAAAAAAAAGAAACTTGCTCTCATTTCTCACTGTGATCGTCCATCTGTGAGCCCACAGTGTTGGCGTGATGCCCTGACCCCTGTTGTGGCTCAGTTTCTTGTGTTGTCAAAGGTCCGAAAGGTCCGGTATAATGCATTCGTGTTAATGTAAGCAAGACTAAATAGAGCAAGAAAACACACAACAAGGTCATCACAGTTGGGTTGTCAGATCAAGTGAGCGAAGGAGGCTTGATGAAAAAAAAGATGAAAAAAGAGGAAGAGGAGAAAGAGACACTGTGTTTCTACTAAAATAGCTTTTTCTCTCACATCATCCTTACTTCCCGCTTCCTTTCCCAACAGCTGCTTTGATAGATCATTTTGTCTCCTTAATAGTGCCTCCAAATCCCTGGATGCTCTCCGTTTATGTTGTCTCACATACTGTAAGAATTTAGCTGAATCCATCCAAAAGATTAGTGCAGGAACTAAGGAAAAACGAAAGACAAAAAGTCGAAGCTTTACCCAAGAGGAAACCAACTTACACTTTATTTAGACTTTCTCTTTCTCTTTAGTTTTCTGTCAATATTAACTGAATCCGATTCTTCCCTTATGTTTTTTTTAAGGAGCATGATATAAATGCTGCAATCCTTCAGGCTTGCAGATGCCTTTCAATCATGGATGAGTGGCGGATAAGTGATGGAAGCCGCCATGGCATGCCGCTTTCTCTTCCTGCTCGTCTGGTTGCCATCTTAACTGCAGGGAAAGGGATGAGAGAGATTTTCTATCACACCCACCACTTCATCACAAGTATCACGAATGGAGAAGAAAGCGAGTGATGTCTCTGCCAGTTTTGCAGATATATACGTACAGTCCCGGAGACGTACCGGATCAGTCGGAGAAAATCATGAGCGATAACTTTGGTCTGTCAATCAGCCAAGCGTAGATAATTCCTTCCTTGTTCTGGGCTTTTCACAGCACATTAATAAAATGATCATGAGTATTTTGATCACACTCTCTAATTGTTTAATATTTATAACATTCTAAGTGTGCATTTAGGAACAAAACTGCATATTGGAGTAGAGTCTTTCCCAGAAAAGGACTTATTTAGAATCTTCTGCTCGCTGGTCTCTGATGTAATTGACAGGCTTCTGGTCTCTGTGGTGGTCCTTTGGAAAGTGTTTCTATTATTTATGTGACACTGGTGAGAAAACACACTTAGTGGTGTAGTTTATTAGGACACATCTCTGGTAAACTTTTTTTTTCCCCCAACAGCAATTTATTTCTTATTATGCCTTTTATATTGTTACAATATGCTTCTAATTGTGTCATGGAATGGCATGAAAATTGTGTATAATGCTTCAAGAAATTTCATTCTCTAGCTATAGTATGATAAATATTTTTGTTTCAGGCTATGGACTTATTTTTCTCTTTTTTCTTTTGAGGTTCCGATATAAATCCATCCACCTAATGTGCCCTGTTTACTGGAGGTGGACATATTAGCTAAACTGCTAAACTAGGGAATCCAAGTCATCTCTGTCTCCCTAATATCTCTCATTCATTTTATGTCAGAAGTGACAGGTACATATCACTATATTAGAATATCATCAGAACGTTTGTGTTTCACTAATTCTATTTAAAAACTGAAACTTATGCTGTAAAGCTCTATTGCACACAGGAGGACTACAGTTCAATTGTTTATTTTTCATTTCAAAATGTGATTCTCAGAAAATTTGAAAGTGACAAATGGAAAAACAAAATACAGAAGTGTTTGGCAAAGGTATTATTTTTGCGACTGACTTGAAAGTTATGACACCGTCAAAGAGGGTAAGACACAAAATGCAAATTGTCATTGCTAGGAAAATCACAAAGGGATTAGTCTAAGCATAAAAACAAAAAAAAAAAAGGTTCAGTGAAAGGGAAATGCATGGAAAAATGGTTGTGCAGGTAATATGCTTTAATTGAAGCCATCCTGGTGATAAACCACTCCCAAACCAGAGATAATGTCTAAATTATAACTGGGCTGAAGAGGATTGGAAGTCACTGCTGTAGCCCACAAGTGGAATTTTTTGTGAAAACCACTTTGTAAAGTTTGTAGGGATTAACTTAGCACTTGTTATTTTTTGTTTTTGTTGTGGTATGGCATTTCAAATAGATCTTTGTTGTTTTAGCTCACCCTGAAATTACACCCCACCCAGACAAATCATAAAAGAAAAGAAAATGATGTGATGACTACCAGAGGAATGATCAAAATGGATCCCTTCCTATTGTGATTTGGCAGCAATACACTGTTGAATGGAATTTAATTTGCACAGAATACAAGTTGCTTAATGTACAGTGGGGTATTTCTACACCCAGTAAAGATTTGGGGACCCATGTCATGTGCTGGTGTTGTGTTTGATGAAGTCCACTGTCAGCTCAGTCCACTACCAGGAGATTTTAGAGCACTTATGCTTCCCTCTGTTGGGGAGCTTCATGACAACACAGCTTCTTGTTCTCACTAGTAGGAGCTAAAGCAGGCACCATAGTTTGATTGATTTAGGCCAGTCAAACTGCGGTGGATGCTCATTACAATTGTTTGTATCAAGAATTTTGTTCTTTAATGTAATTTGCTGAATTAACTGTTGGGTATATACAACACTAAACTTTGGTGAGTTGTGTGTACTACTTGTTTCTTGGTGGGCTTTTGTTTGAAAAAGAGAAAGATGGGAACAGACAGAAGAAACAAACAGACACAAACAAGAAGAGGTCACAGACACATGATACCAAATTGTTAGCATATCTCTAAATTCTAATCTAAATCAAAATAAGTGTGGGTTTCCTTTCCTGTATTTCAGTTTTCCAAGCCACATAATCATAGCATAAACAGATTTCTGCTAGACGTCAGGAATGATAAACACAAGCTAGAGGATTTTTTCTTTTTTTACATCTTGTTTGTAAGTCTGTTTAGTTTTTTTTTCTTCCATGAGAGTCATCTTTCTCCTCTTGATATGCATAAACTCAAACCTTCATTGAGACATCAGCTGAGTTATGATTGATAGAAACAGAGATGTTTATTACATTGATAATATTTTTTATAATAGATACTAGGATACCATAGCGTTATTTAATCAGTTGTGTCATCCTGTGAAATGGAACAGGTACATTTCTGTGCTTTGGTTTTTCACAGCAGCCTTCAGTTTGGATGACTCAGCTTATCATCAAAGCAGCACTGCGTGAAACTGGTGTGACAGGGAGACAGGACAGCATACTTCTGTGTGACCACTTTGCTGAGGACTCATTGGACCGGATCAGAGTACAGAAGCCTTGGACATCTCTCTGTAGAAAAGCTTAACAACTTTGTGCTCCAAAGCTCACCTCAGGTCAGCCGTGGGGGAAAAAACACATTTGTCCCGTTAGCTGTGCTTTTCAGGTGTTTGATCAACATCAAAGAAAACTTGCCACTTTTTACCAAATTTCACTGACTACCAATGGCAGCTTGCCTGACTCTGTTGAACCCAAGTGGGTTCCATGCAAAACATATCCATACATGGAGGGCTGCGTAGATGTTTGACAACAATAGAGGAATAATTTCCATTTTAAAATATCCTACAATCAAAACAAACCATATAAATGTCTTATGTATCTACAGCTACGTCTAGCTTAGCTTAAAACATCCCTTTATGGGTCAACACATGTAATACTGTTCATACCATTGGATCCATGGCCTCTTTGTACCCAAGAACAGATGAGTTCATGTTACCGGACTATCAGTGATCAAACTGGAATGAAGCTTGAACATCTGAATTACTTCTAGCCACACCAACACTGTGCTTTGGGACCTGCTCCATTCGGAACGTCGTGTCAGGTTTCATTAGCTGCTGTGGCTAGCAAAACACTGTCCAGCAGTGGAAAATAGGCTTGGAACAGGGCGTCTCACCTTTGGATTATAAGGCAGCCAGCATCAGTTGTCCAAAGCAGTCTTTTTGAACCTGCATAGTTTTGGGATCCAACGCTCCTGGATAAGGAGCTGCCTTCCTCCGCCTGTGAAGAAAGGGGTTCAAATAACACACCGTCTCCCTGATGTCACCATCCCTGTCTGTTATCGGCTTCCACGACGCAACAGTTTCCATCCTGAAACAACTACTCTTCCTTCTGCTGGAATCGATCAATAGTTATCATACCGGTCCTTGGATTTAGTTTTGGCCCATGATTGGATGTCCAACACATTTTTTTTCTGCTACAACCATTCTTGTTACTAGCTCAACAGCTCCTCTACTCAGCATTGGAAACAGGTGAGTTTGATTGGAGCACTAATGAACAGCTGATTGAAAGTACTACTAATCACACAGAGTCTTTATTTAAGCACCTGGATTTTCTCTGTTTTAGAGTTTGCTGGAGTTTTCCATTTTGCTCACTTCAGTTTGACTACTGCAGTTTTGATCATGCAATTCTTTTTCAACCCTTGATGCCCTTTTTGGTCTATTACATTTTGATCAGTAACACCAAAAGAACAAAGTTATCTTTAAATAAAAATGTTTTAAATAGTAAAGCTTTTATATATTATAGTGTATCAAATTCTTAAAATGAAAAAAAAAAAAACAGGACTTTAACTGTAATGGTTTGACCACCCTGAACAATATTGTCATTCTTCTCTTTTTGATTTGGAATGGATATGATTTATTTGAAGTGCAGTAAGAAACCCTGTGGTGGTATACAGCTTTGCTTTGGAATTCCGCTGAAAGAATTGTTTTGTCAATAAGTTACATTTACACAGTCCTCTTTTTGAGTTCCTCCAGGAATTTAGACCTAAACACAAAAGCCAAACCAGTTCAGATGTTTGCTCAGCAAAACAACACAAATAAAGCAGGAACAGAAGGTCACCGGGCCAAAACTTGGTCTGGAGACTCACGTCCTTCTCCCGCAGTAAGTGTCTTTGTTCTCTCCTCCCACAACCTCTTCCAAATTAGGCCATTACCGTGGTAACCCGGGGAAACTGCCAGGCGATGGGGGGAACAGTGAGACGCGGCAAGACTGACTGATTGAGGTCAATGGAAGGGGTCAGCAAGTCATTTCCAGAGGAAAGTTCCTGTTACCTTTTGGCAAACTATTTTCCCGTCCCTTGGCTACCAATCAGTCGTGTTTGTGGGCTCTCTCGCTTGCTCTCAAAAGAATTTCAGGATTTCTCTCAGCTGAGCTCTTAAAATTTAATTAGAGCAAGTGGGCTTGTGATATTGACACTTACATTCCACCTCAAAAAAGTGACTTCCTGGGCTTTATGGGTCTGCTTCATACCCTCAGACCTGTAAATCTTATGGTGTCCTTTTATAAAAAATAGAAAAAGCAGACAAGGCGTAATTTCTGTCCCATCATTTTTAAACGGTCTCTTGGGAGGGAGACAACATTTCTGATGTTTTTAAAAGGCAAAATGAGTGGCATTTAAGAGTATCATCTGATCTCGTCACTGATAGAGCTCTCTTTGTACCTATTTATTGAATTGAAACTGCTGTCAAACAGTTAAGTGGGTCCAGCTTGTACAAAACGGAAGCCATACAGACTGGTTAATATTTCATAGCGATAGGTTAACAGGATGTCAGGGTTGGTTTTCCTGTGTAATGGTTTCTTGATAAGGAGGTGACATATTCAAAGCACAACAGAACCACACTTATAGGTATGATTTTACCCAATAAGTTGAACAGGACAAGACAAAATCTGACTTAAGCATTTTAACTGACGTAAACAACCTAAGAAAACACACCCACCATCATATTATTTTGCTTTGATTGACCACTTAATTGTTTTTTATTTTCAATCTGTGCAAATCCTGCTATCATTTCCTTATTAGAGTTTCTTTTCTGCTCAGAGGTAAACTGGCGATCTGGAAATACACATTTCTTACAATTTATGCAGGATTTTACTAAAAATCTTCCTCAGGATACCTGGAAGAAAAGTCTTTGTTCCTAATCTTTACATCTCTTCATTGCTTTGTCCTTTGCAGACATAAACATAAATTTCACATGTGCAAAATCAAACATAACTTGTGATACAGTGGGTGCGAGTAGCCTGGTACTGTTTCATGTTAAAAATTACTTGAGGGTTCTGTAAAACAGATTGCGTACCTGGGGAACATAGAACCGTTCTGATAATAAAATGCACAAAACTGGCAAAAGCTTTAAAAACACTGAAATGAACTTTATAAAGGATAATACCATAACTGGCTTCTATGTTTGATTAATTTTATTTTTAACAAATAATTCAGGACAATTTGACAAACATTATTACATATTTTCACATATGGAAATATCACATAATAGGTGGAATACCTGTTGGAAAAAATTTGCGTATGGAAATTGTATTTCATGTGAAAAGTATGTTCTACTGTAATGTGAAATGTATGGAAAACATTTTTACATTTGGAATGTTTTGCACAAGTTTGGTTCAATTTATTTTTTATTGAATTAATGGGCTATACTCTATAGACGGGTATATATAAAAAATTTGAACGTCATGAAAAAGTTCACTATTTTTGTCACTTATTTCAGAAAGTGAAATTTACTTTATATCCATAAATGATTATACTATTTATTTTAATTTTAAGTCTTACAATTGAAACTGAAACGGGTTACAAAAACAATAAAACTTTTTCCAGACGCACTTGTTTCTCTTTCTTACATAAGAAGCCCTTTGCTAGTCAAATAAAATAACCGCCACCTATAATTTCATGACAGTGGAGGGCCATGTTGAGAAAACGAGATGAGAAGAAGATGAATGGAAAACAAAAACTCCACAGAAGGAAACAAGCTTTCAGTGTCCAGCCAAACCTTTTAATTTTCTGCCTCATTAAGAGCTCCATTGCAGGTGCTGCGAGCCCAAGGCCAGAGGCCGCTTGAGACATGGGCAGATCTTTTTAATAGCCTGTTTACAGCCAGTCTTGGGGAGCAGAGGGAACAAATGGATGGATTGGGCTTGTTAACAATAATGGCTGCAGCCACTGATTTGAGGATTTACGTGCTCACAAAAGGTCATATTTGTTAATTTCTTTACTGGGCAAGACTTAAACCTGCTGGAGCTGAGGTTTATGATCCACACTGATCATTGTCAGGGATGGTTAGTTGGAATGAAGCATAACTGTAAATTGCTTTCTTCCTTCCTGGTCACCTACCTGATAGCTCAGAAATGTGTGTTTTGTGCAAGAAACCAAGGTGTCAGGGTTTTACATGCTGACATGCTTAATTAGTTGTGCTTAATTGTACTTCAGTGAATACACATTCAGAATACAATATTCTGATTTTTTTTTCCAGTCACATAAATGATCCAGTAGTTCCAGACATTGCCTACATGCTAAGTATGTAGCATCAATCAAAAATAGCTGAAGTTCATTTTAAATCACAATTCAGTATGGATCCAGTAATATTTCACATTGGAAGTTTATGGTTCTGTTAGCTTTTACAGTTGAAAATATAGAGGTATTATTTTTATTTTATAAATTTATTGTAAATGTAAACAGGTCATTTGTGTTGAGAGATGCGTCATATAAAAAAATAAAAAGACAGCTACTGAAGGATTTTTCGGTAACACTTTATTTGAAGCGGGTGAATAAGACCGTCATGACACTGTCATGAACATGACATAACACCTGTCATGAACATGAATTAGCCTTCATGAATATTTATGACAGTTGTCATAAAGTGTCATTTGGTAAATTATGACACTTTTAATACAAAGTTGACATTATTGAAAATGTCTTTGTTATGACAACTTGACATTAACCAAGAAATCATTAATGTTTAAACTTTAACTTTAAAGTTAACTAATTTTTAAAGTGCAATCAGTAATACTTTTATAACATATTTATCAGTAATGATTTCTTGGTTAATGTCAAGTTGTCATAACAAGGACATTTTCAATAATGTCAACTTTGTATTAAAAGTGTCATAATTTACCGAATGACGCTTTATGACAACTGTCATAAATATTCATGAAGGCTTATTCATGTTCATGACAGGTGTTATGTCATGTTTATGAAAGTGTCATGTCAGTCTGATTCACACCCCTTCAAGTAAAGTGTTACTGATTTTTCTTTGCTGATTAAATTCACACTCCTAAAAAGCAATACCATTTTTATTAGTGGCCTGGCTGTTGCCTTCCTGTCATAGCTGTAGTTCAAAAAGCCACATCATTTTGTCTAAGCATTTTTTTCCAATCGGCTTTAACAAATGATAATAAATGAGTGTGTAATTAATTTCTCTAAACACAATAGTTTTTAAGACTTCCTGGCTTTAACATATGATCATATTTGCCTTCTAGTGCAAATCAATGGTCTTTGAGTTCTAGTTTCTCTGCACTGTTTTGCTTTGTTGATGCTTTTTTTTGTGTTTGTTCAGAATTCTTTACATGCGTGGTTGCAGCCCTAAAAGTATAGTTAAGAATAATTTTGGATGGCCAAATCCACAGATACTGTAATTTGCAAAAATGGATGCTTGCTATACTTATAATGCAATTTTGTTTTTCTTTATTTAAAGACAAACCCCGACCTTCAAATTGAAATTGTTTTTACATAGCAGTCTGAAAGCTTTTCAAGGTAAATGAGAAGTGACCTAACTCACAATTGTGACACCCTAAAATAGTTTCTCTTGTGGAGTATTATGTGATTTGCATAAGAAAACTAATGAAATAACGACACCGTGACTCAGAAATCCATACACTTCTGTGACTTCTGTCAACTCTCTTTCCCTCTTTGCCTTCTGCTTTTTCCCCTCTTACACTCAGCAAGAGTCAGTCAGAGCATGTAATACATGCAAGGTAACAAGTGTTCTAGACGAGGACTAAGGGCATACAAAGTCAATGGACCTTGACTGAAACGAGTGTGAAGTTTTAGCAGAGTGGGAAAACCAAAGCTGACGAGTGGCCAAGGCTGCCGCTGCTGCTGTGAGGTGAATTTATGGCCGGTGAATGTGTGGGCTGATCCTGCAGACAAGAAAAAAAAACAAAAAATAAAACAAAGGTGGAAGACCTGCTGAGAACTAACACACTCTGACATCTGATTACATACCTAACCTGAGGCACAGGTCGACCCATGGAGGTGTTTCAAGGGGGTGGGCACGCAAGCCGCATTATTCCACCTACAAATGCATGCCCTTCATTCTCATTACTGTCAGATTTGCTTTATTTTGCTGTCATCAGCCTCATAATCATCATTTTAAAAATCCACCTCCGAACGTAGACCTGGGATGACCTGAAAGTGCCGCTGCTCATGCACAAAAGCTGGTACGCTTGTGGGCTCTTCTTTGTGACGTGCCTGCTCAATATTTGTTGCTTCTGACTGGCTGTACGCCTCTGTGAACATGCATTGAAATCTTCTTTAAGTCATTCGTTACGATAGGTTTTGCCTCGGCTCTTCTCTTGTATGAACAAGTGGGATTGTAGACGCAAGGAGGGCAGAAGATGGAGGAATTTGTAAAATAATTTCTCTCACTGGAAGCCGACAGAAGCAGACAAACTATCACACAAATGGACACAGAATTGCTGCAACATGGTTTCAAAGGTCAAGGCAGGGAGTTGAACTTTTTCCAGAGTGCCTGCTAAAAGCAGTGTCTTTAAACTTGTTTCACATTTTTCAACAAAATGGATTTTAAAGTACATCAGTCCATTTTAGCTTAGATTTATGTTTAGGGTGAATGTGAACCTTAACTGTGCCTTAGGTTGTTCTTTTAAGTTTGCGCTGGTTTTAGCTCCATCCACTCCCTCACCCCATCAACTCTGACCAATTGTCTTGTTGCTAAAGAGTAGCACCTCCTCAGCTTGGTGCTACCACCACTATGATTCTCAATGAGGTTGGCGTGTGATAGCTAGTGTTCATATTGTTTTTATCATTTGGAAAAAAAAATATTTTGCCAAATGATCTTCTTCGACATGTGAGCTCTACCTGTTTATTTATTTATTTTTTGTAAACTGAAAATCTTAACCTGTAAACAAGTTCTAGGCTCAGGATCACTGCAGCGTTACCATGAACCTCTTGGTGGATTCGCTGTCTGTCAGTTTGGGTGAAAAGTCAAGGCTTGGTAAGGTTTGCAGCCCCTCTCAAGCTTTATCCATGGCATATTTGGTACATTCTTTGGTTTCCATGATGTTGATTTCTACGCAGAGACACCTCAGAGGCAATCACAGAAGCATTACTACTGCGGTGCATTATTATTATTAAACGAGGGTAACAAAGCTGACTCATCAGGTGATCTTCAAAGGCAGCTGGATTACATTTAGACTCAGAGTAATAGGAATTGCACACCACAACTTTCTAGATTCCCCTTCTTTGTGTTAGTCTTTCACATAAAATCCTAATAAAATACATAAATGGGTGTGGTTATTGAATTTTTATTTATTCGTTTCAAACATTCCAAGATCTATTTATGTAGTCACTGCCTCGACAGTTGAAACTATGTTGCAGCAGCTCTATGTTCCCAGAGAGACCTCCGTCTCCCAGAAGGGAGAGAATCTTCATGTCCTCCAGCAGGAAGGCCTTTCAGTAGCCCTTCCCATCCTCCCCAGCACAGCAGCATTGCCATCTGGAGCAGCACACTCTGGCCCTTGTCTTTATTGTGCTCTGCCGTGTGTTTGCACAGAGACTGCACAAGGGTGCACACTGAGCAGTGAATATTTTATCTGAACCGCAGTGGACAGATGAATTCCTCAGATGCACACCCAAACAACTGGAAGAAAAGCTCATTTGTTTTTATCAGGAGATGAAAGCCCCATGTGTGATAGTTTAGAGTCTGCACACAAGACAGTACATATTAATAATAGATATTTATTGAGTAATGTATTCTTTTCATGGGCTCAAAGAGACTATCGGACTGTATGAGGGGTTTTATTTTAGAAACCTGGGAGAGCAGGAGCTTTTCACAGGTCAACAGACTTTTTTTTCCCTCTGTTTCAGCTGTGCCAAGAAAGAAACGGTTCAATGTAAATAAAACGCATACATCCTCCTGTTGTAGAACATTACTACATATTTATATTACCATAGTAAAGGTCAGTGTTTCCATTTTTCGCAATTCCCCCATCTTGATGCCATGACTCACTTGCGCTAAATAGATTTTTGTCATGCATTTATGCTACAGGGTATTTGCATTTGGCCTGAGGTTAGCTCTTCTCTTCCTTCTGTTTTGACATTCTATTTAATACTCCATATTTTCATATTATGCTTACCCTGCGTAACAAACTGGCTGTGCTATCACTCAGGAATAAATTTAGTGCCTAACACCTGACACACCTGACTGGCTGATATTATTTCCATTAGCTTACGGCGCAGGAAACATGAAATATGTGTTTAATCCCCCTACAGACTGATCACTTTATACAGCTTCTAGTCTTTTCTGTGTGTAGTGAATAGGTGCCAGTCCTTCAAATCCAGTGTCTGGGTATAACCATTCACTGCTGCACACAGAGTCTTGAAAAGTATAAATATTCAGTGAATATTTCTTATGATTTTTGTCATGTTAAAAGTATAAATCTTTACGAGTTTCATTGATTGGGGTTTTATGTGATAGACCAACACAAATTAAGTGGAAGGGAAACTTTACGCATTTTTAAGTTTTTTGGAATGTAAATTTGGAAAGAGGGACACACATTAGTATTCAACTCTATAAGTCAAACCCTTGCAAAACTGCTTTTTTTCTGCAATTATAGCAAGATGTTTTTAGAGGTGGGTTGCTTCCAGCTTTGCACATCAAAAGATAGACATGTTTGTACATTTTTCTGTTCAAAACACTTCAAGCTCAGTTAGATTGGATAGGAATGACTGGGAAAATACAGTACATTTTAAAGCATTACCACATGTTCTTAATTGGACACTGTGTGATTGTTAGATGCAAACCATCCTTTTCTCTCTGGCTGTATCTTTCAAGTTTCTCTTTTGCTGAAGGGTGAACCATCAACCCAGTACCAACATTCTGGCACCTCTAACAGCCTTTCTTCCAGGATTGCCCTTTATTTAGCTCCATCTATTTTCCCCCCCATCTACTCTGACCAGCATTCTTGTTCCTTCTGAAAAAGGCAATGACACAGCATGATGTCAACAGGCCAGAAACACACTCTTCCACGTGTTTGTTGTCTTCTACATGGCCTGTGGCAAACCGTAAGCAGGATTAATAGTTTCAGATTCTGCTTCTCTTTTTGCCAATCCACTTCTTGCAGCTGTCATCATGCAAGTTTGCACTTTTCTACTTTTGTTCCATTGTCAAAATAATGAATCAAACAAAGAAATGTTGATAATTTTGGTCACTGTTTAATAATAAATTTAAACTTCACAAAAATGTACCTGACCTCCCTTCTAAATTCATTGTAATTAGATGGATAATTGGATTGTAATCTGACTATATATAAAAAAGAGCATAAAGGTTTGGAGTGTTTTTGCAAGGCACTGTGGTGATGCATCATGTACGCAAGCTGTTGCTTTGCTTTGATTTCATCAGAATTCAGCTGCTTGTATCTTCAGCGTATGAGCAATGGTGGGATGCCACAGGAAGAACAAGTGGAAGAAAGAATAATTACTGGTCCTATTTCCTCCCCAACTTATTCACGCACCGGCAGCCCCAACAAAAAACACTCTCCACCCTGCATTGTTACTACCGAATGAAAAATGGGCAGTGGATGAGTACAGTGACAGGCTGTTTGGTGTATTTACCTGTCATTTGTCTCCTTTTGGACAGGAGTGGACGCTTTGCAGGTTGAGGCAGCGCAAAGCCAACTGATGAGATCGGTTTTGCAGGCTCCGCATGTGCTGGAGATGGATGTCCTCCGCTGTAAGTGCTCGGTGTAATCAAGCCACATGCTGCTGTCGCACACAGAGATGAACAGTGTTTTCCAGATACATTTGAATGCTGGCCTAATTAAAAAGCGACCAGGCACTTGGCAAGCCTTGATGTTTGTGTACCTGCACGTTGGGGATAAGGGCGAGACCATTCCGCTGCAAGGATGCTCGGTCTCAGCCGTAGAGAGAAAAACAGGGTCTAGATTTGAACAAGGGGGACATGAGTTTTGAGGCATTGTCATGGCTGCTCCTGAATTTCTGAACCACCGGATGTCTAATTATTGACCATGAATAACAAGCGAATGAATAAAAAGCATTCACCCATACATAACAACTAAACCCAAGCTGTTTTTAGGAGCTGGATAAATAACTGCGTGAAGTCATTTTGATTTTTGTGTCGACTTGGTGAGTTTACAAAGGCTCTCACCAATAAGAGCCCTAATTAGAGCCGCCATGCTGAGTTAGTTAATGATCACAGAATTCTGTTTAAAGCTAAACACTTTCATGTTGATTTAGTCGTACTTTTATACAGCGTCACTTTTGCATCAAACTTTTATTCATTCCATCTTCGCTTTTGCCAAACAATTAACATCTGTGTTGCAACACTATATTTCATGGATAGAGACGAATGCAGGAGAATCAGCTGGAGATTAATTACATCCGATCAGCTGCAGCAATATGCAGAGACACCATGTATGATTTTTGGAATAGAGAAAGTTGAAAAAGGTAAACATTGATTGTAAAAGTGACAAGTCGCAAAATTGCTTTTGTACTGTCAGGTGATGCCATAGTTTGAGTTGTGTGGTATGGAAACCATTTGTTTTGTAATCTTCCAATCAATGTTAGCTTAGCGCCTCATTCTTCGTGATTACTCAGACTGAGGAGTATCCTTAAAAAAACAAAAAACTTTTAGATAAAAAGACTCCTGGACTACAATTCCAAAGTGTCGTTTAAATATTCTTCACATTGGTCATTGGTTACCAGTAAAGTTGGCACAAAGAAAATCAGGTTCTGACACTTTTTTAAATTTTATTCTCTCAACTGTTAGCATGATATGAAAGGCTCGCAATGTGATCTGTCACCGAGGCCCTTTGAAGGTTCAGAATATCAAAGAAATATGTAAAGCAATTATAATTCATGTCCATTCTGCTGGTTTTAAAGTTTCACATTAACTTGTCAGGATTTTAAGGGTGACTCTACTTTGTGCACCCACTGACAGTCTTTTGTAGTAGAATGTATGAGGTCTCACAGTCAGAGTAGGAAAGGACAAAGTTTCAGAGCACCTGTGGAGCCTTTTGAGTCAAATAATTTGATATGTATAATTTTAGCCTCAATACAAGTCAGTAAAAGGACTTTAATAAGATTTACCTAATGGACGCAAATGATTATAGGGCCTAAATCGAACTTTCTTCACAAAGTCTTTAACTTTACTTTTTACATTGCAGGTTTAATTGCTTCTGGAAATTACTTTGGGTTTTAGTAACAGAATGTGTAACAGAATGTGTGCTTTAGGTGTAGTTTCTTTTCAACTCTCAGCAGGTAAGCACAGCTTTAGTTAGAAAACTGGCTTTATCTAGATATTCTTGTCAAAATCGAGTTGAAAAGTGCCAGATGGTAGTCAGACGATCATTAACAATAAAGTGAGTCAGTGACAAAAATAAGTATCTTTGTCATGAAGCAGCAGCACTTTATAAAAGTTACACACCATTCTTCCTAGAATACATGCACTATAAATAATGAACCTATCACAGCTGACTAACTTTAAGACTCCCAGAATGTGCTTTGTTTGTTCATATTTGCATGCATTGAGATAAACCAAATAAACATGGCAAGATATGTAATAGTGTCAAGCACACTGAACCCTTAGCCTATAGAACTTAGCTTGAACTGACTTGATACAACAGTAGGCATCTGTGAAACCTTTCATCAGAATTAACTTCACTGTTATCAGTGCATGGCTATGATTAGATTAGCATCCAGATGGGATTTTCCTTCTTTTTTTAATGCTTTTGGCATAAATTGTCGAAATGATCCCCGCCATTTGAAGAGGCAAAGGGAAGTTATTCTGACCAAGCAATTTGCAGAGGCAGCTCGTTCCAGTCGCAGTGTTGGACTTTGATGTCCCCAGCCGCAGCCGCCAGTGCCACATGTTCTGAACTCTCTCCTGTGAACTCTGCGGTTAGCGCTTTTGAGGTTTGCTCTCTCTCTCCCCTTTGCCTCCTCCTGTCAATACGCTCCGAGCACACATCCCGGGCGTGCTCTGCTGCACTTAGCTGCTCAAAACACAGTCATTAAAAAATAAATGCCTGATGCTGATGGCAGCGAAGCAGGTGGGAGCGGTAGCAGTGTGAGCCTTTTCGAACGTCTCGAATTGACTTCCACTTCTGCCCACCGACTGAATGCATTTACTCAAAACCACCGCTGACAATATAGATTCCGGGCATTGATTTTCCTATTTTAAAACTTAATGAACTGTATGAACAGGAGGAAGAAAAAGACATCATAGAGTTCGGCATTTCCTACGTGGCTGAAGTCAGTGAGTTATGTTGCCATGCATAATTAAAAGCTTTATGATTTAATCAATTTAAAAGGAGGCTCCATAAAATCGGGTTGTTATTATATACAAATAAATTACCAAAAATGACTAAACAGTAATCCATATCTGCTGTAAAGTAATTAATGGCCACACATTTATAAATTGCAGTCATCCTATTATCTGTGGTGCACTGTATTTAATCATTGCAATAGATTTATCATTTCTGGCTTTAACTTGCTCTTAATTTGCAGTGATCTGTGAAAATAACATATTTATGTATTTATACATTTGCAAAAATATGTCTAATTTTTTTTTCTTTTTTATCAACTGCAACTGCAAAGTCCAATATATCAAAATTCTTGTCTTGTACCGGGGTCATAAACACCACTTTGACAATATTTAACTCATTAACATGGCTAACAATCTTGAAAATCTGACCCAGCATTCTCACTTCAAGGTTCTTTGCTCTGCTAGCAGATGGAACTTGGCAGTTCTCATGAAATATACATTTTTAAACTCCTCTTTTTGAGCCCTTTTCATCTTCCCTGGTTAAAAGGTTCTCTCAGAGCTGATCTTCAATACAGCCCATCAAACAGTCTTACCTCGATATTTCAACATAATGTTTAAGTTGAATGAGATGACAATCACCAAAGTTTCATTCGAAAAGGCTGCCTTTGCAAAAAAGAAATAATAACCTTCTTTTGCCAGATGGCTAAAATAATTACAAATTCAAATACAAATCCATTGTTCAATTATGTTCTAAAGCCGGGTTTTTTAAAAATGTTTTATTCCAATGATGAGTCCTTTTAATTTCTCTTAGAAGTAAGACATGAGAGAAGCTTGTGGAATATCTGTCTTTAGCATTTTTTTCAGTCATGTAGCAGAAATGGTTTCCATATTTTGCGCACTATAAGACGCACCTTCAACGAATGGCCCATTTTAAAACGTTTTTCATATACAAGGTGCTCCGCATTATAAGGCGCATAGAATAGACTACAGTTACGGTTGCCGCCAATCCCATATTGAACCTATATGGGACATAACTTGTTTTGTTCTCTACAAATGTATATGTGTAACAATAAAGAAATGGTCCCCCAGTACTTTATATAATAGGCTGCACCAGTCATTGTTTCACTCACGGTGTTGGTGTTGCGATATTGTGCCCAACTGCTTTCTGGGTAACACAGACACACCGACACGCTGCCGCCGCAGTCTCTGTCTCTCTTCCCCTGCCCCACCGGCTTTAAATGTATAGGTGCTGGTCCGTTGTTAACCCTAGTCGAAGCTCCCCGGATGAATGTCTAAAGCCACTTTGTTGACATAAAGACTGTCAACAAAACAGTCCGATTCCGGTGGGCGAAGAGAGCCTTCCGCGACTGGGCCCGGTGTGGCCGGACGATAGTCACCCTTCTCTCTGTTCGCACACAGCATGTTGGTGGAGAACGTGGTGCTAAATGAACTGCAGACAACCTGATTCTAGACGGTCACTAGGAAGACAGGTCAGTCAAACTTCCTAACAAACCAGCGTTCTAACAACTATCCCAGCACCGCCGCACCCTTCTTCTTCTACAGGCGAAAATGAAGTCGGCGGCTGTTTACCGTAGTTGCCAGACCTGTTGTGGCTCAATATTGGTCCATATAAAAGGCGCACCTATAAAAGGCGCCGACAGAGGAAATTGAAGGCGCCTTGAGGAAATTGAAGGTTTTTAGGTGCGCCTTATAGTGCATAAAAATATGGTACTTAAGTTTTAGAATCTAACTGAAGTTGCAAAAAAAAAAACACATAAAAAAAAACCTTCAGATTAAATTTAGGCGTGTGCCTAAAAGACTTGAAACTTGACTTAGACACAGTCTGAGATTTAAGTCGAACTGCCATCTCCAGCAGTCATTGAGCAAAAGGCTGGATACAACCTGAACAGATCACCAGGTGTAAATATTAAACTGAACTACTTTCAGATTCACATGAATCTGCTTTTGGTAGATTTCTGAATGGAAAGTAAAATAGTAAATGATTAAAAGATAATCATTTGAAAAAATCCAATATAATAAATGTCATATAAAAGATGCTCATGTAATGAATGGCCGAGGGACAAACAGTGCTGGACTGGAATCCCAACCCAGAGCCATGCGGGGAAAGCTGAAGTAGATGTGATAAGAGAATATTTATTTTAGTTGTTGGTGACGTGAGCCTTGCCTCTGAATTGGTCCAAAAGGCTTGAGGCTTGACTTGCACTCGCTTTTCATAGGTCCTTTAATCTGATTGGCCAAAACAGAGATTGTAGCAGACTAGGCTTATGTCCTGTTGAATGTTGTGGTTATTTTTCTATTTCAAAGAGAATAATTTGTACTTCTCTTTGCTTTTGTTCTTTGCTGGCTGCAAAATAAATTGCTCCTTGGGGACAAAAAAAAGTTTATCTTGAGAGATGGCCTGGTGCTCCAGCTGGTTGGTGTGGGGCACTACTGGGTAATAACAGGGTTATATTTGCTATATTCACCGATGAGAAGAACATCAATTTGTTTATGCTGTTCTTTCTTTTTGGAGAGTTATGTAAGGTCATTCAGGACTACATTTATTCTTGTTTTCTCATTTTATTTCATGAGGGCATACACAAAGGTCTTTGATATGATATGTGAAAGTAGAAATAAATACTGTCCTAAACGTTCCACAATTTTCCCATGTACAGTGTAAAATTAAAGTAGTAGCCTTTTTTTTCCTCTGCAAACTTTGGTAGTGATGGCAGAAAATGTGTGTCACACACAGAGTGGAAATTGGCTATAGAGGCAAACAATGCTTTAGGAAATTACTTTTACAATTAAAAGGGTTTTAATTGCAAATTAAAACCCTTTTAATTTGTAATTAAAACCCTTTTAATTTACCTTTTAATTGTGCTGTGGGCATTTAAAGGGTTTTAATTGTAAATGCCCACAGCATATGAAATCTGAAAATTTTGCGTATTAGTTTTTCTTACTACTCAGTATTTTAACTAAATCCAGCAAAGATGATTTTCTCAAATCATGATATAAAAAAAGACAATGCCTCTGATTAGTGAATAGACAAATGCAATGCAAATGCATTTATTGTTTATTTTGTTGCACTGCAAAAAATGCCTGCAATGAAGGTAGAAGCAAATTATTAAAAATGCCCGATTGTACAAAAATAACAAACGGTTAAAAATTTTTTTTTTTCCGAGATCTGTTGTGGAGGCTGAAGTAATCTGACGCTGCTTTTTCTTTTAAGAAGTTCTCTCTGAAACTACAGCAGCTACTCCCTAATTATTGTATTCCAAACCGTGCCGACTAGACAGCCACAGGTTCACTTCTGGTGTTTATGCAAGGGGCTTCCAAATGATTTTGTTCTACTTGGTTGCACACTTTAATGAAAGTGTAAATGCTTTTGGAAAGTTGGAATCAGCTGAGTCGGGCGGATTAGCACTTCCCCTTTCCACACCCTTGATGTTTAATTACCACAAGTTTGTTGTTGTTTTCTTATTCGTCTGTTCTCCTTTGCTTTTCAACTTCCAGCTCGCTCATATTCAGCTGTGAGCCTGAGGAGCTGGCAGATGAGGGAGGGGCAGCGGTACACGGAGAGCAAGAGCCTGTTGGGCTTCTGCTTGACTGACGTTAAGTGTGTAGAGCTAGTTTGCTGATTTTATAATGCCACGATGTTTCATGCCAAAATCTCAAGTGAGAGGTATCGATGGAATAGTATGTGAAGCCACTCCACCTCCTCACCGTCTCACTCAAACACACACCTCTGATCCTGCGTTATTAACAAAAGAAAAAGTGTGCTAAGCCGATTGATTGATTTTGACTGATATTAACATTTAAATCAGTCCAGGCTTGGTGTTGATTCCTATTACAGGACACCTGGCTATATATTTGACGTAAAGCTCAGGCAATAACTAAGATTCCTCCAGGATTGGTCAGGGTGAGAAGCTTGTCCTGCAGCTAAGGTAATTTACTGCAGCAGAACAAGATAGAGAGATTGTGTTATTATAGACTTGATCGCTTGGCAGGCCAGCTCGTAATTGATCAGTGCTCTGCAGAAGTGCTCGGCAGTGATGGAGGGTGTGGTTGAGGAGGAAGAATTCGATGACAAAATGTAATACATACTGTAAAACAGTCAGGCCGATCCATATTTTGAAAAGTGAGAGGGCAGGCAGAAGAGGATTAGACGAGAAAATATTGATTAAAGATATTCCCCGAGACACACATTTAGCAAATAATATAACAAGATTTTTTTTTTTAAAAAAAGCTCCTGCTCATCTTTGTTCATCCAAAACATCACTCTCGTAGCAATACCAAATATAAGTGAAATGAGAGGGAGGTGCCAAAATATTGCCAGACTGCAGTAGATTTCAATTAAGACTGAGGTAATTTGAGTAGCTGATGAAGTGAAAGATGTTAAGTAAACCCTGGCAAATGCTTCACTTTATATGTCAAAATTCCTGAAAACCTCAAGTTTCCGGTCCACTTCATATCTATGCACTTGTTTGTGCACTTTGCAAGTTATTGTGCAAATGCTTTTTTAGGGACATAATGTTGAAGAAAGAAACTGTTGATGGAAAGATAAATTAGGTCACTCTAGAGGAAAATATTTTTATGTACTTCTCTGTTTTACTTCTGTCTTTATGGATACTTTATTGAAATCCTGAGGGTCATCTAAAAGTCTTGGATAATTTTCCTTAATTATTCTTGATGTCCTTTACTCATCATTTATACAAGCAAAAACTTCAAACCAAACCAATAGGTGACATTACTTGATCCAGACTGTTTAACATACAATCTATTCACAGAATGCGCTGTTAGCTTTCTCATCACTATGGTAACAGATTTAACCCTTGTGAGTGCAAGGACTGAGGCAAACATAGAGGACTATGGAAAATGATACAAGTTTTACGTGTGTGGGGTCAGTTGGACCCCATTTCAACATACAAGTGTTAAATATACAAAGTAGAAATGTTAAAATCCTATAGCTCTAACACTAACCAGAGAGTAGAGCTGGCTACACTGTCCATTCTTTAGTATTTGTAACAAGAATATTGTATTCATTGTTGTGCTTGAGGATGTCAAACCTGCAACAAAAATACAAATCTCATCTGAGTGACTTCACAACAATTTCACTATCTTGATCTATCTGCTTACAGCAGGGCCTCTTGGGGAAGCCCATCTATTGGATACTCTGAGGTCTACTTATTGTATGCTGATAGATGGTCCAAGAATAGTTTCTAGTCCAGTGGAGTACAAAGAAGTAATTTAATATCTCAGTGGAAGAAGGCTAAAATGCCAGCCGTCTTGTTCAACCAAATCATTAAAATTGCAGTCAGTTAAAGCTCCAAAGCGCCTGGCACAGTGCTGCAGTGTGGACCTCTTCCTGCCTGAATCACCGTCTTTAGACAGAACCACAGTGTTAGAAGTAAGCCATGATTTGGCAGCAATGTCACTTCTTTTTCATCAAAATGTCTGGAATATTTTTGAAAAGAAAAAAAAAAAATGTTTCTTTTCATATCAAGTGGCTTTGGCCCTGAACTTGCCACACAACCCTCTCCCCCCTCATCCACCCTTTGTTTGCTCTTCTTGGTTCACCAGTCCTGCTGAATGTTTAGCTGTGCAGCAAAAAGAGTTGACATCTAGGTCAGTGTGAGTGACTCAGATCTATCACAAGAACATAGAAAGGACTGTAGGTGGTTAAAAAAAATATCAACACACAGGCAGACAATTTCCGTTTCAGTCAATTTGTGAACTTGTTTCAAAAATTACTAATGCCATTAGTGAAATAAAGTAGTAAATAATGTATACAGCAGATAAAATAAAGATTGAACATGCCCATGTTTTCTCAGGTTCCCTTAAAAGTTGAGGTATTTATCGTTTTTAAAAAATTATGTTTTCTACATAATTGTTAAAACTGTCAATATGTCATGAGAGTGTATTATGACACACATAATCTGTGAAAACATTCAATCAATGTTTTATTCCAAAGCTCCTATTGCCTTCTGCAGAAATACACTGCTGTCAAACATTCATGTGTACATGCTGCTCACACCATCCCTCTTACTCTCTGCTACAACTACCGGTAGTACTGAGGTCAAAACATCATAAACCAATGCTGACACTGCTTCTTGGAAGATTGAAAAGTTCAAAGAATACTCGGAGCAGTTTTTGAAGAGCCAATGACCACTGAGAGAGAGAGAGAGCTATGCAATACCTGGAATTTGCAGGTATTTATTTTTCTGTAAGCAAATAATCAATCCATTCAACCATAATAGTGTCACTGTACAAGGCTCCACTGCTGAAGAAAAAAAAACATGTGTAAGGTTGGTTCTTTGAAGCAAAAACATTTGAAAAAGAACTGGAAGACATTTAGAAGTATTTACTAATATTCAGTAGGTCTGTTGAATACTTTTAGGTACAATCTATGCATGCACTGGTGTAGAATGCCTGAAAGTTGCCAACATTTTGTGAAAAGCTTAACTTGAAAGATATTTAGTGAGAAAGCCATTGACGTGTTCAGTACCTTTTCCAGGATGTTTTGACACCATTACACACTCAAGCTGTGGCAAAGATGACGTAGATTTAAAAAAAAAACAAAACAATATTTTCTTTCTGTTTGTTTTACGGAAGTGACTGAATTATACAAATTGAATTCAAAACCCCGTGGCCTGCTGTTGTTTGTCTGTGTTTGTTTAAATTCCCAATGAACCGCACAAGATGCTGTAAGAAAAATATTGTTTTATTGTTGCAGAAATTCATTAGCGCTACTGTTCGTCTGCTCTCTGCCTTAGATTGATTATTTCATGACACTCTCCATTAAAGCCCCATTAGCTGCCATTATGCCAGCCTATTTTCATTGCCAACAATAACACTCAACCAGAATGCAATTGGAAAAGAGCACAAGACACAAGCACAGGTTGACAGTTACAGGATTGTTTATCATTAGCTGACATTGTCGATGAGACAATGGAATATGTCATTCTCTAAAAGGGCCGTGGCTGTGGTAACGCCACATGCGTTGTGGCTGAATGGCTTAAATGACAGAGGACATTCTTCTTGCATTTCTACAAGGTTCTTTATCAACTGTGCCAACTGGGGAAAGGGAACCAACGAGGGCTCAGTAATGACAAAAGATGCAATCCATTTAATTGTAGTGCAAAAACATTCATCCATAATATCCTTCACTGCTCTGAAGTTTTGACTAAGAGATTCGGCGAAATTGCTTTAAAAGAGAGACGTAGGTAAAATATGGACCATTTGCATTCCGTCTGCAATGCCTTTTCTTATTTCCCTGCTGTATGATAGATAAGCTAAGGAAGGATAAAAGGTTATTAAATAAATGAAGAGTCCGCTGAAAATAATCAACATATTAAGTTGGTTATAGTTGCTAAAAATGGGGCAAACATTCACGTTGTTTGTGTCCATCTATCTAAACAGCACACCATTATTTTTTCCGAAAGCGATTCTTTTGAAGAGATAAATGAGTCCTCTGTAAACACTGGGATAATATTGCAGATGGAGAGTCAAACCATTTAATATCAAATAATTATTCATGACAAATTTATTTTCCATTAAAACAGGAGGAGCTATGCTTTATAACCCAACTCCTGGAATTCATTGCAGAAGTCAGATTATGGAGAATGCAGAATTTTTGACATTTAAATAAGCCAGAGGTACTGTTGGATGACAGCTCCAAACTTTATGCAACACAAATGGAACCTTGAATATTTGGAATGAACCTTTAAGAATCAGGCCCCAGCGAATACCAGGGTTAAACTGAGTTTCAATCAGCTTAGCATTTGAAACCAGTAGCAAATAAGCCAATAACATTGCATCATTTTAGTGATTTAGACATCTAGCTGTAATACAGACAGCTTTACTGAGAGTGAAACACTTCTGACACTTATTGCATTTTTTTGAGAAAATAAATTCAACAACTATAAAATTGTCTGCATTCATTAGTTCATGCTTAGGGTTTTAGGTACATTCGAAAAAGCTTTTTGTTTCTTGATGAATGACATTATCATCTGAAAACGTTCTTTTGTATTCGTCATGTTAAAGTTGCTATTAATGGCTGTGCATATGTAATGACAATTTCATATGCACAACCACGACCGTACCTCGTTACTCTCGTTACGTTCCAGTATGCAGTTAGGCAAGAGAATTGAACATTTTTATAAGATGCTCTTTGCATCTCCATTAGCTATAATTATCTCAATTACATAAACTTAAACATCTGTAGGATGGAGATTAACTTGATATTATCTCTATGGTCTATGGCACATTTTATCTTAGGTATGACTGCCAGAGAGTCCGTTGTTATTGTACTGCTTATGGATCAGAGTTTAATATGCATTCAACATTTTCTTGGAGAATAAATGGGGAATAACAATGCACAAGCAATTACATGGTGGGTGGCTCCCTCCCAGCATCTGTCATTTCAGTCAGCTTGTTGAATATCCTCATGCGTATTCCATTTCTCACCCCAAGCAGAGTTTCAGAATTTTAATTTGAATTATGTCCTGACACGGGCACTTACACTACTCAACAATAACCGAATGGAATTAAAATTTGGAGAAAGTCCAAGGGATATTCAGGAAATGTAAAGAAATGTTACAGAAAAAGAATTAAAAAAGTCTCTTGCGATCATGTATTAATAAGTTGCCGAATTAATTTTTATATGTTAACGGCAGTAACTCGTGTTGTGAAACGGACTTGGAATAGATATTGACATTGTGATCAAAAGAAAGTGACAGCACAAAGATGACAAGGGAATGAGCTGGAAAAGTGTACAAAAGGGCTGTCAGGGGGAATGAAAGTGAATTCTTATCACTTTGCAGAATTACTGTGGACACAACTGTCACTGTGTGTCCCTCTGGTATCTGATCCCTTAAATACATTGTGATAATCTGAGTCAGACCAGCCAGAAAATGTCCAACGGGCATCGAAGCAATGTCAATATACATAACATTTAAGTAAGAATTTGAATTTCAATGTATTTTCAAGCTTTTAGCGGGAATTACTTAATGCCTGTTTAGCTATGGTGTGAAATCACTTACCGTTTAAAGTATTTCTTTGGCAAATGTTTGACACCCAACCAATACTTAAGTTAATTGTGTTTCATTATAGTAATTAACACAAAAGATCCATTAGTATTAAGAATGGGCTTTTGGGTGACTGCTGATTGAAAATATAAGGTGATTGAAAATATGGATGACAAATGTGAATCTACTAATATCCAGTGCAGATTTCAGCACTTCAGCAGTCGTTGCTACATGGACAAACTTCAGTGCAATACTTATCACTGTAAACCAACTTTGATTTGCAGGACGTCTGTGGATGGTGAAATGAATATAACCGATTTCTCTCTGTCTCTCAGAGTTTGATATTGATGTTTCACATACAGTGCACGCTCTTGGAGAGTAATCAATTACTGCGGACTAAATGTGCATGTGTGGACTTTGGCAAGTGCAAGATTTTCAGTTGCCTGATGAAAATGTAAAGTGTTAGTTTTGTTAGAATGAGTGTGTTGGAAATAGCATGCAAACCCCATAGTGCTCACTCTACAGTATTGAATTAAGGTCTGGCCTCAACTAACCCATCATACCAGAATGATTGTTTTGTTTTCCAGCCATTCTATCATTGATTCAATTAATTAGTCGGTTTCACACCCGTTTTTCCAAAGTTGACTTGTTGACAAGACGGACTTACATATTAAGTCAAAGTAGTAGTCAAAACTCAAATGGGACAAAAAAAATCAAATGTGTCATTTGGATAAACAAGTAAATTCCATATTTTTTGGTTCCCTTCACAGATTCTTTCTTGATATTGATTGATATTTTTACCATTAAATGTCCCGTTACAGTTGCCTTGTGCTATTAGTGTTTAAATAGGCTGCCACTCTTCTGTTTTCTTTTCTTTTCTTTTTTTTTTTGCTTTTTACCATTACTGTAAATCTAGAAATTATCATCATTATCACTATTTAACTTGTTCAGTAATATTAGACAATGTCCAGTTATTGTCTTGGTGATGATGTGGTTCTGCAAAGACATCAAATTAACCCTCACAAAAATGTATGGCTTTGCAAATTACACATTTAAAAAAAATAGAAAATCCTTCTGTTGCGTTATGTTGTGATGAAAGATTAATGATTGAAGTTTAAAATACATAAATCTTTCAAAGCACTGGACAGGGTTAAGCTGCTCTGAAACCCAATAATTTAGAATGAATATTAATAGATCACATACAAAACTCGGTTATGCACATTCAGCAACTGATGTGCTGAAGTAGGCACAGTTTTTTTTTTTTCTCCATTTCTTTCCATGGGCAGAGTACATATTTTAATAATAGTGATGGCTATTACAACTACAATAAGGTGTGAGAATAAGTTGGGTCCAATTGTAAGATTGCCATCTTAAGTTATTTGTGGTAATAACATGAAAGAAAGTTAAGAACAAACTTTTTAATTAGCTTTGAAAAAAGAGATGCAGCGTACAAATCTGGTAATGAACGAATATGCTGCAGTGCCTGCTGGTATCTTTACGAGAATCCACTCAGCAGGCTCAGAGGAGGCCTGGCACTGAGTGGCACTTCTTCTAGTGTGGAAACAGAGATGCCAAACAGCTTTAATTACACCACAACTGTCTGCCAGCGTCGTCCTAATTTTAATTGCTCCTTACCTTTTGTGTTTCAGCTTAGTCAAATTGATTATCCCTCTCCACTGTTGCCAGTTGTGAGTTCAGTTTTTTAGTACAAGGTTTGTAAATATATTTTGTAGAAGTTAGCAAAAGGTAAACGTAATTTGCTATGTACTCCTATGAAAGATTTAAGGAAAGTAGCGGTCCGCAATTATAAGAAGCTGAAGCCCGTAAATAGCATAACTCATGCATTAAACTATACGGGAACAAAAACTAAAACAACACCCAATTACTGCATAAGATAAATTGCTTTAATGACCCTCCTATTTTACTTTCCCTGAAAGATGAAACTTAAACTTGCCTTGAAATTTGCCTTATTTGTCCGCATTAAGATCTTCCCATGTTAGATACGATGCTTTAATCTTTCATGACATTTTTGTTTCAGATCTGCAAACATTAATATTGCCTGAAAGAAACATGGCAAAGGCTACAAGGAGGGGAAACACTGCTTCCACAATTAACCTTGAAGAACTGTGGACATCGCCTGGATACGTTTGAGTTGGTGGAAACAGAGATAAAACGGGAGATCAGTCACCAAGGAAATCGTTGTCGCTTGTGTTCATGCAGAACGAAGGTTTGTTCTAGTCTTGTTGACCGAGTTAGCTGTACTATAAAATACATTTGTCATGCTCAGCTGAACCCGAAACGATAAATCAACTGCACAGTCAATTCACTTCACATTCAGAAGAGGAAATCTGCATGTAAAATAACATGTCGAAAAGGTAATGCGGTTCAGTATTCGTGTTGTTTAATATGTATGTAGCAGATCATGACATTCTAGAATTTACAGAATTTAGTTTAACTTAACTCTGTCTGATACCCAACTACTTCACCAGGAATGATAAGCTGTCATTAGGATTTAGTAATTCTATTATTTCATTTTATTATGAGATATTTCAGAATCACCCTAAGTACAGATATCATTTCACTTACTTAAACAGTATCGCCACTTTTATTTATTTATTTATTTATTTTTTTCATCAATCAGAATGAGCCATTTTAAAGGTTGGAACACTCAGGTCATCTAAAATAAAATTACACTTACAATTACACTGTAAAAAATCTTTACAGTGCAAAGACTTTTTTTTTTCTTTGACACTGTTTATCCTTAGTCAGTCATTAAGTCCTGCAGTCTACATCATATGTTTAACTGAGACACAGTCCAAATAATGTGTAGTGATATGTAAGGCTTTGGAAAAGCTTGGTTTTCTTTATAAAAATTAATTTTGTACTTTAACATGACATGCAAACAGAGCAGAAAAGATGGTTGGAGGCATGTTTCGAAGACCCAGAGTTCAGCAACACAAACTACTCAAATTTGCAGTGAAAGTTTTATTTTAAGTTTCACATTTTTTGGGAACAGTTACTTTTTTTAAAATCATCAACCAGTCTAAACATGAAACAAACTCAAGAAAAAAGTCACTAAGGGAGTCTGAAAAATCATTAAATATAGCGACAAAGTTGATGAGTCGTATTGTGGAAATTTCTCTTTAACAAGGAGTGAGGAAAAACTGTTTCAAAAACCCAAAGAAACCAGAGAAAGAATATATTCTTAATCAGTATTTATTTGAAGGCTCTACAGCTTTGAGGTCTCTGCTCACTGATCGCAGTCAGGAGAAAGATCCCCGAGTAAACAAAATTTACAGTTTTATCAGAAGCAATCCAGAAACTATGTACGTCATAACATCCCAGGAAAGATAACGACTCCATAGATTTATTGTACTACCAAGGACAGAGGTGCTGCTCTGGAAGACTCCCTAGACTCCCTTTAGAGCAGGTGTGTGTCTCACAAGAATCATGAAACTGTTATGCATTGTTTTACTCATAATCATATGGTAATCTTAAAATTTTCCACTTCGGTCGTCAACAATCCTAAGCACACCCACAATCCCCTCCGCTCTTCTACACACTCAGTTGGGTTAGTTACACTAAGTGAAGTTTGCGCCTCAATCTTTATTTTATACTCTTGGCTCCTCCCACAGTCCTACATATACTGGAAACTCACTTTAAGAGCTTATAAAGGCAGGTTTGAAATTTAAAAGAAAAATAAATCAGGGGTGAGGTTATTTGTGCATTGTGCTTTTTAACTCATGCACATTTTGGAAATCAAAATGTCTTGTTCTTATCGAGAACCAAAGAGGGGTGCAGAGTGCAAGTTTCCCTTGACTTTATCACCTGGTTGGGAACATAAAAAGAGAAAGCTGATGGGCTGATTTAGTGTAATGCATCGGAAGCACATTGTGAAATTCTCTTTCCTTAAATAAGAACATTGTGTGCTGATTTAGTTTGTGTTGAAAGCAGCGTTGCACAGAACTCCAGGTGGGACGCCTCAGGTGTTTGTGCAGGTGTTGGTGAAGGTGCTTTTGCACTGCAACTGGAAACAGCGTCATCTGAACATTGCTGAACTATTACTTCTGTTCATGTGGGGGGGGGGAGAAACAAAAAATTAACAGTTTCTAGGTCGTGTAAACTTTCCTGTTCAGTTACACTGCAGGACAAATGAATCACACAAAACAGAACATCTGACTGAGGAAATGAATGCAACTTCCTATTTCAAGGCTTTACTGATTTCGAACTACAGCAGTTTTAATGCGCAAAGGAAAAGTGAGATGTTGCTGTCGACAAATAAATACATTTTTGCAACAACAATCCTAAGAATCAATGTTAATATTCTAGTCTGAGTGAGATTGTGGCTGCCTAGGAGATCCATGTGGGTGGATAAGAGCAAAAACAAACAAAAAAAAATTACAGACAAAACAATAACTTTTAGCACATATTAAAAACCTCCTTCATTACAAGCCACATATAGATTTTAGGATCAGGGTACAGTACCTCTATTGACTCAAAAAGATAAAGGCAGAGCAAACATTTCATTTGTGATGTTTTGGAGTCATTAACTGTATCCATCAATCATAACTTATAAACGGTATCACTGTTTATTTTTATTTTATTTTTCTCAAAATCCTAGTATGCATACTACTATTATTCTTCATTGCTAACATTCTTTCAAATGTAGTACTAAGAAGTAGCTCCTATGATAAGCTCAGAAGATGTGCAGTTCCACCAGGTGTTGGCTAAATGCTGCTGCCACTAGTCTGAAGGAGTTGAGTGGGGGAGCGCAAGTGTTTATGCAACCTGAATAGCTGCCAGGGTAGAGTAAAAGATTTCTCAAACATGCACAAAAGAATCAATTCAACAAGCCTTGTCTGTGTTTAAGTTGTTATATAATTATAACTTGATGTAAATCTCAAGAAGTCAATTTTTAATAATACTGCCCCCTTAGTAGTTTCAGAAAAGTGTCTGCACTGCAAGCAGAGCAAGGCCACATTCAGTTTAGATGTTAGAGGGGTGGATGTGTAAGAATGAAGCTTCCACACATTGGACAGAAAGAGAGCATAAACTATGTTGCTCCATATGTTCTATGTATAATTTATGCAGGCTATTAGAAGAAAAATGATGACGGACATAAAACATTTCTTTATGACTAAGGCCTGTGAGTTGAAGCAGTGCAGGAATGTGAAGAAGGATCGGGATACATTAGAGCTATTTATTCTCCACATTCACCCTGTTAAAGTCCTAAAAATAATTTACATGAATACCAATTAGTTGTCAGCAAATAATTTGGTATTGCTTTGAAAGAAGTGTAGTGTGACATTACCTCCTGTCCTTTCATTAAGGATAGTCAATATGCCCAGAGCTAAAGGAGATAATAAATTAGGCCTCCAGCTCATTTTATTCTGGTTTCTACCAGAGCACAGGGACTATTTTCAAGGACTAATCGATCTCACCCAGTCCACGCCTTGGTATTTGTGGGTTAGGTGACTCTACAGAGGCCACTAAACCATATATATATATATATATATATATATATCCATCCATCCATTTTCCTACACCCTTGTCCCTTAATGGGGTCGGGAGGTGCTGGTGCCCATCTCCAGCTGGCGTTCCGGGCGAGAGGCGGGGTACGCCCTGGACAGGTCGCCAGTCTGTCGCAGGGCAACACAGAGACACACACAGGACAAACAACCATGCACACACACACTCACACCTAGGGGCAATTTAGACAGACCAATTAACCTGACAGTCATGTTTTTGGACTGTGGGAGGAAACCGGAGTACCCGGAGAAAACCCACCATGCACAGGGAGAACATGCAAACTCCATGCAGAAAGGCCGGGGCCGGGAATCGAACCCAGAACCTTCTTGCTGCAAGGCAACAGCTCTACCAACTGCGCCACTGTGCAGCCTATATATATATATATATATATATATATATATATATTATATATATATATATATATATATATATATATATATTATATATATATATATATATATATATATATTATATATATATATATATATATATATATATATATATATATATATATATATATATATATATAAAAAAAAAACCTATTTCTGCTATGTGCCGCTGTGTTTGTCTGTTCAGGACTGCCGTAGAAATGGGAGAGTTTGGCTGTAATACCTGTCTTGCTCTAATGTTATGAAATAATATCTCTTCTCCTTTCAGAAATACCTATATATACTAAAAGTATATTTTTTGGTTCTACCACTTTGCCCATGTTTTCTTGTGACGGGTGGAAATGCATAGCTGTTTTAATGAGACTGGCTTTCCCTCGGGAGAGGGTGTCCTGCTGTTGTTTGTGCCAGCTCATTGTCAGGATTTCTCTAAAAGCTCGGGGCACTAACAGGAACTTGGTCAATGTCATTGATAACATTGGTGTTGTTCTTGTTGATGCAAGTCTGGTCAAAGCAAACGTCCTGCAGATTTGCTTGAGTTCAACATCAATGAAGGGAAATTAAATGTCATAACGTCACATTAAGCATAAATTTTACTTTTTCCTGAGCCTCAGAAGTTGGAATTAAAACTTGAGATATTTTGTGTGTGGCATTAACAGTAGTAAGAAGAGAATATTTGCAAATGTAACCAGCACAAAATAATTAATCCATATTTTATTTTGGCGGGTCAAAGTGACGGCACACTTTAAGTTCCGGGTCACAGGTGAACTCGGATCTCCGTTGCTGTTGCTGCTGTCACTTTGGTTAGCTGCTCATCTCGGCGTCTTCCAAACTTATGGGAGAAAACGGCTGGATCGAGGTTTATTAACATCACCGAAGGTTTACATTGTGTATTTTCTGTCGACCGCTCGACGGTGAGTCGTTTGTTTTTACGTACCTTGTGTTTTTTAAGAAATAGAAATGCGGTGGCGACACGCCCACTCAACTCGGGTATTGATTGAAAAATGACTTTATTTATTAAAAAGTCATTCCCTTATTGTTAATTTTGTGGCCTAACATATTATATATTGTCAAAAATATTAAATAGGCCCTTTGATTTTTGTAAATTTGTCCTTTTAGGATAATTGTAGTTACTTGTCATTGATTTTTGTTGACGGCCTATAGAACTATGGGCTTGGTTAGTTTTTTTTGAATTGCGCAACAAAAGAAAAAAAGAACAATTGTTTATTGGCAATAAGGAAGTCGATTAAGTTTAATTGACACTACCTTGATCTGTACCCTTGCTTGATCTGTAACGTTAATTTGAATCTGTGATCGCGATCTTTAATTTGAAGTTAATGTGAAAGATTCCTGAAAAATACTTTATGGAATATAGTTTTTTTTTTAAGTAGCACTTTAACCCTGTTTAAATGTGAACTCTAATTTGTTTTTATTTTTATTTATGACCGTGTTTAGGTCAGGTTTTTTTCCCACCCTGTGTCAACCCATGATGGCGAACTACCGGATCACCGCAACTTCGCGGTAGGATTAAAATGAACCAAGTTATTTTCTCATTCTGGACCCAATTCCACTGGATCATGGACATAAGTGCAATCAGCTATTGATTGAAGGACAATTAATCACCCTGGACTCACGAAAGGACTTAAATACAGGAAAAGAAACTCTTGGGAGTCATCAAGGTTTATTGTTTGTGTTGTTTTTTTTCCCCTTGTGTTTTTTGGTTATTAATAGAAAATCACTGTCATTATAAATATCATCCATCCATCCATCCATCCATTTTCCTACACCCTTGTCCCTTAATGGGGTCGGGAGGTGCTGGTGCCTATCTCCAGCTGGCGTTCCGGGCGAGAGGCGGGGTACGCCCTGGGCAGGTCGCCAGTCTGTCGCAGGGCAACACAGAGACACACACAGGACAAACAACCATGCACACACACACTCACACCTAGGGGCAATTTAGACAGACCAATTAACCTGACAGTCATGTTTTTGGACTGTGGGAGGAAACCGGAGTACCTGGAGAAAACCCACCATGCACAGGGAGAACATGCAAACTCCATGCAGAAAGGCCGGGCCGGGAATCGAACCCAGAACCTTCTTGCTGCAAGGCAACAGCTCTACCAACTGCGCCACTGTGCAGCCTTATAAATATATAAATATCATTATTATTATTATTACATATCTTCCTAAATATATGAACAAAACAAGCTTGAATACAATAACTTCAATTTACTTTATGTCTGATTGTGTTTTATTCACACACGGGCTCCATAGTCGAACCTTTCTGAGTGCCTATTATTATATTAGGCCGTAGTCAAGCGCCTAGCCTTTAGTTAGCGTTACACAAATGAAATCAGCTACTAATGCTCCTCTTGCATGACACACATCCTCCAACAATCCATCTCAGATTAAAAAATAATTGGATAAGTGTCGTGCCAATGTTGTACTTCATTTTAAAGTTAAGTTTCTGGCTTGTGCACCGCTGAATATGTTCTATAATTAGGGGTCGTAATTTTGTCAAATATGTGTATTTATTTAAAAATGCTATTTTACAGCACTGAAGAAATAAAACAAATTTTGATGCAGATGCCATGTTAATGTGGGTCCATTCAACTCCTACTACTGTATCGCATGTCTGCCTCCCATTTCTATGATATATGAAGAAGATAAGCAGTTTTCAATAAATAATGGCCTAGCATTGCCTTTCTGGACATCTGGCACTACAGTATATGCAATGGGACCATCAGCTAAGCCAGTTTGCCAGAGATGAGTTTGAGATATTTGAAAATACTCTACTTATTGTTAGTATTTTAAATCTTACCCTTCAAGTAAAATACTCAAATTCTTGCAAAGATATTCCTTGTCCTTTCACATTTTGCCACAACTATAACTATTGATAAAAATGATGGAAACTATATACAATTTTTCTTTTGCTTCATAATTTACATATCACAAAAAGGAATGTGCAATGAAATTGATGATTTTTCAGTTTGTTTTTCTCTTAAGAAAAACAAGAGGATGGACTAAACCAGGACTGTATTTCAACACCAGAACAGAGGACATGTTTAGTAGTAATAAGTAATAAAGCATTCCAAGACAAGGACCCTCTTGCCAACAGTTAAGCAGAGTTGGAAGTGGCATAGTTTACAGGTGCAATGACAAGCCAGTACACTATTTAAGAGGTGCACCAACTTGTTGACATTTAGATTAGTTGATTTTGGGCTCTGCAATGACTTTTTATGTTTCAAGTTGCAATCACATAATAAAGCATAATTTTTCCAAGAATATGAAGATGAGGAATTGGTGTTGAATGTCATAGTGCGACTTAACAATTTGAAAAAAATAAAAACATGTGCAAATGCTGCAAACTCCAGCAAAGGCTACAGTTGTTGTATGCGGCACATTACATGTCTGGCACTTTATTGCTTTGTGTGTTTTACGCTCTTATAGAAACTCTGACAACATCTAGAATTTACAGTTTAAGCTACATTCTGAGGATCTGACAGTCTGTCCCTGTTGTCATCTGCATTTTGGGTTTGTACCACAAAGTCGTTGAATTTAACTGTACCCTCAGTCAAAGATGAACTGTTTAAAATACACTTACCGTATTTTCCGCACTATAAGGCGCACCTTCAATGAATGGCCTATCTTAAAACTTTTTTCATATATAAGGCGCACCGCATTATAAGCCGCATAGAATAGACGCCACAGTTATGTTGCCACCCGTCCGGTATTGAACGGGACATGATTTGTTCCGTTCACTACAAATATGGATGTCTAATAATAAAAAATTGGTCCCGTAGTACTATATATAGCATCTGTACCAGTCATTGTTTCACTCACGGTTTTGGTGTTGCGATATTGTGCCCAACTGCTTTCTGGTTAGCACAGACCAACCGACACGCTGCCGCCGCAGCCTCTGTCTCTCTTCCACCGACCCCCACGGCTTTAAATGTATAGGTGCTGGTCCCTTGGTAACTCTAGCCAAAGCTCCCCGGATAAATGTCTAAAGCCACTTTGTTGACATAAAGAATGTTAATAAAACAGTCTGATTCCAGTCGGCGAGGAGAACCTGGAGAGCGACTGGAATGGGGCGTCTGGCCCGGACGATGGTCACCCTTCTCCATTCGCGCACAGCATGTTGGTGGAGAACGTGATGCTAGATGACCTGCAGACGACCTGATTATTAGGTGGGTAGGTAGATGCATAGACATCGTCTATGAGTAGATAGGTCAGTCAAACTTTATTAACAAACCAGTTTTTTGACAACTATCCCAGCATACACTGCGCGCTTCTTCTACGGGGAAAATGAAGTCGGCAGCTGCTTACCGTAGTTGCTAGACCTGTTGTGGCTCAATATTGGTTCATATATTAGGCACACCGGGTTATAAGGTGCACTGTCGGCTTTTGAGGAAATTTAAGGTTTTTAGGTGCGCCTTATAGTGCGGAAAATACGGTAGTTTATAATGTTCTAACTTGCACAATGGTAGCGGACATAATAATTTGACTCCAATAGTTGCTGCTTTCCAAAATGAGCATATACCATAATCATCCGTAGCAGCTGATATTGTGAGAAAAATTTGAACTTTGTGAAATGTTTTGGACCTCAGTGTCAGGAGTTTACTGCTCTGCTGCTACAGAAGAAGTCCAGGATAATGTCATGTTTTCTCTTCTTTTTATTCTGCATAATAGAATATTGTCTAAGCTGTCATTGTTGGCTGTGAATAATGCTAATGAAGCCTGAACGTTGCTGTGAAATCTCTCTCTTTCTTTTTAAATGGTCTTACAGCAAATAGTCAAAGTCGACTCGACTTTTATCATGTTGACCTTGAAGTCGCGCAACCCTTGACTCCAATACAAATCAGTATGAATTATCCTGTATAGTAGTGTTTGAGAGAAAACTTGACACCACCTGGAAAAAAAAAAATCCTGAAACATAACTGAAAGTGAAGAGTTGGGAATGGAAGGAAGGATGACTGTAAACTGTTTTGTTGGCATTATTTTAGTTACTTTAGCTACTGGGAGGTAGGGTGTTCTCTGCTAGCAAAGTCCATATTAATAAAATGATTTGCTTGATAGGTAAAACAAAGTTTCTGGTTAGTTGAGATAAATTAAATTGCTTTCTTTTCCAGTAGATTTGATCAGATATGAATATGAGGTTTTCTTACTCCTTCACATTAGTTGCTGTGTTCCTTGGCTTAGAATTTACTAACCAATTTAGCAATAATACTTTCTGCAACCTAGGGTTACTACAAACTCGGCTTTATATGCTACACTAGGCAATAGGCAAAGCTTTTACGTTATTTTCTTATTGCCATTAATCTCAATGTACCTCTGAAACATGAGGAGATGTGCAAAATGGAAACAGGAATTTAACAATTAAAGCTGCCTCTAATGAAACAGCTGTGAATTTGTGGCAAAAAAAGTGATCGAGTGATGCCTCTGCGTCCCTTTTTGACTAAATTATTACTCTAGAATTGTATGAGCTAGAAAAGGTTGGAAAACGCAGTTCTGGACATTCTCCACTCCTGTATAATCTTTTATTGCTCCCCTTCAGGACATTGCAGCTGCTCCAACACTTACAATTCGGACATAAACTATCATGTCAAATAATGAGGACGAGTCACCATACAAGCAAATCCATAGCTAATTACAGCAGCTGGCTTTTAAGCCCGACAGCTTGACGAGGACATCAAGAAAACATGTATGCTGTGTGTCGATACTGTTTATGTTGCTCCCTCTTGCAGTCATGCGCCGTGTTCAGCAAAATTGGATAAGCCTTCATTAGCCATAAAACAGACTGAGTGGACAATGAAGGAGTGTCACGCTGTATTTAGTGTCGTGATCTCAACTCTTTCCAGTGGTTAAAAAAAACGTTCCTGCTGCTCACTCGTGCTCCTGCAGAATTTGAAAGTAATTTCTATGTTAGCTGATCAAAATCTCACAGTTGGGGTTGGGTTTAATTTAATATGAAACTTTATTCAAACAGCATAAAGGTTTCTTGATGTGCAGAGAAAGAAAGGGCTACTGTTACTCATGTTAATTATGGCTTGTTATTTATTGGCTTCAGCAGACTAGGTTGATGTAAGCGTGGTGAGTGAAAAGAGGGGTTCATTATTTTAGGGAAATGGCTAATTGAATTAAGCTCCTCTAAACCTTTTTCAGCTATGTATTCAGCATGTAATGAACCTACTAACGCTCCGTCTGGAAAACTACTCTGATCAATGTTGACATCTCCGTGCACTGCTTTGATTAGCCTTTGGAGACCCGCTTTAATAGGAACACACCCAAGCATTCAGGAGCCTCATCTCCAACTTTAATATGTGTTTTTTTTAAACTTGGTTACTCCAATATGTCTGAAACACAGTCAAATATTATGACAGGTCTCAGAATTGTTTCATTGCCTTGTTGCCTGGAGTCAAATTCAGAGGCTGTATGAACCTTTTCAGTCTACTCAATGAAAAATTTATACTCTCTCACCAGCTCTGATGCAGCATTGCTCTCATTAAATCCAGATTTTCTTCAGCCATGTTTGCTATACGAGTTCATCTCTGATGCAGAAGGAAATGGCTAACTTTGAGAGGTTTTTGGTATCTTCTGTAACGATGTTGGCCTTTTTTGTTTTTGATCAAATTAAGCTTGACACGATTTAGAAGTGCTATACCAAATTCAAGAGCAGCAAAATGTTGTATGTGGGGTTGAGCTGTGCATGAGTGTTACCAGACTGCAGCAGATTGTTTTTCTTTGTGATTCAGAAAAAGATTTCACATGTCACATGTTGCAACCACTAATTTCAGTTGTATTTTTTTCCCAACAAACCAACACCATCTAATAAATAATTGTGAAGTGAAAGAAATTATTTTTTAAAATTTATATCAAGAAAAATTTGAAATGAGTTTGTGCATATGTATTCAACCAACTTCTTCTGCCATTCTAAACAACATATAAACTTCATTGAGAAGTCACATAATTTGGAAACAAAGTCCACATGCGGATAAGTTAATTTATGCATTGAAACATCAAAGATAAAAAAAAAAAAGATGTTCTTAGCAGGATTGCAATTAAATGATTTGGATCAAATCAAATAAATGTCCTTGAATGGCTTTTTTAAAGACCAGACCTGGGATACTTATACAAGGCACTTCATTTTGTTTATTTTTTCAATCATGTGAGTGGATTCCAAAGATCCATGTCAGGAACAACTATGTTGTTTAAAAAGGTCTCAGCAGTTTTCTGCACAATGGCTTCATCAAATCATCTCTGTGCTGGACAAGCAGATATGATGCCCAAACAGAAAGAGACTGACATGAAGTGAGGCTAAACACATTTTGCCAAAACAACAGTCACAGTTAGATTTAGGCTTAGACAGAGTCTCGGTGCTGTAGTGCAAATATTTCATTTGGCCAAAATAAAGCATTGATGCTGTTGTGGATTTTACACAGAATAAAATAAAGTAGTCATAATTAAGATCTGCTGGAGGTGCAACTGAAACATTTTTCATAAATAGCAAAAATCAATGTGGAGACTGGAAAAAAAAATGAAGAGATGGTAAAAGGGTTAGAACTTGACACTGATGACTCTTATTATGCAAGAAGAAAATTAAAATGAAAACCTTTCCCTCTAAACTATGGCCTGGCTCTTTGATCTCATTGCGTTTTGCACATTACCGCAGGTTAAATACAGATTTTGAAGGACACTGCAGCTAATCTGGGCCCCGTGCAGAGAGCTCAGCTCCATCTGTTTCATTTCCCCAGTTCCAGACTGAAGAAGGGCTTCCTGTCCCTCTGCTCCTCCAATTCACCCAATGTGAGATTCGTAACTATCGATTCTGGCAGCTAGGCAGCTCCTATAATTAAAAAAATTCTATGTGGAAAATGGTAAACACAGCTCAAAGCCAGCTGTGGCAGGGCTCTTCATCCTTAATGAGATTTCAGTGGAATAGCTAAGCAACCAACCCAAAGAATCAATACTTTCTCTCTCAAATGCTTTTGATAATCTTCTCTGAGGCTCTGATCAATTAAGCTGCTGCAACTCATTAATAATACCTGTCGAGGACCACTTAAAGTGTGTTTAAGTCTTAGAAAAGGATCAGAGACAGTAACTTTGACATATCGTTTTGTTTGATCACAGCATGCACTACACATGCATTCATTTGAAGTTACTGTAATTCCTATCGGAGTACGTGCTATCGGTCTGTGATAACCAAACATGAAGTCATCAACTAACAACTCCTTAACATAATAATATGTTTCCAATTGTTTTAGTTTGGTATTAAGATTAAGCAAAAAAAATAAATAAATAAATAAAAATGTCCATGAAATACATGAAAAAAGCTTTTGTTTTGAAAATTCAGCTTTGTTTTTCACTGTTAACAGCAGGCGAAGGAGATACATCAGGGATAAAGTTGAGGGGAAGTTGTGTTGTCAAACAGTATTCCAGCTTTAAACATCTCTCAGAGCACTGTTCAATACGTCCTGCCAAAATGGGAAGATTATGGCAACAACTGCAATAATTACAATATTCATAGCCTACCAAGACATTTCTATCAGCTTTTATTTATTCCGTAAATCTTTGACTAGGGGATGCTGAATACAAATTCTACCTCATGTGTTTCACTTTTGAAAGAATTAAAACAAATGCATTTAGAATTTTTCCCTGTGAGAACACACTTTAACAAGGTGTTTGTGGACGAAAGACCTGTGTATTCCAGTTCTATGAGAAAAGCAATGATACTTTGGCTTTCTGTAAAGCAAAGATACCTGCATCCTTAACTCTATTCAACTACAAATGGAAAAATCAATAAGCCTACATGTGAGTCTTATTTCAAATGTGGAAATCAGTGTGTTGATGCCCAATGCTATGTGAATGATACTTTCTCGAGAATCAATAAAGATATAATTAAAAAAAAAAAAAAAAAATCAATAAGCCATTTTCTTTGTTTTGTATAATGCAGATCGAGTATGTACAGAGATCCTGTCGGTGTGACCTGAAATCCCAGCTCGACTCTCAGTTTTAGAAAAATTACCATGAATGCAGCTAAGCAATGCAGCTCTTTTTCTATTTTATGCACTTTCCCAGCGGTAATATGTGCCACAAATATATAGGTGGATGGGAAGAAGCTTTCTCCAGAGCCATAATGAGCTGATTACACTTTTGCCTTTACTAGAGTGACTGACATAAGCTCTACGGGGTACTTCTCATCATGATAAACAGCCCTGCTAAGGCAGGAAAAGCTTGGACTAAAATACATTTGTCATCTTCGGACCATTAGTTCTCTCAAGTTTTTATTCTAAAAAAAGAAAGAATGCAGGGATTGGTTCATTATTTAACTTTCCTTCCTGAGCCATGTGCATGTTTTAACAAGGCGAGGAGCATTTCATTTTTTAATCCCCGGTGCCTATAATGGATTTCCATCCTCACGTGCCCTTAACAATGAAAACAAAACTGCGGTTGAGATGTAATTTCCCTGAGGTTAGAATGTAACAGACAATGATTAACAAGACTCTCCTCTCATTTAATTTACAGATTGTCAGGATCTTTTGCAGAATAACACACATCCATTACTGCAGAGTAGTAAAAAAACAACAAAAAAAAAAACATGCAAAGAGTGGTTGTACATTCTTAAGAGACATATTCAAGCATTTCTAGCACAAGGCTGTGAAAAAGTGTATGACCTAGACGAGACTTTTTTTTACTTTCTTTTTTGTTGCACAAAAATGATTCACATCATTAGACAAATGGTAATATCAGACACTAACATTGTAAGCAAATGCAATTTAAAAATGATGACCAAACCGAACTGGTCTTATGTGAAAAGTACCTGCCAGGAAACCAGAACGTTTCTTGCACCGTCTTTGATGGCAATAATTTTCATCAAACGTTTGCAAGAAGTGGTAGTAAGTCTGTTCTTGCAAGACGTTTTAATTCATCCACACTGAAGAATTTTGGGGCATTGAAAAGAATCTTAAGTGTGCTTCAGATTAAGGTGTAGTTGAGAGTAGAATTAACGATTCCTTGCATTACAAATTGCTGCATGAGGTCCTAAACACTACAAAGAGCAGCACAAACTAGCTATGCTTGCAATCTGGGCATGCTATTGCTTTTAGAAATATTTTACCCTACTTGATATTGTCAGGTAGGTTTTGTTTAAGTACATTTTTAGTTCCTCAAGTCAGATCGAAATCAGGGACGACCATAGTTGGGAAAATTAAAGTCAGACACCCAATGATGTTGGTATTCAAAATTCATTCTTTGAATAGGTAGCGAGTATACTTTTTATTCATGACCAAGTTTGTTTGAATAACTCATACACTAAATAACTTAAAGACATATTTCTTGTATTTACTCATGTTACCTTTGTTGGTTTTTTGAAATTTGTTGAGTCATGTGGCAATTTTAGGTGTGAAAAAAAGTGTAAGTATATGACAGAGAGGAGATACTTTTTCTCAGTGTTGCATATTTCACTTCAAATTTGCATCCCGTTTCTAGCAACTGTGCAGTAAATTGAAAATGTTAAGGAGAAAAACAACAGAAGGAGCTCCCAGTGGACTTTGAGGCTTCGAGGCAAAGAGCAGGGAAAAAAAATACAACAGTACAAGCAGCCCACAGCTGGAGATAATATTGTCAGTAATTACTCCCATTCCTACTGGGCAGAGGACCTCAGCATTGTCAGTTTCTCTGTCATATCTGGGCCAGCCGCACATCTCATTCCAGGCTGCATTGGCTCTGTCAAGCATCAGCGAGGAGTGGGGGGAGCAGTGAGGCATTAGTGGACCCTGGAGATGAGCGGGATGAGGTGATAAGGAACATCAGAGGGAATCCGCCTCATTTAATGCTACACACTGCTAAAAGTTGGCCTTTTCATCTGTATAAACAAGAGGTGTGCAATGCTTTGTTGGTGCTTCTGTGCAGAAAAAGGAGTGTGTGCGAAATCATCTAATCGTTTCTATCCACTTTTGTGTAAATCATCTCCGGTGCTCAAGTCATAGGGCATATATAAAATGGCCTTAATAGGTATTATTATACTCTGGGCAAAATAGGCTGTGTTTATAGCTGCTGTTAACAAATATTGGGTGAAATTGCTCAATATATTTATCCATTATTTCTGGTGATTTAGCTTTATGTGAAATAAATGCTGTCTAGCCGATCTGTGAGGCAATAATAAGCCCTGAGAGTCTATAATTTAAATTTTCATGAGTATTTCAAGTGGCATTAGGAGTAAAGTGGATGAGTTCAAAAACTACTGTCATGCACACGTTATATAAAATAAGTATAGATAAGTTTCATTCAGTC
Source organism: Poecilia picta (assembly GCA_033032245.1). Lineage (NCBI taxonomy): Eukaryota > Metazoa > Chordata > Actinopteri > Cyprinodontiformes > Poeciliidae > Poecilia > Poecilia picta. The sequence continues at coordinate 16,514,795 of CM065372.1, read as the reverse complement.
TTTGAATATTAAACTACCTCACGCTTCAAACAGAACTTCATCTCTTATCTAAAACTTGAGCTAAATATGTTTGAAAGATGGCAAAATTGACAAATGACCTAAAAACCAGTTCAAATTCAATGCAAATGTCAGAACTGCTGCATTATATTGAATACATAAATACTAGTCACCAGTGAAACATTAACACACAAGACACAAGAGTTGTTGTTGAGGGATTGCTTAATTAGGGTCAAGTTTAATTAGTAGGAAGAGAGTTCTCTTATGTTCCAATTAATATAGCTCAGATATTTACATTTTCAAAGATGTATTTGATTGTTTTCAACTGGTATTGTCGAGTTCTGTCAGTAGACAAATCAATGCTCACTGATGGATGTGGAGAGCAAAGCTAAAAATGCTGAATAATGTTGATATTTCTGGAACGGTGTAAGATTACACAGTGCATCGCATTTTGTTGCACATTGAGCTTCACAGCCAAAGACAAGTCATGGTGCCCCGGATGACACTAGTCTCCTGCTGAGAAAACTAATAATGGGCACGCACACATTTTAACCAGAATACAAAGCAGTGTAAAAGACGACTTGGTTTGATTAGTCTTGTTTGTTCACATCGCGTGAACGGTTGGGTAGATGATTTTCCGGGAAACACGTGGCACCAAGATCAGCTACATGGAGAAGGTGAACCAGCTGAGACAAAATGATGCAACATTCTGCAATCTTGGGTCATGTTTCCTATATGGATGTTTCATTGGCCACCTCCCTTAGAACTACTGCATCACATGTAAACCATTGCACATTGTACCATACCATCAGAAATACTGAGGAGTCCACATTGTTGCCAAAAAATCATTACAAATTTATGCCTCGTATGCATAGAATCTTATGCTCAAGGAAGATTGTTTAACTGTAATAGAAGGAAAGGTAAAGAATGACATTTCACAGGCATTTTTGATGCAAATCATTTCAGCTACAAAACACACATTTTGGAGACTTGAAAGGGAAAATTGACTAGAATATTAAATGTAATCTATTGAAATATACCAAAGCAAATTATTTACTCCTCTGTTAATATTTTTAAATCAGCTTTGCATTTCTTGATTACACTAATTCTTTGGCGTTGTCTTTTACACAACAGAACATTTCAGAGCATCTGAAATCTGTCTGGCTTTCAGAACCTGGAAAAAATCATGGCAAGAGCAATACAAATTAGAGATGCAATATATTCTATACACCAGTACTGCAGAATTGACATAAGTGTAGCAGCAATAACTCGATATAAAAAAACAACAAAAAAAACAAAACACAGCGATATGCAGTCAGGAGAAGCAGTTGATGCGTAGAGAAAAAACGATTTATCTACTTGACTATCCTATTAATCTGTTTACATTTTACAATCTGACTGTTCAAACATATGAAAGAACTGCAGGGCGATACAGTGCTGTTCTATGCCTCACCTTAGGTGGCGCTGTCTCACACAGTGAATGAAGCAAGTAGTTGATATGTGCTACACATTCTGATATTACACAGTCTGCCTAATGTATTTAATGGATGAGAGTGACATATTTACTGTTTTTGATTGGCCATGAATGCACAGGGAAACTGTACAGTGTGAGACAGAAATTACTGTGCTGCAGTGACAAGGGGCAGTGCTGAACTGCATAGGTACAAAAGGGAAACAGGTGTTCTACTTGCATTTAAGAAGCTGAAAGCAATGAGAAAAAAAACATACAAAAAAAATAAACCCTTAAACAGGTGGAGCTCACCACCAAAATTATATTGTCAAAATACCTGTACAAAGATGGGAACATCTAGTAAGAAGGGAACGAGCTTAGCTTTCTGTCAAGAATGAGAACACACCTCTTGCATTGGTCAAAGAGAAACAAAGGAGCTTTTAAAATATCTTCAATTCTCCATACAACCCCCACACCACCCACAAAATACAACAAGGGACATCCATTTGGTTTAACAAAAGTGGAGTCTCCTAATTTAAAATCAATGGCTTAAATTAAAAAAAAAAAATCAGAAAGTTAATTTCTATTATGAATTTAATTGTATTTGGTTTATCTTGGTTCTATAAAACCCTCAAATATTGATACTGGATCATCATACAGTTTTACTGTACTTTTCATTATGTGTGTATAACCAATAAAACACCAAGAAAAAAAAAGAAAAGGAAACTATCTTACTTGGTACCTACATAGCAAAAACCATGGATATGCAAGACTGAATGCCTGAAAGGAGAAATGGATATTCTGCACTGATTTAACCCAATCACTGATCTGCACAGCTTTTATGGAGGGTTGGCTCCTTCAGAGAACGAGGTTAACACCTACCAAGATGCTTCTTAGCCTTGTACATCCGGTTTTATACTGTTTCTAAATGTAATAAAATTTCCACCTAACAGCAATGCCAGACATCCTTCAACTTTAACCTTCACTATTGCAGAGGCATTAGTAGTTGGAGTTCCATGGCTGTTTCTCATGAATTCATGTGGATTACACATTTACAATCAATTCTCCATAGAGTAGGTGTTCTTGCAGTTGCTTCCCTTTGCTAATGGCAAAGTTAAGAATGGAGGATCTATAAAATTAATGCTTACCCAAATGTGTTATTGTTCCACTATCATATGACTGAACGCCAAAATTTCAGGAAAAATTCTAAATGATATGGAGTTCCTCTATTCAAAACCCTTTTTTTAATCCACTACACACAAAAGTTTTGAAAGATCTCTTCATCAGATCATTACTTCCGGCTTTAACTAAAGTACTTAATCTCATTCTGTCGATACTTTAATAGCTGCTGCATGACCTAACAGGTGGAAGTGGTTGCCTGTAGAAAATATGGCGTGAGCTAAACATCAGGATGCACTATATAATCCTGTTCTATGAAAGAGACAACGTATTGACAAAGCCAATATTTACTTTCCTGTAGCTGAGACATTGATTTTTTTTTTTTTATTGGTCAGAGAGGAGGGGGCGATGATCACGGTACTATCGGCACCATTGGCTTCAGCCTGCGAGTGAATCAATGCATTGACACCAGGGTAGTTCTTGTGCCATCAGTCTGCCAGCCCATCTCATCACTCTGCTTATTCATCCATGGTAAACAATAACAACCTTCATGCTTGCCTGAGGTTCTGCCGATGACTGCTCAAGCACAGAGGACCAAGATATGGCCACCTGGATAGCTTAGAAATCAAAGGGAGGTCTTAGAGCCAGAAATGAGCGATGCATCCTCAGACCAGTGAATGAGCAGATAAAGGCCTGATCTGCATAACACTGACACAGGGTTGGACTGCAGCGCTCATGCTCACTGGTGGCATGTTGCGGTGCATTAAGTAGCAGCTTTGATTCAGACTGAATTAGTCAGTCGCTTTCTCCTTAAGGCCACAGGGAATTCAGTACAAATTAACTGTATTCAACAAGAACTTCTTGTAAAAGGTGATCAAATTGTTTGGTTATATATTAGCAAAAAAGTACACAAGCATTTTTTTTTGACAGCTAGCTTGTAGATGTATTGACCATTCACCTAAAGGATTACATTTAGGTGATTATAGTCAGGTCTTTCCACAGCCCCTGCTCTCTGTTTGCCATCTAGGGTTGGAGGTCAAGAGGAGGATAATATTTTATCTAATCCTGCTTTAAAGTTCTCCTGACCTTTGCCTCTAATGTCTGCTATGTTCCTTGGGCTTCATGATGTTGTTTGTTCACTAATGTTCTCCAATAGAACAGCTGTCCTTTAAAATTACACACAAGGTATGACTTCTGATTTCAGTTTGAAAGGTGATTTAAAAACTGTACGTTGTTGTACATGCAACCAGCACTTCGTGCTGGATGTCATGAAAACTACAAAAGATGTATTGAAACTTGTGGTTTTAATGTGACAAAATATAAAAGGCCGAGGGATATGAGGACTCTTTCCGTTACACTTAAGGCAGAACCTCAGTGTATATATACTATAATTTGGAGTTTTCCCAAATTAGGAACATTGTCAGACAGGTGACATACAAAGACCAATTACAGAACCTGTCTTCATAAAAGTCACTCTGCAGCAGCTTCCATGCTTTCCTAATTTAGGAGTGACGTGCCTCTAGTAATTTTGCACTTCCTGCTGCACAGCAAAGGACATCGCTGCATTAAATTGACAACGGCACACAAAGGCAAATAATCAAAAGCCCTTCCACTGTAATGAGGCAGAAATATTAAACAGTACATCCTTGCCTTTGATCCACGCTACCACCTTTGGGCATGATAATAAGTCGGATGCTAATGTGTGAGGTACTAACAATAGAGACTAAACGCTGTGGAGAGGGGATGAATGTGAATGGGATTCTGGTCACACAATGTTGTTGCAGGGCATCCGAGAAGAGCTGAAAGACATTGTGGAGGAAGTCACAGAAGTATGACGATATCAAAACACTTCATGATCCATTGTACTGGATTGCAGTCAATTTGCTTGGGATCCATCTGGAACATTTTTGTTCTAACCCTTGCAAAAAATGTACCATATAAAAGCTACCCGATAAACCAACCATTAAGTAAAAACTCATATTACTGGTCATCGAGAGTTCAATTTTTTTGTTGGGTTCACACTTTGATTTATTACCAAGCCATGGATTAATCTTTAGTTGTTAATCAACCAAGAGGAGCTCAATTTAAAAAAAATAAAAAATAATAATAAATAATGCATTGTCCTCCTCTATCATGCTTGTACTAAACTCAAAAGTCATCGATTCCTGTACCCTACTGGTGAAAAAAGCCACATCGTTTTCAAAATTGGCCTGTTTGTTAGATTTACGGAGTGCATATTTTAGTACTTGTACTCTAATTTGATTCATAATGAATACCTGCAGCATGCCCTTGGAGCTCTTCACAGTGCAGTAAAAAGTAAATTATGGCTGAGAGACAAGGTTGGCCAAGCCAATATTGTTTTTTTTTCTTTTTTTCTGGTCAACAGCCTAATCCAGTGAGTAAAGCTTTGAGACAGCTTGACAGAAGTGCACAAATATCAGCAGGAGCATGATTATATCATCATCCCTTAATTCCAGCTGCCAGCTTAGTTTTAACTGGAAAGTATTTCTATTTTTATTTAGATACAAACAGCAGGTCCTTTGATTCTTCTGTCAGCAGTCAGTGAATGTTTCAGCTTTCAGAGGAAAGTTCCTCAAAATAAAACCTAAAGGATGAAGGAACACTGAACAGGACTGTTTTTTGTTTTGTTTTTTGACCTGAAAATTTTTTACAAATGGATAGACTCACTATTATTAACCTTATCTTGTCCAGTCCAACCCCCTCTATATTTTTGGGCAAGAAACGATGAAGATGAGGAAAAAGCTTTAAAATACATTTATATTTTACTGCAGCACCTTATTCTCTAATTTTTAAAATCTTTTATTATCACTTTTTAAAAACTGCAAAAGTTGCAACTTTTTTAAATGTGAGTTTATGGGATATTATAATATCAAAACATTGTTTTGTTTAGATTTTTTTAAACATCTTTATTGGAGGTACTAATTAAGTAGAGCTGTAAAAACCTCCAAAGTATCCATTTAACTGTTGGATTGTAAAACTAAACTGAGAAAAGTGATGACAACATTCAAAACAAAGCAAGACATTTTATGAAACTTGCTCTGTGGAAATGTTGGGGACATGAAACTGCTTAGTTGTCGTGAGAGGATAATAGGCGCTGCCATTGGCACTTTAAAGAGGAACTGATTATTTAAAAATTGCTGTGTTTTTGAAAAAAAACTTCTATGCATGTCTTTCTCACTGAGGCCTCAGTTACCATAATCTGTATCACCTAAAACAGACAGCAAGGATTATGGAATGTCAAAAATGATAAATATTAAGATGAAAGTACAATTTTCTGACTGAACTTGCAATCATCTCAAATAAACCACTAAAAACTAACAACAAGCAAATCAGTTATTTTAGAAGAGTTTGCTCAAGCTCCAGTCAGGCACGTGAACAAATAATTTGCTGCATACTCTGTATTTTCCAATCTGTTGTCAAACAAGGCCTAGGCCATCATTATGTACCCAGAAACAACACGAGCAATAGCAGGTCTCTGCTTGCCGTGAGTGGGTGTACTCCAATAAGGCCTCTAGATGTGGATATTATTTCTGTTGTTAGACTAAAACTAATTTCTCCCTAAACTTTACCTGTTGTAAGTAAAGTTTTAATATGAAAATTGAGGCTAGATCACTTAACTGGATTCACTCATACAATTGAACCTCTACTACCATGCACCAAATCTCTCATTACTAAGATATATGCATGCTGGTAACATACATATTCTGTCTTCACCACTGAACCATGATGTAGTGGTGTGCTATTGTGCAGCGTTGCATCACCATTGGATGTTGAGAAGGTGGATGAAAACCTTAACTCCATAATTTATTCTGCAAAGTGGACAGCGCTGGAATTCTGATGTCTGCTCTCGAGAAAGTCTTCTCGAAACATGATTTCTTTAGGGCCAAGCTTTTAGTTCGCCATCAATATTCTAGGGGCATAGGTTAATACTCATTTGGGCTGGCATTAACAGCCATCGTTATCTGTTTTAAGCTTTCCATCAGGATTTTCCGCCTGATTGTGGGGAGAAGACAAATCCTGTCTGACAAGCATGAAAATAACAAATTACACCCGAAAAGCAGCATTTTAACAAAGGAAATTGAATAACTCAACGTAGATTAGTGTCATTGAGCAATTAAGTGCCCACTTACATTGTGACCCTGTAATTAGGTTGTGGATGGGCTCCATCCACTGTTAAGAATAATTGTTATTATCAGCCAGCTGCAGATTTCAGCCAACAAAGAGCTTTTAAAAGATTTACTTTGATGTTGTCATGTGACTGTTGTTTGGAAGTTTTTGTAGGTTAATGTGAGGATAATCGGGACTGTTTGATCTCAGTTGAGTAGCTGGTATTTGCATCTCTCTCTTACTTGGTTCTGACAATAAGAGAAAATGTGTTTTGAGTAAAATGATAAATCAGGGAATTCTTACACAAACTTGTTTCCATAATGTTTAGCAGGACTGTAACGTTTTGGTTATTTTCCCAGCGATACAGCAGAAAAAAAAATTGGTTTGGAACTAAATATCTAATTTAATTTCCATGAAAAACCATATTAAAATCATTTGAATTATTATAAATTCTTTTAGGTGGTTAAGATAAATTTTCTATGACACTGTATTTTAGGTTTTATTTGTAAGCCACATTCATCACATCACATAATGAAAGGCTTGAAATGTTCCACAGTGTGGAATGAATTGATGCACCATAAGTTTCACTCATAGACAAAAGATATTGAGTTTTTTAAAGATGTCCACATTTCTTGAGCTCTACTTGTTATTTTAAGGAATGATTAAGGAGATCTAAAAGTGAATAGAGAGCAACCCGAATCCTACTCAACGGCTTTAGATGTATTATGAACTAGCCTAGGCAGCTCAGACGTGTTTTGGTGCTCAAAGGAAGACATATATAAAACATGACAAGTTGTGTTTAGCAATGTAATTGGTGTGAGATTTAAATATTTAAAGTTAAAAATGAATGTTGAAAATGATTCTTTCTTTTGAAAGTCAGAAAGGGTTTTCCACCAGGGCACTGTCTTGAGAAGCTGCCCTTTTAAAAGTCACCAATAAAAGTTGACTGTGCTGTAAAAGAAAGCAGTTACAAAGACTGCTAACATGGATGCATAAAGTGAAGTTGTTTAGAGTGAACCTTTGACCAGATGATTGGAGAAAGTGTTCAAATTGAGATTATTATTGTTATTATTATTATTTTAACCTTTGAATATTATTGTTATTTCTAAAATGTCTGTTTCTGTATTGGGTATAAACAAAAAGAAAAGATCCCATTTTGTAAAAAAAACAACAACTCCTGTCATCTCTGTTTTTTAATGAAGCATGTTAGACTGAAATAAGTAAACTTTACTACTGACTTTTAATCAACACCAAATCTTGCCGCCTTCTCATTTTCTTATGCTTAATATTTCCTTAATTAAATATACAGTACTTAATACACATTCTACAATTATTAACCGAATAATCAGCCGTTTTGACCACTCCAACCATTTTGCGTGCCGAGGGGATTTTACCTCAGAACACACTGAGCTGTGGTCAGATACTGCAGCACAAGGCTAGATAATGGAATAATAAGGCAACCTGTGCTACTTTTGTAGCAGTGGTGCATATTTATAGTGTATATGCTGTTCCATGTTATCTTTGAACATATCTAAATAAGTCTGACCCAGTTTAGATGATAATCACAAGGTACATACTACAGTATCAGATGCTTAAGAATGTTTGAACTAGAGCGTTACTTACCTAAAGTAGTGCAACTTTTGCTGTCGTGACATCTTAAGCAAAGCAAATTTTCTCTAAAGAGCTATCTTAACTTTTTATTGAAATTTAGAGTGTTTGCTTTGTCCAAAAAAAAGGAAAACAAGCTAAAACTAGTCTGGTTGCCTCTGTATACCTATTTTGTCATTATGTGGCACTCAAAGTTAAAAATAGCCTTTCAGCTCAATTTGGCCAATGCTGAAAAGCATTGCACATATTTCATTTTAATTGTTTGAGAAAAGAGAAAGACTTGTGACTGTGGCTAATTTCAGTTTGCCTCTATATGTCAGTCCTGCTGTATTTCACATCTCAATTACCCATCAAAAATTTTTATGATAACTGTTAACAGCAAAAAAAATAATAATAGTAATAATAATGAGGATTTTGCAGGGCCCTCTCATGGAACTCTCATCATTATCTGGGAGGAAATTAGCTACTCCTGCCACTAGAGGTGATTTTTGTTTGTTTTTTTTAAGTATGATTGCTCACTTGAGATGGCTAGAATATTGTACTTGAAAAAATATGGCTGTTTAACAAGAAGAAGAAGAAACAGAAAAGCTAAAGACATTGCCTTTTTACTCTTAGACAATTTGTTTAATGTTTGTTTTTAATCAGATTCTAATCAACTAATGTCATGCAATACAGAAGGTTTTTTCCATGATAATTATAATTACAAACTTTGGTTAGAGATGTGAATCTTGCTCTTTTTATTCTTAGTTTTTATTATATTTAACTCATGTTCTTCAGCTTTTAGAATTTTATTTACCTACTTTCCAATTTCCTGTACCAACTTTGTGCTGTTCAAGGTCGTGCAGGGCCTACGTACTTTATTGGTCAATAGTTGAAATCACTGGTGCATTCAGCATGGCTTACAGACCTGCTGTTTCTTCCAGAGTGCTTTTTATTACATTGGTTTTTACAGCTAATTACAATTAATTATCTTAGATTTGAGTAATGTACCAGTTACTTTATTCAAGTAAGTTGTACTTGATGGAATAAAAATGTAAAGTAACTCAATAAATTTACATAAAGCTCTTAATTAGAATCAAGATTCTTAAAAAAAATAAATAAATAAATAACTGCAGCTTTTTTATGTACTTACTCTACTTTAAGACCAATAAGGGGGCAGTAGTTTCTACTCTCTTTTTTTAAGATACTCTTATGTGCTTCCATTAAGTGTTGCACTCTCAGTCTATCACTCTTTTTCTCTGTTAGTGGGTCTTCAATCTGCATTTTATATGGGTTACCACACAATTCCAATTAACTTTGCCCACAGTGGTCTCTTTAGGGTGATTAAGGTGGGTGAGTGGATGATTAATGGCATGATGTTGGAGGAGAAGTGAAAAGGGAAGTGTATCATTGAGATAAAATGTAAGGTGTGGTTATTGATGGGCAGCAAGGGGAGGGTTCACTGTGTCAGAAGTTTTACGTCTTTGTTTTAGTCTGTAGTCATGAGTTTACAAAGGAATAACTGTTGGTACAATTGTTGTACCAACAGTGAAACAAATGCAGCACTACTGAATGTTTTTAAATCATTTTCCATGCTCCAACAACAAACTTCAAGGATATTTTGGATGTCCATCTAAACTAAAATCTAAACTGACAAGTCGTTTGAGGAGAAGGTCAGAGGTCTAGAGATCCACAGCTTAAGAGTCTAGATTTGCTGGAACGTAGATCTAGGCATACAAGGGAAAATATTGGTTTCAGATTGATAAGATCAATACTCCTGTTTGTCAATTCTCTTCCATATGTCCAGCAAATTATTCTAGGGCATATGCAGAAATTAAAATGTGAAATATCAGGAGATTACATTTTCTATACGAGAGCAGGATTTGATTCCTTTGTAATATTTGCACTCAAAATGTCTGCTTCCTTTTAAATACAATCTATTTGAAGGAAAAATTGTATTTCTTTCAAACAGATTTAATTCCCCCATAAGTGCAGTTTTATTATTATCAGTGTAGACAGCTGAAATGAAAATGGGTACCTGTCATGCTTAGGTGAAGGAAATTGGCCACAGACTCTTTTTCTGACTAGATGGCACATGGATACCCTCAATATGTCCTATAGTTGGATTCCCAAACTCATACGTGGTCACTGCAGAGGCTTTTGTGTCAAAACAAACCCACGTGGTTATTCATGTCCAACTAAAAATGTGTGGGAATAGTTAAACAAAAAAGGCTGTTCACAGATGGTCTCCATCCAATACGACTGAGCTTGAATTATTTTCCACCATTGGAGGAAACATTTCAGTCTCCTGATATACTGTTAGTGATATTCCTCAAAAGACTTGCTGTAATTGCGTAAGTAGGTAGTTCTACAAAATATCGATTCATGGTGCTTAAAAAATATATGACTCAATTATATCAGAAATTAGTTGTAAAATCTTTTGAAAAACATTTTTCCTTTCACACAACAGCCCTTGTGTTGGTACGTAAGCTTCTTTTTCTGATGTGACAAGATGAGAACGAGTTCAAGGTGTGTTGAAACTGTAGCACCATGCTTTTTGCCTTCTAGCATAATAAAAAAATAAATTGCTTATTTAAAATCAGTTCACTTTTGGATGAACTTTATCATAGCCTCAAAATTAAGTTTGCCATTTCTCCTGGGAACTGAACGTTTTATTATGGAACTGTCTGTGATGTGTTTAATTCAAAAGTTTGTTAGACTTTCTCTTCATGTATACCTTGAATTCCATCCTGTGATAGCGTAGAAATGCAAGACAAATTAGTTGTTTGAGACATTTCTTTGGAGCACTTTCACAAGTTTGGAAAGCCTTCCCTGCCAGAAGCAAGTCTAGGAAAGAGAAGAGTTCCATACATCATTGTGCTTAGGCATTACTGTGGGTAATGAAGTGTGAACTAGGAGTAGCACTTCATTTTGTCATAAAGAGTGTGAGCGAGCTCACTGTAGGACGAGGAGATTGTGGACCGTCTTCAGGCAATCCCAGCCAAGTGCCTCGAATTACAGCTGTCAGTGAAATGAATAAAAAATGAACTCTATTACTCTATGAATGCAATTGTTTCATGTTTCACCTGAAAGTGGAAGCAAACAGTGCATTCACTGAAGACATTTGCATGATAGGCTTAGGGTTAAAGATGGGTAAATCTACTTGCCATTAAGTTTCAACCTTTTTTTTTCACCCTATTAATAATTTAAGACTTTTTCCCAAGTGAAATTGCTCCAATATGAACAAAATTTCATTTTTAGGTTGGTCCAAGTTTTCTCTTGATTCTCATTCAATTTATGGCTGAACCAAAAATGTGTCTTGTAGTTTTCAAAAACATTATTTTGGCCAAAATTATTTTTGGGCTCATTTGAACTACAGTTCAAACCAATGGAGCTTTTTAAAGATGGTGAAAAACCACAATGCTCTTTTTTATGAATGGCTGCCATAAGCCAAGAACTGATGTCATAGACTTCACTGACTAGAAGCAGTCAGACGTTAGCATTGTTCTGATCCAGGAAAAACAGATATACAGTATAACAATAAGTCAATAATAATTGTAATTAATTTCAAGTTATGCTCTTTATGATCTCTGACTTCACTAAATATTAAATCACATCAGCATGCCAAATGCTGAAGTGGGTTAACAGCAGGGCAATCTGAGCTACTTTTAAATCAAATCAACTCATTTTTACTAAATGAGTCACTCACTCTGTATTGACTTGAACCCTCTTCTCAAGGTGATCAGACAGTCCTTAACTAACCTATGCTAACTTAAATATAATAAACTGCACATGGAATAGATTTAAATGTAGATATTTTGACTGCAAATAATCAAAAATGTAAATCGCTGACTACATAGTGAAACAATTCTTCCTATACAATCTTTGGATGTCTTTGGACAGAAAACATTGTCACTGTGGCTTAAACAAAAGATGTGTATTTTAGGAGCAATACTTCTTAAAGCTCGACAAATTAAAGTAGAGTAGCAATGGCATAAGGAGATACATCAATAAACAGTTATTGCACCCAAAACTCAAAGACAATGGGTGATCAACTTTGAAAAAAGAAAATAAATTTTACAAAAACAAATTTTATACATTCAAGTATTTAATGACATATTGAGTGATGTATTGGAAAAAATGAATAGATATGCATGTATGTGTATTTCTAATTTTATTTTGAGGATCACCTACATAATTATGGCGGTAAAACTTTGTTATGGATTGGATTGGTAGGTCTTGATCTTTATATGTTGAAGTTCATAAATGTGGAAAATCATGAAATGATGCAATGGGCCACAAATATGTAAAATAAGGACACCTGCTCTCTGAATTTACATCTGTTAGTGGATTATATTAATATAATCTGTATGTTTTTCTTAAAAATGTACTTTCTTTTCATGTACCATGGTTCCAAAGTGATTTGGTTTTCTAAATGCTGTTTAAAACACAAGAAAATGCTTCCAGCTGTCTCAAGCAAAGTCTTTCTGGTGGAAACATTCAGAGGCTTTCATTTGTTTCTAGGCAAGTACACATAATTTCACAGCTTGATGTATTGTCCGCACAGACAACATTGCCCCAGGATATCTTAGATAAGTGTGCAGCATTAACAACAGAAGGCCTCTGTTGTAAGCAGATGCTTGTGTAGCTGTCAGACTGGATGCAGGTGTCACCAGCTATCAGAGGAACAGTATAACCCCAGGTGTGAATACTGTGTTTTTCACTGACATTTTAATGTGGAATGATTCAAAATGTTATGAACCTTAGGGGAATTTTCTCTTATAAAGATGAAAGAAGCTCAGGGCCAGTTTAATCATGTCTTTTTGTTTTGCGCAAAGTGAGCTTTGCAAAAAATTTGCAAATGATTATATTTATTATACAGTAACAGCCAAAAATGTATGCCTGGAAGGCAATGACTCGGTGATCTTTGCGCCTGGTCATGTTGCATATGTATTTATGGGGCTTCAACTTTTATTAAACAAAATAGGGAAAAGATTCAAAGCCTGCCAAGCCTTGTTCAAGGAGAACTGCACCATATTTTCCCATCCAAAAGCACCTCCTATCTTTTGCAACATTATTGCTCTCAGTTACTCAAAGGGGGCCCGCCAATGATGTAACAAAGAGAGTCACAAATGTGTGAATTAAGATGTGATCTATTGCAGTGGTTTTCAGCCTTTTTATAATGACCTCAGTAAATATCACATTTTCAGAATGCCGCTGTCTCAACAGACGTTTTAAAATAAAAGTACAACTGGAGTTGAAGTAAATGCTGAAAATTATTTCTGCAATTATATCTGCTATTTTCCCCACTGTTTTATAAGAGCATCAACAACTATCAATAGATTTGAAACATGAATAAATGTAGTAGAAGTTAATTGTTCGCTATCATTGTTAGGTTCATACTGGGTGTTGTAAAAGTATTCTGCTGCTTCTTCTCTCTTCAGTAGTTCCTCATGAAGAGCGATGAATGTGAAAATGGATCCATTTGGCTGCTGTTGCTGAGTAGCTCAGCTAGCTTGTGAATAATATGCAAAACGTTTCTCTTCCGTGCTGCTAAATGCAGGTCAAGTACAGATAGCTGATCAGATTGGCATTAGCAAATTATTTTTCACAGCACCGCACCATGAAGAACAATATCACTCTATCCATCACACAAAAAGTTGTTGACTATATGCTTTGTAATTTTGCTTCGTAGTGCATTGCTTTATTTAACTGTGATAAACACAATTAGCAGTTTAGTTTGAAAAACAAACAAACAGTTGTCTAAAGGAAATGTGATAATATATCGCTGGTTTTCGACACAGTAGAGATAAATTTGTTTTACCTGCTTAATCAGCTTTGGCGAATGCATTTAGCTTCACAGTTCATATTACAAAGCGATTTACATAGTGATCAATACCAAATTTATTACAAATATATTGCAGAATCAACAAATAAAAGAAAAAATTAGGTTTTCTTATTATGATTTACCCACTGAAAGGGGGGGGGGGACTGAAGTCTTTTCACTTATCATCAATTGTCAGAGTTATGCTGCGTTTTAGGTTTTTTCCTGTTTTGTTGCTGAAGCTTAAAGGACCCTTTCAAGGCTCACCTTAACAGCTGACAAAGCAGACAGCAGCCAGGCATTACAAGTGGAACGCAGTAGGGAATCAATCTAATACAGAGAAAACAAATAACCTGAGTCGCTATGAAGACAGAATACACTGGCTTTCTCTGTGGCTCTGCCAAGGTATACATCTCTGTGGTTTGCACAGGTTCTGTGTGTGAAATAACTCCAAGTGTCCAGAGGCTCTTGTAGATCAATATAACATGATTTTGTAATGGTGCCACACTTTTGACCACCTAACTTATTTTTTTCTCCCATTAATAATATTTTTTTGGCAGGAGTTAGATCATTCAATGTTGTCTGATTGTGTTTTCCAAGGGTTTTCTGCTGCTTCTCATCTTAATATCTTTTAAAATAAGGAACCATAACGAAGAAATACATTTTTCTTTCAAAAGTAAGGAAATTCAGCTGTACTTCATCTTAGATTTGGGCATGTAATGCCTCCATACATGTAATGTATCCAGAGTGATACATTGTTGTTGTATTTGGGATATATAATTATTGCTCAGGTTTGGGTATGGAGCTTCGTGAAACAGTGCTCCATTTGTGAGGCGCTGTTGCTGCTCCAAACTACCTCCACTGCTTCTTCCTTTGGGTCTTCCCCAGTCTTGTACACCAGACTGCCCAACTCTGCTCACTGTTTATGATTTTTATACTGTACCAACTGCTAATCTGGACAAGGGTTGATTTTGTTTTTTGTGCACCAGATTAGCAGATTAGTGGAAGCTCCATAATATGCAGCTTTAGATACCGACACGTATAAATGAGAGGTCGCACAAGAATTTTTTATTGTCCATCATTTTGATTGATGTGGCCAAAAAATTCCTGTCATAAGCAATTTTTACCCATCAGTTTTTAAAATGATAATGACATTTATTTCCATTAAATTTTCATTCAGGTTAATTAATATTTAACACAGTGATGATTTCTGATATCATGGGTGGCATCTTGTGAACATGGCTGAATCAAAGTTGAGAATCTTTAGGGAGCTAATTGATGCCCACCTCTAATTATGCTAGCTGTGTCCAGGAATTATCATTTTTTTTCATTTAATTATGCTGCCCCCCCTGCAATATTTTCTTTTTATCATTCATCATGCTAAAACAACAAAAGTTTTATAAATGACATTGTTTGCAACAATAAACACAGTTATTTCACCTTTTCCCTTAGGTTAGCATTATTTTATAATAATGTATTCAGAGTCTCAAACTTAGCCAACCTTATTCACATTCATATCCTATGAAAGTGCTTTCCTTTCTCTGTTTATAATGTATTGTCTGTCTTTTTATCTATGTCTGGCCTTGTTTCGTGTTTATTGAGTCAAGGTGGGTTCAGGGCAACAACTTAATCTGGGGAATTACAAGAGTCATCTGAAAGGGAGCACAAAACAAATCCTTGAAAAATATATAACGTAGCACTTTCAATTTTTATATTGAATCTGTAATTCCCTTTTGAAAAGACAATGCCAGAGCGCAGAATTTATGGAAATATGCATTTCCCTGTTCACGTCTGATTCAAAGAAGACAACTAAACATCCCTGGAAAACACTGACAGATGTTATAATGACATGTTTTACATTTAAAAGTTGTTGATTTTAGTTTATTTATTCAACTAGGACAGGATTCACGACTCCTGACAAGAGCACGAGGAAGTAATGATATATTTTTTCTGCACTGTGTTGTTTATGTCTCAGAGGAGCTAATTACTATTGTAGAAGTGTTAGGTTGCCAATTGAAGCCAAGATCTCACCACTTTAAACATGTCTTGACACCGCTATAAAAGAACAATCCACACTTATAATTGTGATCGAGGGCATCATAGTTTTCAATCACCACTGCTATCGAACACCTATCTAAAACCATGATTCCTTGCGCTGAAAACGTATCTATTATTCCGTCAAAGTAAAGTGCAAATTGAACTTTCATTCAATCAGTTTGAGCTCCGAACGATTCTCCTTCCAAGCAGGATAATGAAGAAATTCCGTTGATGTGGCTATGTAGACAGGTAGCTATTGATATGTAAACAAATTTAGTATTCTGCGTTTGCCAGCACAAGACCAGATGCTGTCAGAGTTTCCAGGGCATCATAATCTTGTTCCATCTGGCATATGGTGGAGCCAGCCTCTAAAATGCAGCACTTGAGGGATGTACTCTCATATGACTTGGCATACCCTGTGCCGTCAACATTTGAGGTATTGTGCTGACTGACTTCAAACGTTCGATTTGAGCTGGATGTCTCGAAATGTCACCCGTGACATCTGTACAGACAAAGCCATCTCCACCAATTGAAGTGGAAGAGACTGGAGAGATAAATGGCTTTTTTTTTTCTTGGCAGGAATTGCAATCTAATATCTAAAATATAGTCCCGATAGCTCTGCACGTAGCCGCGTCGCCTCTGCCCCTTTGGGAGAGCAGACTATTTTTCTCTGTTTTGGCCACAGCATAGAAACTGAGCAGGAGGCAGGGGAGGCCAGATTGGCAATATTTATCTTGGTCTGAAAAAGGAACTGAGCAGAAATATTCAGGGTAATTTTAAGCTTCGGAAAGTCTGCTGGGGAGGGGGCATGAGGGCTGTATAAATATCAAAGTGAAAGAAAGTATTCCATTACCGTTTGTTTTGGGTAGCTATTCAAGTCATAATGAAGAAAGTGCTGGATAAAGAGATGAAAAACAAAGAAATAGTTTTTATTTACTTGTGCTACAGCTGTGCTCTGGAACATTGTAGTTAACACTTAACAGCGTCTATAGATCACGTAAGGTTTTAAACAGTGCTTTTTTTTCTCTCATTTTGCTATGTGGTGATAAACACATCTGTCAAACACATACATACATTACTTTGAAATGCACTACACTTAGAACAAAGGCTTGTTGGGAAACTGTTTGTTCACCAGTCAGAGCAGAATTGCAATCAATAAAAAAACTCAGAGCCTATTAGCCTGGGTGAACTGTTTAACACCAACTGGCCCCTATTACTCAGGTCGGTCAATGATGTTTGTCACTTTAATGCTATTAGCACTATTTTCTATTAAGGCCATCTTAGATCTGCTTGGGAATCTAAAAGAGTCTCCTTCCACTAACCGTTTAGTGGCTTTTATTTTGAGCCTAAAGCCAGAATGCCATGACATGAGTTTGTAAAAACTACATAACATAGTAACAGAGACAGAGTGTGTTCTGAAAGGGAGGCACATAGTGGTGAAGTTGTTAGCAGTTTTGCATTGAAACAAGAAGGTGTTGGGTTCAGTTCCGTCCAGCTTAAGCATGAAGTTTGAATGTTCTCCCCATGCATGTCTGTGTTCACTTTGGGCACTCCAGTTTCCTTCCTTAATGTAAAATCAGCTCTGAAAGATACTGATGATCTCTTATTTTTCAACTTATGGAAGGTGCCATAATACTAAAGTAGGTTCCTTCTGATGAAGTAGCACTATGCTGAGTTTTCCACCCCGAACACACTGTAAAAAAAAAAAATCAAAACCCTTCATATTTAACCAAATTGCAGAATTAGGATAGTCCGAACATCTGACACTCAACCAGTGATGGAAATTGGTTTAATTTATCCTTTCAGAATAAAAATTACAAATATTTTTGTAAGAAAAGCTTCAATGTATTACAGTTACCATTTGCATTTGAAGTGTATAATAGAAAATTATATGATTTTAGCACAGTTCTCGGAATACCAAAGTAAACAATACGGTTCTACCATTTTCTTTCTTAATGAGCCACAGAAATGTTGGCTCTGATCACCAATTTTGGGTTCTGCCACAGTAGGACCCACCAGATGAAAAACCTAATTTTCTTTCAAAGCAGTAAAGTGGTTGTTTGAAGATGATAATCCAAAAAGAAAAGAAAAAGGCTAGATAAACAGTCACAAGATGATGGTTTTGATTTAAAAAAATATCTAATAATTATTATTTTTCTTTTTATTACAAAGCGCTCTTTCCTTTCTGTGGACACGTTGTGCTCTAAAAATCATCCTTGTTGAGAAAGTAATAGTTTTTCTCAAATAATCTGAATCTTGAGTGACATGGTTGGAATCAGTGAAGGCAGAGAAGGGTTCACGTCTGATGGGATTAGTGCCTGTGTAAAGCTGAACATTTTTTTCTTTTTTTTTTGATCTTCAGCCACCAGAAATAATTGCATTAATGTCAGCATAATTTGAGGTGATGGCTTGAGTTAAAGTCACATTTTAGCCCCAGTTTTCAATTGTACCTGTGACATCAGCTGGTATCGTCATCTGCATCACATTTACATTGCGAGGCGTTCTGCTTCCCACTCTACTGTAATTCACTGGTGTGTTTAAATGTGAAAGCAAAAGTATTGACAACGTCCTTAGGCAAATCAGCAAAATGTAAAGGTAGGTAAGCTCAGACGCCTCCTTTGCTGTTTTCTTAGAGATTAGAGACAGAAGGTCAATGGATTGAGTTCAGATAAGGCAGGCTTTTCAACCAAACAAGCTGACCCTCGCTTTCCTGCTTTCCCTCGTTTTCTCATTATTGCCCTTATCAACAATGGAAGAGCGAGGGAGATGAAAAGTACTTTGCAAATTGATAGGCTGTGTTCTGTATGCATTGCTGTGAACATTTCATTTCTGTGATTGCTGTGGAAAAAAAATCAAGCTAATCTGTCCTCTCTCTATGGACCAACTACCATTTGCAGAAATGCATGCCTTCCAGTCAGAAACAGAGCGTTGTTTTCAAGTTCCTATTATGTTTCTTGAGCAACGGTACATCATAGAATGCTTTAAACTGCAGCAGTGTCTTCATCTTGTTAAATAACAATAACGAGCAATAAGCATTACATTTTGTCAAATCAAAAGTCATCAAGAATAGTAATCATAAAATATTAATAAAATATATTGATAAATATTCGAGTTATGAATGGGAACTGTAAGAAAGTGAGTATTTAGCCTTGATTTACAATGTTTTAGCTATTTCACAATTTTCTGGATGTTTGTTCTAGATTTATGGAACATAAAAACTGAATGAATCTTCTCCATGTATGTGACACTTATAACCATACTTCATACATACAAAATAATAATTTTTCTTTGTCAGACATTGCAGAGACAGTTTACCTCAGCAACGATCGTCAGCTTTGAAGATTGTCTTGCCGTCTAAGGGTGAATGCAGTTCAATTTTTGACCTGTAGATGGTGGATTTTTACAGGATTTAACCTGAACATTTCAAATTTGTTACCTTTATATTACTTTAATAGTCTGTATTTTTTAAAATTTATGTCAAAAATCCATGTCTCTGGGCATGGCAGTAGCACAGAGATTCAGCAGACAACCCACATTCGAGGCATGAGTCCTGGACATGGCTGTCACAGCTTCGAGTCCTGGACTACTCTCCTGTCACTTCACTATCAAATAAAAGCCGTCAGATCGAAAAAGATTCTTAAACAAAACCCCTGTTTCTATAAATATTCGGTTCTACATTACCCTAATGTTTTCAATGTAATATGTTGGGTTATTTAAAAGCACAGGATCTAAATGTGAAGAAAATAAGCAAATTTTATGTAACAATAAGTCTTGATATTAACTAGGACGTATGGGAGTTGCTGATGATGCGACTTCAGGCCAGCGCTGTGAAATGCAGTTTTCTCCTGCAGCAGAAAAGACTAAGCTACATTTTCCAAACATCATTGTGTCCTTTTTAGTTAAAGCATCATATGATGGTGGGAGCAAGGGTAGAAGTTCTCCCTACAATTGGCGGGTTGCTGGTTTGATCCCCGCTCCATCCACCTCTCTCGTTGCATCCTTGGGACAGACACTTTACTTGCCTTGGCTGCTGGTCGTGGTCAGTCTGCCCCAGAACAATTATGGCCACTGTCCAGTACCTTTCCTCACATAATCAGTGTGTGAGGTGTGTGTGAATGGTTGAATGACTATAGAGTGAAGCACTTTGGGGACCTTTGGACTTGAAAAGGTGCTATGCAAGTACAAAGTCATTTACTACAATGATTTCCTGATCACCTCACCCTTTTGGGTCAAATAATATAAAAAACATTAATCTAAAACTAGGTAGGGCTGACCTATTGTTCAATTCAATGCAAGCTTCTGGCAAGCTGTGGTGAGTGAGTCTTTATCAGTGCTGTTAGATACTCTAAGTCAGTACTGCAGAAATTGGTTTATTGTCATTTACTTCTGTTAGAGTAGCATTGCTCAAGCTGGAAATATTTGGGGTTTGTCCAAAGAAGCCATGACAGCCTTGCTTAACTTGAGATTCAATTCAACAGTATTAAATGCTCCCAACTGTTACGCTTTTTTACTTAAAGCTACATATATTTGCAAAACATTAAGATAGAAGCTAGAAATACAATAATCCTACATGAGACCAAAAGTAATTGTTATATATTTAGCCTTTCAGCATTTATTTCTTCCCATACTATGTTGCTAAATGAAGCCTAAAGGCCAATATGTGTGCTTGTCACATTAGCTTGAAAAATAAATATTCTCTCGATACAGAATAGATTTATAGCGACTAAAAGACTGGACAGTTTCTGAAGAAAAAGAATTGATCAGTGAATTTCATACAGTTTTTGAATTTTAAAATTAAATAATATAGCATCATTGTTAGTGTAGCATGTAACATGTGACCAAAGAAAAGCTATTAAGAGATAATCAAAAAAGATGCAGATCAGAGTTGGAAAAAATGAAAAGAAAAAACAAAAAACAACTTGACTCAGAACCAGTGCCACCCCTACATATTTTTTTACTTCCATCAAGTAAGTGTGTTCTAGCTTTGAGTTGATGAAGACTGTAATTTGTCCTTTTTCATAGACATGAATTATTGCATGATATGAATGCACACAGCATGCACAAAGTGCATAACAGTCTGAAGCCTCTGTTTCTACTGAGGACAAAAAAGGGGAAATGAGAAAAATAATTTGATGGGGGGGCTTTGTTACAGTACTTGACTCAGTCTAATTGGCTCTGCCTGTAATGGCTTAAAATTGGTTACCTCCTGAGATTCTAAGTTGTTTTTTGGGATTTGTGAGCTCAAACAACGAAAAAAAAAAAAAAAAAAAAAACCCAGCAAAGACATTACAAAGCCAATTTTCAAATATTCATGGGGATGTGGTGGAACAAGTAAATAAAGAGTTATAATGATGTGAAATTCATTTGAAATTTTAAAATCATGAAAACGTACACATCATGAAAACAAGACATCAAATTATTCAGCTGGAGAACTTTAGAAAATGACACAGCCATCTACCAGCAAGTTACATGTGGTAAAACAGAGAAAACAGAACAGCAGATAATTAAACCTGGACATCTAGGTAACTACAGTGCAGCAAACACACATGTATAAGGTATTTTGTTGCTTCCGCTATTATTTACCAGTGATTCCTTTTAATTTGAATACAATTACAACTATGTACGCAATTTTACATTCCCTGCATGTATAATATAGAAGTGGTTACAGGTTGAGGGCTGAGTGTTAAACGGGGTACATGAGGCAACATAACATTGTTAAATAGGGAGGTAGCTCCTAAATTTAAATGCAACAGACTGGAAATATGAAACTAATGATCCTGCTTTGCAGTTTGAACTAATTGCCATTTTTGAATCTGGTCTCAAGTAGCTACAAACCCAAATAGGACTTCACTCTCTACAAATATTGCTTTATGTTTTTTAGAAAAAGGAACAAAGGACATCAAATTTGCTGTTTTGTATTTTTTTACCTGTACACTTAAAACACAATAAAAGAGGGAAATTTAAGAAATTGTTGTTTTGTAATTACAGGACTCTTGTTATTCATTGGTCAGTTTCATGTAGACATTTTAGAGGTGTTTGTTTCAGGATTTTTTTTCCAGAGGTGTGCTCATTATCACACTCAAACAACCTTCTCACCTCGATTGCTTCCTCCATATATTTGCTATCTACACACACCTGTATGTAAATTATTCCATAAGAATATTATGTCTTGTTCATGAGCAAAGATGCTTGTGGGTTACTCCTAAAATACATTAGAGAAAACACAGTCACTTGAAATGTAACAGACTTAACAAGCAAATTAAAGCCATTGATAGCTCAACAATATTTTCTGATATAGTCAAAAATAAAGACAGTCCAATCCAATCCACAAAAATACTTAAATGAAAAACATCATTTTATTTGAAGATTTAAAAAAGTCAACTAATTTAGTGTATGTAAACATCTAGCTTTAGGTGTAGCTTTGTGTGGGAAAACAGGAATACCTGCACCCGTAGTTTCTTAGGCTATAAAATGCAAGAAGGTGCTGAAGGCCACATTTTTTGTCAGTGAGCAGATCTCTGTAATTTTCAATTACACCTTTTTGCTGATGTCTCTTATCAGTGTGCCTGATGTTATACCTTCAGTGTCTTTGGAATCGATTTTCACAGTGTCTGTCGACCCTACATGATTGGACAGTCCCACTTTCAGAAAGAAGCTGAATGTAAGTAGCTGTACAGTGAAAACAATTAATGAGATATCACTCTGAGAATCGATCTGTCTCCTGGACAAAAGAACCACGGAGTTAAGTACCAACTCCTTAGAAATCAAAAACAAAACGTTCTAGAGATCTCATTGCAGGTTAGTTTTCTCCCTTTTACATTATGAACAGATATTTCAAGTTAAGATTACTTCTGAAATTGTACGTAATTAAGTAAAATACCTTTCCTATTGTTTTCTCTCAAGAAATGTCAACCACTTTCTTGGCTAAGGATAACCATTTTGTGCTGCTGCAATATAACTATGATGTCTGGAATTCTTTCTTTTCTTTTTTTTTACAACACTGTTTCTTTTATTCTGCAAATGATTCCTGTTAGTGAGGTACCATGCTGACAATAAGCCACAGGACTGATGAGAATACTGAGCAGATGGAGCATATAGGTAATACATTTTTGATGCTCTCAATGGCTACCATTTCACTGCTAAGGGAGCGGTTTGACTGTGCTATGAGGAACCCTGAGCCTCCTAGTCCAGCTCCTGAATAAGTGTTAAGTGTTCCATTAAAATGAATGTCCAAATCAGTAGGGAGAAGCATATTCTCCTGCAAGCTCCTAATCTCTCTTTTCAGCCTCATTTATCTGCACTATCTCAGAGGAAGTTTTCCAAACGGGGAACAACTGGAAGTCCTTGTGCCCTATCCTTGAAAGCTAACTTCTTGCTCCCCAGATATGTAATCTAAAAGTTTAGTGCAGAGAACTTCAGGCTGTAACCTCTGATTTCCCTGCCTCGGTGTACAGTGTTGACAAAAAAAGTATTTGCGCATTGCAGATTTCTTCTTCCTTAGGTTTTCTTATGATCACATCCACATTTCACTATCAGTCAAAGACAGTTTTCAAGTGATGATTGAATTTATTAAGAGGTAAAGCAATATTCAACCCAGCCTTTCCCTTTGTGAAAAATAAAATAGATATTGTTGTTAAATTACAAATTAACTGTGAATATCCCCATTTTTGGATAAGTGACAGTATTTTCACCAGTCACACCCAGGCCTCATTACTGTGAAATTAAATTAGCATTTTTCATTAATACAATTTATTTTCAAAATGTCAGATTGCGCAGTAGTTAACAGGAGCTAATGATGAACTTTCCAAAGTGAGCTTGATTTTCCAAACTTATCCCGAAATAGCATTGACAACTCAAGTTGATAAACTAACTTCTGAGAAACTGCATCCCTCCATGTTGAGGTCAATGTTCATGCGTCAAAATGAATAAAAAGACTGGGCAAAAATGGAATGAATTGTACAAGTTCAAAAACAAAGCATCTGCTGACTAAAATAAACAGAAATGTTTGTCTCATATCTGTGAAAGCATGATGATCCCCAAGACTTTTGGAAAAATATTCAAACTTTAGAATTTATTTTTCTTTTTTTATAGCCATAAATGACTTTTGTACTATTTTTTTAGCCCTGCATTGATATTGCCATACACAATAGTATAGTATTTTACCAATACCTTAAAACATTCAGCTGTTGAGATCATTGTGTTTATGCAGGCTTTACTTTCCTGCCCATGATAGCTGAAATATGTCTGTTCTTCACCCTCTTAACACTCTTTCATACATAATCACACAGCAGAAACTGTGCTGGGTAGCAGCAGTGTTGTAGCAATAATACATTTTTATTCTCCCCCACATACAGATGTGTCCTTATGCAGCCACACAAATCACGAAGCCGCCACCTTTCTGGTTTTAATAGCGGCTCAGTTAGATCCTTGGGGGAGGATCCCTGTCATTCAGGCATTGAGCAGGCATTATTGAGGAAGGTAATTGGCAGGGAGCCTCATCTCTGGAGGTTTCCCTGGGCCTCAGTGATCTGTCAGAGGAATGTGAGACTCTGCCATTAATCAGCATGGGGATACGAGAAAGGAGGGATGTGCCAGCATCCTCACAGACCCACCTTTCTTACCCCCTGACAGAAAAATCCTTACCTAATCAAACTGCCCACTCTAATCTACACTTTGCTCTTTTGTTAGATGTCACGGCACATGCAAGGAGGAGAACGCCACGTTTGAATTAAACGCTGTACAGTCATAATTCATAGCACTTCCAACTGAGTGCTACATTTTTTAGTGTATTGCTACATTAAGATCTCAAAAAATATTTTATTAAATCCATTATCAAACAGATTTAAAGTGTGCTTCTGAATAAGACTAGGATTATCTGATAGAGCCCCCTCTGTATTATGCAGTAGTCTTAAAGGGATAGTTCAGAATTTCAGAAATTAGGGACTTTTGTTTGGTTACCAGTAACCATAATTCTCATGATCTTAATTTAGTTAAACCTAGATTAGCTAATCTGGGAGTATGGACATGAGCAAACACAATCACAGTGGATATGTTATTATTAGAGGTGATTAAGATTGAGGAGGAAAAAAAATCTATATTTTTTTCCTATTTTCCCATTGTTGTGACATCAATCCATCCAAAACAGTTCAAAAGCTCTTTTCAAAATTGTGATAAACATTTAACAAATAATCTTTGATGACTGAACAATCCTTTTCAGAGGTTAGAATAATTTTTGACTTCAATTATTTCATCCTCCCCACCTCTCCCAAAAAGGTCATATTGATTAAGATCATCATCTGCTTAAATTAGACATTATACTTACATTACTTTACAATTTAAACATTACAATTCCATTCTGAAATGAAGACCTTTTCCAATTAGGCTTTGATCATGTCTGTATGATTTATACTAAAAACATTGAGAAAGAAAAGAACCAAACTAAGCATCTCCTATCCTCTGGTCCCCTATGCCATACCGTTGCTCAGCCTTGGAGAGTTACACACTGAAACTGTTTTCCAAGTCAATAAGACTGTAATTGTCTGCATTAAGAAGGTATGATCCCAGTAGAGGTCAGGGTGGTGGAATTATTCTGTGGCTGTTTGACTTTATGTTTTGCTCAGAGGAGACGTACGGCACACAGAATGCAAAGAGGCCTCAAACTGATGAGAAAAAAAAATGCATCAGATGTGTGACACCACCACCTAGTGAGGTTACCCTTGAGCTGCTTTTCTGCTTTTCTTTTGATGGACACTCCAAAGGAGATTGAAGAAAAAAAAAATCAAGAAAAAGTGCATCCAGCAATCACCATCAACATGATGAAGCTAATATGTTAACTCAGTTTTGGGAGCAGGGCCACGTCTCAACCACACGTCTAATTACCCAGCAGCATTCTTACACCCAGTTCAATCACTCCTCAAGTTACATTCCTTCAAACTCGCCTTTCTTTATCGTCAACCAGCTGTCACCCAATCTCTCTTTCTGCTTTTCATCACCCATAACCTCATCCTTTTTCCTATTTCCTAGTGTCATTATTTATCTCTATCCTTTCCTCTTTGTTGCAGGTTCCACCTTAGGGGTCCAAAGTGGACTCAGGGAAAGTCATTTCCTGAAAACTGCACCTCCACGATAAGCTTCATCCTCCCCAACCTACATCAGCAAAGTCTTCCCAGATGATCTATTCTCACATCCAATCATCTATTCCCCAAACATTTCCTTCATTAAACTTTTAAGCGTATATCTGTGTCATGGTCCTTGTTTGTGAATAATTTTCAAATAGACTTTTTTTTTTTTAATCTAAAATGTCTCAGTGGTTTTGTGGAGAACTGTGGTGTGTTCTGGAGACAAATTTCTGTGAGGGACGAGGATGTTTCTCTGTCCTTTTAGGGGTAATCTTCTAAAATGACACAGTACATATAAATGATTTTTTTCACATCCAAGATGAACAATATAATGTTCAGAGGAACTTCAAAACATCAGAACATAATGAAAATGCTGGAGCTGATGGGGCATTTGATCTAGCAAGTGGCATTTTTCATGGGCAGGCATTATTTCTCCAGAGAATATATCTAAAGTTCAAAGAGAAATGGAAAATGTGGTACATGACGACTATCTCGGCATGCAGGATCTGTCTTTGACTTTTGAAGAGTGACCCGTAGCCCATGAGGGATGATAAGCAGGTTCACATTTCGCCTCACATCTGATGATGAATACAGATGTGATTTTTCTGATAATGATGATGGATATTCTGACAGGTCCCCTTTCTCATTCTATTGCTGATAATGGAGGTAGATACTCCAAAGGGTTACAACATATTCAAGTCGTTTCTTGAGCTACAAAAATCAGTGATTCTTGAGAATAAGGACAAAATGGGTTTTAATTTTCCCAGATTTTTTTTTTCATTATGTCTCAACCGTATGTATGTATGCAAATATGACAAATATTTTTTTTGAAATGTAAAGATACTAAGGTACAGGCTCCCAGTTGCAACATTTTTTTAAAAATTACATTTTTGATCGACCTGACCCAGAACTTTGTCATCACCATCTGACAAAAATCAATAAAAAAATAACTTTTAAAATACCCTATTAGTGATATTTTTACTAATTTTACAGTCAAAAGCTTCTCAAGAAACAAAATAAATATTATTTAAAACAAAAAACAACAAAAAGTCCATCTGACGGAGTTGATACAGAACTGAAAGTGGTGACAAACTAGTGAGTAAAATGAAAAACTTGATACATGTGAAGTAATGCAATTTAAGTAAAATACATTTCAGTCTGTAGAGACTCACACAGAGAGAGAAACAGCAGTTAGACAATTTTATTGGACCGAGAATTTGGCGCTCGTACACCGGCAGAAGACGTGCGTGCTGAGAATAGCAGTGATCTTGAATGATCGGCTCGAACGAAGCTCAGGTAGGTCTTCCCCCAGGCCCAGTCACTGGTGGTGGAGTGGAGCTTGGAGAGAGGAGACTTGCGGGGACCTGGAGGCATCTGGGAGGCTGGTGGTGGAAACTGGGAGGAGGTGGGTTGAAGCACAGCTGAAGCGGGTGGATCTGTGGTTGCTTTGCCTTTTGAAGGCTCTCTTGCCAGGTGATTGGATTGAGGTTGAGAGGTGGTGCATCCTGATTGGCTGGGGTGAAGATGTGGTGAGAAGTGATGCCAGAGAGTCTTACAGGTTGAATTTTTGCCTATGTTTTCTTTAAAATGAATTAACTGCACATTTAAGTGAGATTTGACATCAATTTCACTGAAAGAGTCACAAAAACTCTGATGGAGTTGACATCTGATGGAGTTGACAAAATGCCAAATTACCTCAATTTATATGATATTATTCTGAAGGAGGCCATATTGTAGCTCGTCAGGTCCATTAAATCTTTACTTTATACCAAAAGTAAGCTTTTATTTCACAAAATTTCATCAAAGTTTTGTAAATTTTTAGTTAATGGAGTTGACACATCATGGTTGTGACAAGCAACTTAGGAATCAGAAAGAAGAAAAAAACTAAAGAATAACATAAGCTAACCAGAGCTAACTAGCCCTCTTATCAAAGGAAGAAACAGGAAGTGGTCATGGGATCCTCAGAAGTTCTGGTGCCCCACAATAATGCCTGATTTTTTTACAATCTTTTCATATCTGACGGTGTTGACAAAAACTAAGGACACATTTCAATGGAGTTGGAAAATATATAAAAATGATTTTTAATTTATTTTGTTGATACTTTTATATTTATTTATATGACTACTTATACTTAACCCTTTTAGAACTGCAATTATAAAGGTTTGCATGAGCTTATTTTTACATTTTTGGATGCTGCACAGCCATTATTATATATAATTTTAGTATTTCTTTATTTGTTTTAAACTATTATAATGTATTGAGTTCTGCTCCTGGACAAGGGATTTTACAGGCATCATCCACCGACTACAATGTTTAAAATAAAAAAAAACATTCAGCAAATACCTAGAAAATATACATTGATGTGCTCACATAACCCAAGTTAGTTTAGTCAGATATTTGAAAAAAATATATTTTGTGTATATTTTATTCAAATTTTGTGCTTTATATATCTATCTATCTATATATATATATATATATATATATATATATATATATATTATATATATATATATATATATATATATATATATAGATAGATATAGATATAGATATATGTGATACTACATATAGTTGTTCTAGTCATCCTGCCACAGTTGGTTTGTGGATTTGATTTGCCAATTCCAAC
The DNA here is from genome assembly GCA_033032245.1 of Poecilia picta. Taxonomy (NCBI): domain Eukaryota; kingdom Metazoa; phylum Chordata; class Actinopteri; order Cyprinodontiformes; family Poeciliidae; genus Poecilia; species Poecilia picta. The sequence goes on along the minus strand of CM065372.1, from coordinate 16,485,909 downwards.
TGTCTGTTAATGTTATCCCGGACCGATTCCAGGATGTTCAGATCAGTCACATTCAATCACATTTTCCTGTGGGAATGTTAGGTGTGGCAGATTGGATTAGAAAATCAGTGACTGTAATTGCCATTGAAGAAAACCCTGGTTGATCTTCACTGCAAGGTACAGGTCGTACTGCACGTACTATGTCAGAATGATAATGTCCCACTATGTTTTGGATTATTCTATGCGACTTGCTCCTTTAGTTACATAAACACACTAAAATCAGACAGACAATCTCAACAGAAAAATAGATGTCGCTTCTGGAGACTTGTATGTGTGGTAAAAGCATGCTTCTGTTCATCTGCATAAAAAAAGCCTTTACAAGGTGTGACAGCACAGGGGAAAGCCTGTTTAAATGCAGAGGGTGGTAGCTGGAACGGCTGGAGAATGTTTAATCACTGCTTTTTCCTCTTCACAGGCTGCATGATCCACAGTTTGGGGGGGAAGCCACATCCTATGCTGCACATAATTAGCTATCATAGCTAACAACTCCCTGATTTGCCACACTGTGTGCATCAGAGAGATGGCACAGATGACAAGGAATTTAGTGACTTACAGCAACACAGATAAAAGCAAATATCAGGATTTCACTTTGAGGGGATTTCTTAGACAGCTCGTTGACTTGCTACTTCAGATGCGTTCAAAAACAGCGACGATTGCTTGGACTGATAAAATGACGCAGTTTGTAGGAGATAAGGCTTAGGAGGAAAATGAGGCAGAGCACAAAATTCCCTTTTTTGTTTTAAGATTGTTGACAGTTAAAAGAGCAAACGTGTCTGTTAAAACATGTTGTGTCAGACAAAAGCCGTGCAAATATTTTTGAGTTATGGTTTCAATCAACAATTTCATAAACACTGCTGTCTACTGCAGTTATTCAGCAGGAATACTTACAGAATATTTCTTTTGATCCTGTGTGGCCTTGATAAAGTCTTAATCTGCAGAATAAGATCCTTTTGTATGTAGATGATTTTCATCTAAATATGCTGAAAGGTCTTTTTAGGCAATTACCTACAGTTTGTTGCATTTTTAATATTTTACCTCATACAACTATGGCTTTCTATTTCCAGTGGCCAACAAATCTTTGTACAATAACCTGTCTCTTTTCAGCTCACTGCACAATGTATTTTTTTATCTTTTGAGATCAGTGAAAGCAAATTCACTCTTATATATGCAAATAAGCCACTAAAAGATTGCTGCAAATCTTCTCATTATTAGAAATGCTTTGTAAAGCAGTGGAGATATAAGTTTTAAGTAACATGCAGAAGTGGCACAAATCCCAGTGAGAGTAAGTCTGTTTGAATTGCACCGCAACTCTTCCTGTAATTTACTTTCAAAGACAAAGTGATTCAGAGGAAAGCATAATAACACAGACAAAAGATTTCTCTAAGTTACTTTGAACCAAAAATAGAAACAAAGATAGCAAGATCTGCTTGTGATTCACATCTTTGTTGTTCTGCTACTGAACGTGAATCCAGGGACAGCATCAATATTTTACACATTTTTCAAAACATGAAAAGGCCGGTTGTGTCCAAATTGCAGAGTTTCTCGTGAATTATTCACAGTGTTTGCATTTAAAATTCTAAGTCATAATCGATTTATTTGTTCTGATGATTAACTCAAAGGAATAGCTGTGAAATATTTGGGTGATGCCACAACCAATACCGATAGCAGTGTTCCTTTAAACCTGCACACACACTATATACACACTATACATAAAACTATAATATATGCATATTATAGTTTTGAGATCATAAGATATACAAATGGTTGGAATACAATTTTTAGGATACTATTAACTCTTGGGTTAACTGATTTCATATTTTAGTCACAGTCTCCATACACACAGCTGCAGTGTGTATGGAGACCACAATGAAGTCCAGAAGAAAAAACCTTTTCTCTCCCATGGTATGAGCCACTGTGAGATTCTCACCATGTGATAAACCTGAATAAAAATAGGGACTATGCAAACTGAAACTCTAATCATAATTTAAATTAGCCACATTCCACTTACCCTACAACCATTGAAGACTTCACTGTATACATTTCAATTTTGTGACACTTATTAAATATGACTTACTTTTCTATGAAATACTTTACATTTTATTTATGTACATGTGTACAGTTATTGCTTTAATATTACATATTGCAGATTAACCACATTACCTATTTTGACCTCTCTCCTGCAGAAGGTTGCCTGGTTCCCAGTAGTACCCCGAAGGTTTGACCCAAGTCATCCACTTTTAAATACAAGTTTGCCTGATATGGACCAAAAGTATGTAAACTTTGGAATTCACATAAAGTTACAAAAACAAAAAGTCACCTCACCCGCCTTGCCCTGTTGGTGGGGGTCAGGTGGTCTGGTGACATTAATGCATGACATCTTCACTTATGTCCGACTACCCCAGGGTAGCTGTAGTTTTCCACCATCAGTGTGAACGTGAATGTGAATGGGTGAATTGTTGGATGTAGTGTGAAACCCTTTGGAGGACTCCGGACTTGATAAAGTTGTTTCCATTTAGCATAGCGGACATGTTCCGAAGGAAACCAGCTGTCAAAACATGTCAGGTATGTTTGGAGACAAAAAAAAAATGTGTTCAATAACAAGCCTAAAGACTTTTGTTATTAAACACAAATACGTTATAGTTTTTAAAGATAAATCAAAATTGTTTAAAATTAGTGGCAGCAGGTCAATGTTTCAAAAATACCAAATGTCAGAGACAATATGTCTGTCTTTGACATTGGAAATCAGCCACAGAATTTTGATCGGTGCATTCCTACATATTTGGCATTTTGCTCTTTTTAGAAGCATAGTAATCTGTCAGTAAAATTTGTTGGGAATTTCTTTTTGTCAAAAAAAAAATGTCTTATTGATGTGACCGGTGTTTGGACCGATGAGGTTAATAGAACTGACATCACACGTAGAATTAGGAAGTGTGTGTATCACAGATAGCAGATTTGGATGCGCCCCTCCATCTCAAACCATATGAGGGTTCAAAGTCGCAGCACTGTTCCAAGCAGCACATACCGATTCCTAATCTTGGCCCAGCAAAGTCAAAGCGCTGACTTTCAAAGCTTTGCTTGGTCTCTTTGCCATCATCATTACCGAAGCTACAGATGGCACCAGTTTCGATGGGGCTACTGCGAAGCAGGGGGTTTTGAGTGAGGCTGCTCCTGCATGGGAATAGAGGGTTGTGGTGAGGATGGTTTGATGTGTAAAAATGTTGGAAGTTAAATGTTTTATGTCCCAAGAGAGTTAGATATCACGTGTTTTCCTCATCCTAGACAAGACATGCTCTTCTTCTATCCTGCACTGTTTTGTCTCAGATGTTAAAAGTCTTCCCTTAAGATGAAGCGGTTTGTTAAGAGCTAGCGTTACAGCGCTAAGTTATTCTATTTAAAACCTGTTATTACCCAACTTTTGATGTTATGGAAATATTTTTTTTTTGTAAAAGCATGTTCTCTTACATTTTTTTTTCATTTATTTTAAATGACCATATAAATTATAAAGCATAAAAAGTGAGACATCACAGCTGCCAATATGCCAACAACTGTCATCTGGCACTAAAACAGTCCTACTCTAGTCACAAGTGTGCTATGCAAACTAATCGATACACGCCTGAACCAAGTCTGGGCCATGAAGATTTAGGTAATATTTTCAGCATTTGTGGTTTATAGCTCATTTGTTCTGGTTAACATTTTGTGTTTCTGAATAAAATAAAACAAAAAAACAAAGTGTTCAGTGTATGAGTATGTAAATTTGAATGATTGAGCCATACGAGCAGGAGTTTAAAGTTATGCTTAGGACAATAAAGGTGCTGGGCTGGGCTGATCTCCATGAATTGTGGTGGGTATTCTCATTGCACAGCAAGCTTGTCTTTTGGTTTGATGTCTTACGAGATTGCAACAGTAGCGCCCAGGTCATCACAGTGTGAATGGTTTAGAGTTCATTAGCAGACTGTTTTTGCTGGCAACACCAATAATCACTATGATTAGTGTAGAGAAACTGAACTTTTTTTTTTTATTTTTTTGTATTAAAAGTCTCTTTCCTGAGGACAGATTAGGAGAAGTTGATGTAAAAGCAAACGCATGAAAGACCCTGTAATTACTTCATGAAAGAAAACTCAACATCTTCAGATTTTTTTTCCTCAAGCCAATTGCCAAGAAATCAGCCAGGAGACTTCTGTGAAGCAGAACAAAATGCTATCCTTTAGCTATATTTTTGCTTGCGAACAACCTTTGAAAAACTGTAAACAACTTTAATTTGATCTGTGAAGCACCTCAGGCTTTGCAGATTCTACAAAAGGTTGAATGACTTTAAATGTCACCAAGGGGCAATCAGCAGATCTTAGACCTTCTGTTACCACCAAAGTGTTTTTTTTTTCTTTTTTTTCATCAGAAGGCTGTCTTTTCATACTGTAAGCTTTTAGCACATGTAGATAATTGAACCATTGACACACCAATAACTCCCTAGTAGCTATGCATTGCATGAAATACTTTAAAACCAAAACCCATACAAAGCTAGCACAGTCTGGATGTGCTGACTTTGACAGCTAAATGGAGAAAAATGTTAATTAATTCTCCGGATATGTTTATACAGAATGTGAGATGAATATCAGTGAGTTGTAGCAATAAGGCCTACGGAGGATGTTGACAGCCTGTTTTTTATTATCAGACTGAGAAAAAACAAAAGGTCAAATGCAGTTTTCCAATGCTTTGGAGATATTGACATTTTGGCCATCTGCAATAAAATTTAAATATGCAGTTATTTGTTTGAAAAAAAACCCAAATGCCAAATGTGATTTTCTTGTTCCTTTTTCCCCTGTTGAGGCTAGCTATTATTCTGACCTATAAAACTGCAGTATTTTGGAGAAGAATTGAAGACATTTCCAGAAGGAAATGGGCTAAAATTAACATAAACTCCATTACCTCCTCAACGAATATTTCTAAAGCCTGCTTGTAAAGAACTGCAGCAAAGAGTGGCATCTTGGGAGTATTGCAGTCTCCAACAGCCAATGAACACTATGTACATCCCCATCTGTTATCTGGAAGGCAAACAAAGAGAATGCCTTTTCTGTCCCCCCTTTTATTTATGCAAATATGTGAAGACTGTTCAATCTTACTGGGTTTTAACTGGAACTTTGTGCTTTGGTCAAATAAATCTAAGAACAACTTTGTTGGAAACTAGCACAAATGTGTGTATGAATGGCCCAACACAAATAACGGATATTTGGAAAACGTCCTCATGTCTGCTGCTGAATACGCTGGAGAATCTGTAATGGTGTGGGTCATTTTGACTTTCAGACCCCAGAGAATATGGTTCCAACTCATGGCATCATAAACACCTGGATAATAGTCACAGACTGGGCTAGAACTTAATTTAGCGGTTCTCCTCTCAGACTGGTAATATAAGGCTTCTGAAAAACTGTTGTTTTAGTTAAAAAATTTAGACTTGTTAAATGTATTTTTTTTTTCCCAGTTTGACGATAACGTTTTTACAGGCAGAAGTTGGTGTTAAGATTGTATCAAGTCCTGAAAAGAATCAACTCTTGTGTTGAATCACAGATGTTAAAAGTCAATGCTTTTTAAAAAGAGACAAAATAACTTTCACAAATGACTTCCTGTAGATCTAAACCGACTTCTTCCTTCCCTTTATGATAGCGTATACTATCAATGCTCATTGTGTTCCGATGGAATGATCTGCAGGGATGCAGAGCAATACAACTCTACAGCATATTTCTCATTTACAAAACACCTCTCTAAACCGATAAAAAACGTTTTACACCAACAGCTGCACCACAGTGTAAAATGACAAACCTTTGCTGTGAAGGACTGAAAAACAAACCTGGTTAAACTTTTTTCTGTTTTATTCCAGTGAGTATTTTGAGAAATTCCATCATGAGACAAAATCCAAGAGAACTTTGGCAATTAATCAGTATTCCTATGGTGTTTTGAGCATGTGGATTTGTGACAGTGCAATAATCATTCCAATGGTAGAGAAAAAAACAAAACAAAAAAAAACAAAGGCAAATCTGTTGTCAAATATGCTATAGCTTGATAATAAAAATAAGGTTAGAAGTGACTCCATTTGGAGTCTACATGGACCATTTATCAGTCCAAGTTTCAGTTTTTCTTCCTCTTGATAAGAGCACTGTAATATGTGAATGCTGCTTTGGAATTTGAGTCACCATGAATCACAGTGTATGTGGACAAAGACAGCAGGAGAAAATTATACAGATGCCAGACAGTGACAATAAGATAAATGAATGAGAACTAGTTCATGTGGGAACTGTAAACTTTGTTCAAAATGATGAGATGGGGAATAATGAATATGATTAACTTTATTGTGAGCTGGTTGCACTGAAAATAGAGGATACTCTGACAACACTGTAAATGGATACTTGATTGGACACAACCACAGCTGCATCGTTTTTTAACCCTTATCAGAAGCAAACAAGACCATGACATCATCATCTAGATTTTTTTATTATTTAGAGGCATCTTAGTGTATATAAATATATGACTTTGAAAGCAGCAATAAAAAAGATCTCACAAAAATGATCACTCGTATAGTAGTTAATTTTGGTAAAATTGAAATAATTTGCATGATCTATTATACAAATCAAATTACCGTAAGCTTCAGGATCTGTTTAAACATTGCATATATCTCCACTATATACTTCTTAACAGTTCAGAACATAATGTATTGAAATTTTGCTTTGCTCCACACGAACACTCCCAGTATAACAAATGCAAAGCCAATTTTACATTTACAGACATCAGACTGTCGATCACTATAACAATAAACTTATGCACATGGACATAGCTTGTTGAATGACTTGCATACCACCTATTGATATGCAATGACTACGTTTGAATGCAGTTATTCTCTAGCTTCTGTAATCCTGATGTTGCTGGAACCAACAGTAATCAGTGCTAACTTGGTCTGCAGGTGCCTCCAGCTTTCGAACCAACAACAGTGACAAACTGGCGGTAATTTCTGCCAGCGCAACCTTTCAACCACCCACTCCCCACTCCAATCCTCACTTTCGTGCTGCTTCCATGCGTGCCCTTGTGATTAATGCTTCCCACTCGCCTCATGCTGCCCTTAAGAAAGGAGCAGCTTACTGTTTTCCTTGCTATGCCACAGGTCCCCCAAATGACACAGTTAAATAGGATTAGATTTTCTATTTGGGGCAGATGGTGTTTCTTTGCATCTGTTTTAAGACACAGTAAAAGCTTCCATGAAGTAGGTCTTTTTTTTTTTTTTGCCAATTTATGTCAGAAAAGAAGAAAGGTGCAGCGTTTCGGGTGGGTTGATGCTGTTGCAGTCATGTTGCTGTGAAAAACAACACTGGAGGGAGAGAGATACGGATTTGAGGGGGTGATTCATTTCAATCTGCCACAACGCTGCATGTGCCCAAAGCTGAAATCTCATCGTAGGTTCAGCCTTAATAAAGCTTGCTGGCATTAAGCCTTATTAGTCAGCAGTCAAACACCAAAAGACATCTCACATCCCACAACAAGATTACACCATTGTCTTTCTGAGTTCCCATTAGGAGGACGGACATACAGGGCTCTAATGTAAAAATTCTCTGTTATACTTAGTTTTCTCTCTGCCAGAAGAAATTGAAGCAAATTATTCAATAAAACTTTCCTACCCCTTACCCAGTTTTATAACGTGTTTAATTTTATGATACAAAGAAAGCAGACTATCGAGATATCAACGAAACACACTGACAAATAAAAATAATCTTTGGCGTATTCACTGTAACTGGCAATACCCATTATGACTTCTCAGCACAGAAATACAAAGCCATAGGAGAAGTTTCTATTTAAAATGTTGTTTTTTTTTTCGTATTAGTTTTTTTTAAGTTCGCTATGTCATGACAGTTTTACATAATAATCTATGAAAAAAAAACAAAAAAAAAACAACAGCTCTTCTGTCTCCGCCCTGTGATCCTACTGACACCTACATAAACAACCAGTCAAAGTTGTTACAGTGGGGCAGTTGGTAGAGCTGTTGCCTTGCAGCAAGAAGGTTCTGGGTTCGATTCCCAGCCCCGGTCTTTCTGCATGGAGAACCTGTCCTGTCCTGCATACCCTGTGACAGACTGGTGACCTGTCCAGGGTGAACCCCGCCTCCCACCCAGAACGTTAGCTGGAGATAGACACCAGCAACCCTCCAGACCCCAATAAGGGACAAGGGTGTAAAGAAAATGGATGGATGGAATGCTTTCATTTCAAACGTGTATTTGAAATGTAAGCAGTATTTGATAATAATCATGAATGTTTGTTTTACGAATATATACATATATATATATTTTTAAAAGGTATTATTTATCTAATTTAATGTAATGTTTAATTAATAAATAGTTATCTTACCTTCATCAAATGCATCAGTTAAAAAAATGACAAACATCAAAATCACCAATTAATATGCTAGATTTCACAACTACAATATGATTATTTATGTTCAGATATAGCCTAACAAGCAGGTAGCTATGCTAAATAATACCAGCTGCCTCTCTGCTTGTTTGTATATGTATCCAGGTCTGCACAGACCTGCCACATGAGGACATTAGTGTTCAAATGTTACACCAAACTCCTGTTTGCTTTGTGTTGCCTTGTCTGCCGCTTCTAATTTTTCCGTCATTGTCGGTCCCTCTTTATGGTCCGTGTAAGGTAGATTAGGCTCAAGGGTCAGAAGGTGTACAGAAAATCAGTCCAAGCCCTTGCTTCTGAGTCTTCAATTTCTTTTATTCTGGTCTTTTCCTTCAACTTCTCTCCTCAGCAACCAAAGGCTCACTGTTTTTATGCAAAATTGGTACCACACCTCTGCTTGATTGGACACAGCCACCAAGGAACAGGTCAAACAAACATTTAAACAGAGAAACAAAACTAGAAATCAATTTTCAAACTCCTACATAATAAAGTTATCTGCAAAATAAATCACATAGTACAAGATAACTCAAAATGTTACTTTCAATGAAAACAAAAGCAATACACAAAAGAAAAACCCTCTAATTGGTAGAACCCAGCAAGATAATTACTGACATCATCCAGCCATTTAATCAGGAAGTACTGGGCCGGTCCCTCCCATACTCCTGCCCTGCTGCAGATCTACAAGGACAAACAATGGTGAGTACAAAGAAAAGTAGTAATAGTTTAATAAATATACCTTGAAACCAATTCAACCCATAATCCAGAAATAACTTTAACCTAAACATACATAGATGGATCCTGCAACATAATGCTAACACAAACAAACCCGGGATAGTAAATGAAGCAAAATGGCAATGTTTAAATTAATCATTACAACCAAATATAGAGAGTAAGTGAATGAGAAATAATAAGGGACAAATGGTGAACATAAACTGAACCACTTTGTCACAGTCCGTGTACAACGTTACGCCATGTTTTCTTCTTATCGTCCATGTTTTATATCTAGCGCAAGTCTTTTCTTTATTTCTTTTCCCTTTCCCCTTCATTTCACTTTATCTTTATTCTTTTTTCTTCACTTTTCCCTTCTTTTCCTCTTTTTACGATTTGACTTCACAAACAGAATACCTGTTCTGTCTCTTGCAGTACTGTCAGGTCACAGTCACACTTTTAACAAACATGTAAAAAACATATTTTTACATAATGCTGTAGCTTTGTAGGCTGTCATGTAAACAGGTTATTCGCTCCACATTCAGGTTAACTTGAGCCTCTTCACTCATAAACTGCTTTGTGTTAGGAGAGATGCAAAATATCTCTAAACATATTGAAATCTAAAACACATTTAGATGCATCATACGATTGATACATCAGAAATGGGAGCTATATATTCCATATTATATTTCCACATTTGTGACTATGTTAGGTAATAGCATTCATACTGCTCCAAACTAACATCAATGCAAAGAAAACTGGAATTGTAGCTCTAAATAGAGTACCTCAAATAATATCTTTTGCTACCAGTAAAATCCTCTCATGTATTAATATCTGATTGTTCACACATGAGCAGAACAATGAAGGCCCACTTGTATTCTTCTCATTCACAGAGCGGATGTGAATAATGGCAGTATTGCTCAGTAGCTTCGTATTTTGCAAATTAGAGCTTCTACTAATTATTAGCCTTGCTGATTATCATAGGCGATATTCATATTGTGTCCAATCACAACATTGAGTTCTATGTGTGATCTGATTAAAGTACAATTTAAATTAAATTAAAATGTGCTCACTTAGCTGTAATACACCTGTGAACCAGACTTCCTGCCATCTGGCTCAGTGTTACTCCCTTAGTGATACTGGGTAACTCGTGTCTAACAGTGTTTCTAAATACGTGATTAAGTCAAATTTGAAATTTCACATACTGATTTTTACCGTTACCACTGCAATTTGTCAAGCCCTTGTTTATCCACTGCTGCCACTTGAAGCCGGTTGGAAGTAAACGTAACTGTCATGAGGACATGGGTGTCCTCCTGAACCAATTGGACAACATGTAAATGTTTTTGGAGTGAGAGTAGCGGTTAAATAGACGTGAAATGAAGGGGAAATGTTAGACATCACGCAGGAAAACAGACTTAAAGAAACAGTACAGAGTAAAAATTACTTCACCAGAAAAAGAAACATTCCTATTCTAGAATAGCAAAAACAAGACTATGCCACAAAAAAGTCCTGTAATAAAGTTTGCTTGCTGTCAGTTGTTTGAATTTAATGTGATATGGTGTATATTTTGAATTTAAGAGTTAAATAAAGGAGATAAAGGAATAAGTCCAGCTGTAATTCCAAATTTTACATGCAATGAGAACTGCACAGACAAGCTGATTATGCAGATGCCATTTATGCATCTTTGGATGAGCTTTCTGTTCTTGTTTGTTCTCCTCAGCCTTCTCTCAGGCTCAAGCATACTTTTTTTTTTTAATAAGAGTTAAATAGCTGTCATTAACCTAATTTAACTTTATTAACTGAAAACCTTAGCAAATAGGAAAGTCTTGCTACAAGTTCGTAAATTGGAAATGCATTGATAATAGGCCCAACATTTCCCTAAAGAGGTACTTACTGAAAAGAAAATGAATATGGCCAGACATTTACTTCAGTGGTCAGAAGTAGATTACTCACAAGTGGATTTTAATGTTGCTTTTATCAACAGACTTCTTCTTGATATGTTATTTTAATTAACTTTTTTTCTACATGTAAATCTCCCTTAGAGGTTGGGTGCTATTATCAACGACATCCCATTTTAGCTGATGTCAGCTAGCAAGACAAAACAAATACTGTTGTTTTATATAGCAAAGTGCAATAGCCAGGAGACACTGAAACCATTTATTATTTGTAAATTATGGAACAATTAAATTCCACTTTAAAAGTATGTTCTGATGTGTGTTGGCCTTTCACATAAAACCCCCCAAAAAGTTTGGAGTTGTAGCTTAGCTAAATGTGAACAATTTCAAACAGCATAGATACCTTTGTAAAACGTTACAACAATGATCTGTATTTCATTTTTTGTATTGTTTTTTTTATAAAAGATTTAATCTTTACAAACTACCCTATGAAGACAGGTCAAATAACAGTTTTTTTTAAACTGCAATTAACTTCAGTTAAAGTGTATTTATTGTATTAGTCATGCTCATCTGGAAACTATTGTTCTAATTGCTCTATTAGTATTTGTAGCATTGCCCCCCCCCCCCCCCCCCGCCCTCCCACAAAAGGCGGCTCTGACATAACGTAAAGTTCTCTGATAGATGAAAGTGTTTGATGGCAGGGGTATTGGGTTTTTAATTGTCCTTTTTTTAAGAATCTGTGAAAATTAGTTCTAGATTTATGACGGCGTTTCAGCTATGTCTACGCATTAGTCACAAACTCTGTTTGCTTGGTGTAAGGGTTAATGACTTATCTGAGTTTTCTTCATCCTCTCCACATTAATGGAGCGGACTCTGAAATTGCTTTCATGGACTGAAGTCAAACACCTGCGGATTCTCAGTGCTCACAATTGCCTCTCTACTGATGGCAAAAGAAAAGCAAGACGAATAGAGATGTTTCTGCAATTTCCCTCCATACAGAGAGATAATTAGGAGTAGAATTTGATTCATTAGCCTATGGAATGAAGAAAAAAAAAAACTTCTTCCCCAAGCGAACTGCCCTTCTACTTCAAAGGGAGGACAGGTTCTTTGAAGCACCACCGCCAGGAGTACGAGATGGGAGGGAATGGGTGCAGAGCAGCACTGACATTACTGTTCACTTCATGGCTCTGCCTCTGGACACTTGTTTCACTCTGGAAGACGGACGCCGATCGGCGGCTGTGTTACGACGATAACGTTAGCTGACTTTGAGAGGATTTGGCCTCGAACCTTGCCCACCCGAAATTGTCTAGATTAACTTTGTGTCATGTCCAGTGATGTCCACCTTCGGGTGTGGCTACTTTAAGTGCTTTTCTTCTCTTTATTTCTTTCATGTCTCCCCCTCATTCGGTCTATTTTACAGCTCACTGACCTCAGCATTGATGCAGACGCACAGTGAACATGGAGAGAAATGTGTTCGCTCAAACATTTTATATTTTTTTTTCCCCTCTCGCTCTTTCTTCTTATTCTCTTTCTGTCTCTCTTGGAGGAGAAGGACAAGGTGATATTCCAATTCACTCTGTGGCTTTGGTTCTCTAAATGTACCAGTCACCTTCAATTTCATTACAACATTTCTGCCTGATGCAAAGGTTGTAGCAGGTTTTTCAGATTTTTTTTTCATTCACACCGTCCTATCTACATTTCTGTGAAAGCTTTTTCGAGTCTGCACAGAGACAGATGCACTACTTTTTCGGAGGACAGAATCCCAATTAATTTAAAGGTCCTTTGTTTAGTCCTCCTCTTCAGATCAATTTTATGCAGAAGGGAAACAGAAAAAAATCGTTACGCAGCTTAAAAGAAACCTAAGTGAATTACAGTAATTATTTAATGCTTGGTCTTGATCAAGCTAAGTGTTTGAACACGCTCTTATTTATTTTCCTAATAGCCCCCTTCATCTCCCAAGGTCCCTCTGTGGACTGTGATAAAAGAATCATTCATGAACAGAGGATGTATCCAACTGTAGAGCTAAAAAAGAAACTGGTTTGAAAATTTATACTGGAGGCTTTTCATATAAGAAACCTCGTTGGAGGATTCTCTATTCACTCCGGAGGCAATAAGATGAACTCTCACTTTCACAACCAGCATGGGAGGATGTAGTTTTTTTTATGTTTTTTTTTTCCTACCCGGAGATGTGCGCCCATCTTCAGGAGTAATCAAAGAGAGTGGGCAAATTGTACTGTTAGGGTAGATGTACATTTTTTGTGTGGGATAAGTGTTTTGTTATGATTTTGTGCTGTTTTATGGATGGAAGGATGCAGCAGCCGGTGAAGATTACAGCTTTTTCTGTTTGACACCTACATGTTCTAATGGTAACACCTATTGTGTCAGCACTCTCTTAGCGTTTACTTCCTCCGGAGATAAAAAAGAAAAAAAAAAAAGAAAAAAAGAGAGGAAATGTTATATTAGTTTACAGTGCAGGTGTAGAATGATGCAGCATTTTTTTATTATTTTTCTTTAAGATGTCAAAAACATCTGGAACAACGGGCCAAAAATGTTCGGTTTTGCATATACTTTCTATTGTTTCACAGTTACTGCTAAATACAGTTGAAACCGACTTTGGCTAGTTAATCAGTTAGGATTATCAAATAATACCAGATTACCAGAAGATAGGAATAAAACTGCTGTGACAGACTGGCGACATGTCCAGGGTGACCCAGCCTCTCGCCCGAAACGTCAGCTGGAGATCGGCACCAGCAGGCCTCCTAACCCCATTAAGGGACAAGGGTGTAAAGAAAATGGATGGATGGATGGATGGATGGAGGAATAAAACTGCATTACACTGATTGGCATGCATTGGATAACATTTTGGTGAAAAATATCAGTTTTGGTGGACAAATTATCTTGGTGCATAGAGATAATATACTTGGTTCTGCATTGGTACCTTTTGGAATATTATTTTGCATTTCTGCCAACATTTATTTGTCCCAACAAAACCTCCAAACAAGCTAAAAATATAAACTAAATTTTGTCATCTGTGTTTTTGGCTGGGACACGGCGTTTTTATTTATTATTTTTTTTGTATTTGTAGGGTAAAAGTCAAAACTGGTGGATTTCTCTGTCAACACCTCTGCCACACAGTGCACACAGCTTGACACTGCTCACAGAGTAACAAATTAGTGTGGCACAAAGAGCAGATGGAAGGTTAACTAATGATTTTTGTAAGCTGTAACCTTAAAAAGACCTCTACCTTTTTTTAAAAAAAAGGCACAATCTGGATAGGAACAAGTTTTTATATGCTGTTTTGAGGGAAATTTTGAGAGGAGTAAAAATAATATATTAAGATAAATTTAGCAGCCCCTTTGGCAGACCAGCTGAAGCCCACCTGTGAGTTCAGATGGACACACTCTGACAGGGGTGCAACTCGGAAAAGTAATTTCTCAGTGGTCTAGTTTACATATTTGTGAACCAGCATTGGTGGTTCAGGGGGAAGAACAGTTTTGACTGCATAGTAAAATTACCTGGGAACAACAGCTCCTCTAAATGCTATTATTACAGCACCATCAAAAGCAGTTCAATTCAGCCGTTAAACACAAGCTTGCATAGACGTAAAAATATTCGTCATGTTTTTGTCTTCAGAAAAAAAAAAGACAATTGGTAGCACATGTGCAGCCATTTGGACTTCTAGATGTTTCCCCCCCTCCCCCATATAATCTAATTTCAATTTACCTGTATTCTCTGAGGTCACAGCATCTCTGTCTGCCCTGTGAAGGTAAACTTAATTTACTGCTATATCTCTTTCCACTGCAAAGGCACAGCATATCCAATAGTGAACCTCCTAAACATAATCAATTATCTGAGCTCCAATGGCAGAGAATGCAGAATGCTGATAAGACTTTGTAGACTTTTTTTTTCTAATGAAGAGAGAAAAGACGATTTGGTTCAATACCCCTGGGGAGTTTTTTGTCTGTCTCTCCTGGTAAAAGAGAATTATTCATTGCATCCTCTAAGGAAAAGTCGATTATTCCCAAGATCTAGCTGAGTTGTTGTCCCTTTCGCTCTCTCTTTTTTTTTTTTTTTTTTTTTTGGTCAAGCAGAGAAGGACCCTAGGCAAAGTCAATTTCTTTGTGTCATATGCTTTGCTTTGCTTTTTCTTAAAGGCACGCTTGTCAGGCGGTCAGAGAATTGACTTTGACGTGGTGGTATTATGGACACAAGCGATACCAGGGGATATTTATCAAGGTGCACTGAGGCTGATGTATTAAAGCTGCTGGCGTAGCTGGAAATAAGCATCTCTTTTGCTTCCTGCGCAAAAAAATTGTCTCTAACCATATTTTGCCTTAATGCCTTTTCAGGTCTAACTATGCTGTGTTGTTTTCTTGATTGATTACTTTTATGAAATCCAAATAGAGACGGTACTTAAAAATTCCACTTTAATAAAAAGAAACAAAAGCTTTTGGTTCATGCTTTTACCCAGCCTTCCGTAAGTCTTCATACCTTCCTCATTTTTCCGCGTTATTGCCAAAAAACTTCACAGCAGTTTGTTCAGATTTTATGTAATAAAGCAACACAAAGGGGCGCATATTGTGAAGTGAAAGGAAAATGAGACATGGTTTTCCAATTTTTTTTTCACCAATAAAAATCTAAAAAGTTTTGGGTACATCTGAATTCGGCTCCACTGAGGCAGCACTTTGTCAAATCACCTTTTGTTTGCAATTCCAGCTTCAATATTTGTTTTTATTTTTTGCAAACTGTCTCAAGTTCAATCCGATTGGACAGAGAATATATGTAAACAGCTACTTTCTTGCCATGGATCCTCAGTGGCTGTGGGTCTTAATTTTGACTGTTTCATTTAACATATTAATCATTGCGTCTCTGAGTGCAGTATGCTGTTGTCCTACTGAAAACTGAACCTCCACCTCCGTCTTGTGGTATTTCCAGCCATTAGCTTTTCTACCAGAATCGCCCTTTATTTAGCTCCATTTATCTTCCCACAACTGTGGACAGCCTTCCTGTCCCTACTGAGTAAAAGCCTCCCTATTGTCTACATGTATATGTAGGGGGTGCCAGTGGAGAACAATGGCATCCTTTTCACAGGAAGAAGTCTCCAACAGAACTCAGCTCATTGGGAGCGACCATCTACTGAGCCTGCTGGGAATATGAGAAAACACAGCAAGAGAGACAAAATAAAAAGAAGCTCAGGCTATTTCTAGTAATTGACAGCAGTTGGTCTTTTAATTGATATATCCAAAAAAGAGACAAGGTCAAGGAAAAAAACAAAAAAAACAGACTCAGGTTTGTCGTCTATAGAGATAAAGTTCAGTTTCTTTAAATTAATGAGAGACAGATTTATTCTTAGAAGTCCTCCATAAAGATCAGGTTTGTGGAGAGCATGCCTAATAATTGTCCTGTCAAACATCTGAGCGATGGTTCTCAGCAGCAACTCCAGAGCTTGGCTGCTTCTCTGTTTAATGTGTTCCATTCCTGGCCTGTAAGTTTAGGTACTCAACCATGTGTTAGTATGTTTACAGTTGTGCTAGAGAGCTGTGCGATTATGTTCAAAGCTCATGGTGGTTATGTGTAGCCTAACTCTGCTTTTTGCTTCTCCACAACTTCCTCTCTTTCCTATTCTATATGTGCTTTGGTCTACATAATACTTTTTCTTTCCCTAAGGCACTCATAGAACAGCTGGATTTATCCTGAGATTAAATTGCATCCTAGTGGACTTGATGTGCTAATTAATTTCCCCTTAAAGGCATTTGGTTACCTTGGATTCTATTTTGGCTTATCAGAGTACAGTGAGGCTGAATGAATGTATGGCACATTTCAGGTTTTGGTGATTATTTTCTGACTTTAAAACTATGTCAAATTTGTGCTTCCACTTTCCCATTATTTGCTGGTTTTGCTGATGGCTTCACGTGGTAAAATCCAACCTTTACTGTTATCTGTTATTCAGCTGTTAATGTTAATTCAACGGCTTCGTTCACTTCCTCCGCTGCCATTATTAAAATGACAGAAAACTGACGTCATCATTCACAACTACGTCTGTTCGCTGATTGGCCCGTTAAAAAAACATCTACCGAAGACAATCTTGACTCGAGGAGAAAATCCAGTTTGTGATGGAAGCGATACTTTTCTTTTCCAGCTGAATTGCAAAAGAAGGCAATGACCACCAGGCTATTGATTAGTTAACATTCCAATAATAAAGTGTGTGGTTACTATACAACAAAATACAGTATAAAAAAAATGAGTGGGAATCTTTGAGTGAGACCACAAAAAGCCGATACCTGATCCACTCCCCAGGCTGATTTACATGTGTAGGATTTGGAGACTGTGAAGCCGACAAATACATAAAAATGTGAAGAATATTGTTTTATTTTTTTTTTTAAGTTTCCTCCAGTTTTAAGAACAACCTGTTCCTCTGAATAAATGTGGTATTTGGGGATCTTCAAACAAAAAGGAAAAAAAAAAGGATCAGTGTCCTCTGCCTCTTCTTAACTCTTAGGAGTAAAATAATTCAAAGTCATGCTGACCTTTTACAAGCACCATTCGTCGGGAACATGGAATTCATGTTCCATGGGCCAGGCTGTTTGCCAACACACTGTTTTTCTACCATTAAACAAGAGTTATGTCACACTTCCCATTTAATCATGGGCTTTTTCCGAGGTCTGGGCTGAATCCATGCGCACTCAGCCAATGACTCACTGTGAGGGGCCCATTTGACAGATTACACCTGCAGTCACACTTAAAGTTAATGTTAGACGGCTCTTGGTGGAGTGGGAAGGAGAGGAAGGGCCTCGGTTCCATTAAATGTTCTCAATTGACCTTCAAGGTAAATGAGTAGTTGGGTTCACTATAGTCAACAATAGCGCTTGATGTTAGTGGAGGGCCTGTTACAAAGCTGTTAATCATCATTTCTGTCAAAGTAATGTTTGTCATCACTATGGGAGGAACACCTATACTCTTATTGAAGTCAAATTTTATATCCTAAAATTACTCAGGCCAGAGTGTGCTCTCAAGGGTAGACCAGCTTCTTTAAGGGCAAGCTTGGCAGTTTCATGGTCCAGTGGTGTGCTGTGAGCATCTACTGCAGAGAGAAAGAGTCTTCGAATCATTGGTGTCAACGGGTGGAGAAGAAACCTATGAACTTACTCATTAGATCCATGCTTCTTTTTCAGAGAGTGGGACATCATACCACATACAGAAAGAGACAACTACTTCTGCTCCTGAAATGGTTGATCGCATCTGTGAAATTGAAAATACTTTAAAATTTCATTAAATTTGCTACAAAAACGTCATCTTTGGCTTTCTTTTTTTTCTGGAACATAGTACTTGTGCTGTCTATAATATGTTGGTGAGAAGTTTCTATAATCATACCAAGTGTTAATTTTCTTGATTTTTAGGGTGTTTCTACAACTGATTCTCCAGTAGACGTGGTTCAAACTGTGACCAGACTTGCAGCACGTGATATCTTTCAAGCTGGTGCAATTCGCTTTCACACTGTGCTGTCAGACAATCCAAAACTTTTAAAAACCTGTTTACAGCCTTGCCTGTGGTGGCGCTATCCCAAGAGCCACTGAAGGAAATGACATAAAAACCTCTGAAGAAGACACTGAGCGAAACTTCCTTCTTCACAGAATATAAACAAAAATGGAGTGGTGTCAGTTGTATGATGTCTTTTTTGTCTTTAGCAAAGACAAAAGAGACAGTTTGTCCCACTAGTGCTAGACTTGCATGTTCGCTTTGGTTGCATTTACCTAGAGAGTCCCGTGCTTCCTCCTTTTTCCTGCTTTGTATTCACATAATGTATTTGAACTGTGCCAGAGTTTACTTCAACCAAACTGAGATATAGGTTTTTAGGTGAACCAGAGGTTCAGAAACCAGATTGAGAAACTCCCAAACAAACTGTCTAGGCAAATGGACTAGAGTTTGATTAAAGATATGTATAAAACTTGCAACCAATTCTATTTTTTTTTTCATTAAAACTTGCCGCAGCTCAGATGCATCTAAGTTATACAGCTCAAATGACATCCCTGTTCATAATGAATGTGGGTAAATTCGTCACTGGCTCTGTATGCTGCTTTAGTTTGTCAAAGTCAAGTAGGATGCTTTGGATTTAACTGAGAAACAAACTATTTCATGCCTTGTTAGATTTAAATAGAGCTTAGGCCATCGAGGAACACATTTCATATGTGTTATGTTTAGGTGTGAGTTACGCAAAGCATATTGCACACCGTTTTAAAAGTGATTTAGCGAGAATTGTGCGAACAGCTATTCTGGTCTCATGTTTGCACCCTCAAAAATGATCCCATGGAGAATTTTAACCCCTTTTCAAATTAAATATGAAAGTCTTCTCTACAGTTCACCTTCACAGTTCAGAATTTGTTTTAAAGAAGGGCAAGTCTGTACCTTTAAGTGAAATAATAAGATCACTTTATGCAAGTACAGGTCCTTTGAGCTGAGCTCTACCTTAGCCAAGGATATAACCTTACCTCCCAACCTGAACATACCATTTAGTAATGGGAATTGAATACCAAATGGTTTCCACCTGCCTTTATGAGAACCTGTGAGCATGGCTGTATGCCCGAGTTCATTTTTTTTTCTTTTTCTTTTCCAGGAGCTATATAAGTACGAGTGAATCAAGTGGGAGAAGAGTATGGAGACAGGAAACTATGCAGATATTGACCCACATTCTCCTCAGTGTGTTCCAAACGCGGCGTAGGAAGGAAGAAACGCTGCTTCTGTGGAGGCCACATGGGGTGAGGGATAAAGTCTAGCTTTGTGGAAGTTTAACAATTGTGATCCAGTAAAGCTTCTCGCCCTGGAAAGTATAAATTTTGGGCTTTTCTGTGAAATGAAGTTCATCCTTTTTTTTTTTTCTTTGAACAACCTCTCTTAAATGTGTCTTTATTAAACCAATCCCACCAATCTATCGCTCCTTTCGGCACTTTTGTCAAAAGTTGCTTCAGCATTTTAAGCATCACTGGAAGTCAGTGATTTTTTTTTTTAAGCGGGCTGACTGCGTGGGGGGGGGGGGGGGGGGTGGAGTGCAAGTGTGGGTCAGTATTTGTGCATACAGTCTGAGCCAGGACTTCTTAGCATTATTGAACATTTACCACTTAGGGTTCTAAAAGGCCCTCACTGCAGACAGCGTGGCACGTTAACTCAGAGATGCGTGGCATGGGAAACAAAAATGAATTACTTTTGTTAGTTTGCACAGCGTGTTGGTTGTAGCCTTTGCTTGGTTTATTAGGGATTTCGAAAATATTTAGGAGGGCTTTGCTAAATATACAGGCAAGGAGACGTTCTAATACCAGACCTAACCAAGTGTGAAATAGCTTTGGCTAAGTAAGGGGGACAACCATTAATACTGATAAAAATGGGACTAGGTGCTCTCAAGGTGGAATGTAAGCACTCACTAAGAAAGTGATTTATGTCACCTTCAACTGAGGTTAAAAAAGAAACGTTGCATCCTGCATAAAATTTTTTTCTCTTACACGCCATCCTTGCCTTTGTAAGCTGACAGTAAAATATTAAAACTTATTTTTGTGATATAGCTATAATTTTAACAGTAGCTTAAAAAAATAAACTGATGACAAAGGTGTTTAAGCAAATGTATAGGTGATAAGTGTAGTGATATGAGGTTGTTGTTGCTGTTCCTAAAATGCAATATATTATTTTTAAAAGTACACCACATGTCCAAGACTCACAGTATCCAGGTTAAATAATCCAGATACAACAGTACTTAATATGCCCTCATAGCACAATATATATTTCAAAACTTTATTTATGGAGACTCTGCCTCCACGGATGATCTGCTGACTTTGGCTTGCCAAGTGTATGAAATGTCTTACACAGTTTGGAAGTTGGATTTGATTTTTTTTTTAATTCAGTGAACAATTATCTGACCTCTTTGGGACACAATAGGACTTTGATTGAACATGTTGGACTGTCAGTCAATCATTACATATGTAGAGAAAGAAAAAAAGACAAGATGGTAATAACATGGCAAAAAGGAACCTAGTTTGTTGTTACTGAAGAGCAAACTCGAATTGTTACACTGTGTGAATAATATTTCAAAAAATGTGCATAATTTCTACACTAAAACATAAAAAGTTAAAAAGTGGTGAAACATAATTGTAACAATCAGAAACTACATGAATTACTGTTGTTAATAAGATGAGCAGAGTTTTCTCCCCTACCTGTTGTCGGTCACAATATTTGGTCTTTTGACTGTTTCTGTAATTGGTATTTCATAATGTTAGCCCAGTCAGTGCTTGAAGAATCAATGGTCCTTCATCTGTTTCTTTTTCTATTGGATTCCTTCAAATAAACATCACAGCTTACAGTCCTAAGAAGAAATTAAAAAAAGTTGTTTGAGTCTCTTGACCAGAAGAACTAGAAGTACAGTAATCAACACCTTGTAAGCTTCTAGTAAGGAATCAGCTTCTTAAATGGAAGTATCGAAATGTGTTAAGTAATGTGTTCTTCAATAAATCTGAAGAACACAATTACTGATCAGTGTTCATCTAAAATTAAGTTTATTTTTACAACTGACAAAAAAGTAAGTCTTGATCAACCTGATTAAAGTGCTGGGGAAAGCAACTGTTTGACTTTGAGCACTATTACTTGACAGTGACATCTTTAACACTGCTTTATCTGGACGTAGCTTTTCAGAATTCATCCCCTGAATCATTATCCTAACATGGGAGTCTGCGTCTGCATAGAGAACATGTCCAGGGTTTGTCACCCTCTTAATTGGCTGAATCAATGTGCAGTACATGCCTGTGGACATGCTTTATTAGGCCAATCAAGACTCCTGAGACAAGACCCCAGACAAAAGACCCTTCTCAAGTAGCTAATAAGGTCCGTGGTTGAGAGCAGGTCGGTGCAATAGAGCATGCCAACAACGTAGCCGTGGAAGGAAAGACGGTGAACAATGTGTGTTTTTCAGAGGATCAGAGACTCATATATGAATGTTAAGCACGTAACATTTCCGAATGCACTTAGCACTTTTGAAGCCTTTCCAGCCGAAGATCCAGGTGAGCTGAACCGCAGCTTTGAAAAAGAAAAATTACATTATAAATGTGTTTTCTGTACTGCAGCTAGGAACACAGACAAAAGCCACGTGGATACTCTCTCCCGGTACGCACAGAGAGATGGTGCATTAAATCATTTAGTGTTTCCCTTCACAGGTAGGGATCTAAGAAAGAGTGGAGAGAACATACATGTGTATTATCTAAAAAAATGGACTAGATCTGCTGAATTTCAATGCTGCTGCAGAAAATGTGTTGAAATAGCATAAAGAAAGAGGGGACTCATTTGAAATTAGCCTGTCACCTCTAAAGTGCATAAATCCTGTTAAAACCTGGTGTAGTAACAGAATAATAATACAGCGGAGGACTGAAAACGTTTTGGGATCTTCAGGAAAGTATTTGATGTTCAAAACTTGTTGATTAATAAAAAAGAATATATCTTGTTTTTCTCTAATTGCAACACAAAAAACAGTAACCATATAAAGAAGAAAACAAACTGAACTAAAATCCTCAAAAGAAACCAATAAAAACTTTGAGTCCCAGAATGTGTGTTAAGCCATTTTTATGTACCGCTCCCAGGAGAGAGGAGTCACAGCTGGAATCCCCATGACGTCATAAAGCCAGATGAGTAGAGCAGCATTTTTTCCTCTTTGCTTGTAGCACCTACTTCATTGGTGAGGACAAGCACAAAAATGTCTGGTAACACTTTATTTTAAAGGGCGTGAATAAGACTGACATGACACTGTCATAAACATGACATAACACCTATCATGAACATGCATTGAATTATCATAATTTACAAAATTATGCAAAGTTGGCATTTTTAATGGACTTTCAATGAAACCTCTAGAGCAACTTTGCATTAGAAGTGTCATTATTTACCAAATGACACTTCATGACAACTGTCATAAATATTCATAAATAGTTATTTATGTTCATGACAGTGTCATGTCAGTCTTATGCACACCCTTCAAATAAAGTGTTACCGAATGTCTTAATCTTGCTGGTTGAGTTATTTTGTAAAATTTACTTTTGGGAATATTTGGAGTATTTATTTTGCTGCAGCAACATATTTGTAGATGACAATGAAGAATAAACATTAAAAGAAAACAGTTTCTGATTTGATTTGATCTGTTGACATCCTCAGACATTTTGTACTGACAGATCACATAAACGGTAAGGAAAGCTGCCACATAATGCCTTTTCTCACTTGATAAATATTTTGTTCACAACGAACAGCAGTGGTTGAGACTGGTGGTTTGGCTGTTGACTGCTCAAGCTATCTGTAATAGGCTGAAGTGATGAACAAGAACTATGTTGTCTTTGGGCTCATCCTTAAATCCAAGAATAGATTTATTTTAATATTCTGCGAGAATCTGGCTTTCTTATCTTTTCACCAAAAGTGTAGGATTATCATAAAAAGTCTTTTCTGGGGCCACACCACACATTGTACACAAACCAACAGCAAATAAATTCATGTAACTAGCAGCAGTACTTTCGATGTGAGCAAACCTTTTTATAGAATTGGACTTTAGGAACATTGCTGTATGGGAAAACATGATGGAGATTACTGCAGGGCTGAAATTTCCTGCTGTGTGGATCATAAATTTATAAAACTTTTACTGGAAAGCTAAAAATAGTGAATCAAAAATGTTGGCTATATATTTACTGTGTACACACACATACTGTACATGATCAAAATTGTTGGTATGCCTCTATTAATGAATGAAAATCCCACAATTGTCACCAGAATGACATGAACCTGACAAAAGTAATGAATAAGAAAGCAGACATTGCTTTTAATTTGTGGTCAACACATACATAATCAATGATCAATGAAACAAACCTGGACATAAACTAGATATTTTCTTGCACAATCTTCACTGCAAACAAATAATTTTAGTCTCTGTCAATGAGACTTCTGGACCTGTTCACATGTTTCTTGACCCACTTCTCATGGACTAACTGCTCCCAGGTTTGAAGAGTGTCTTCTCTAGATGGCATGTTTCATTTATTTCCTCAGATGTTTCCAATCTCCTTGGGCAACCTCCTTCATTTCTTTCTGTGATCCATGTTCTGTGTTTTGCACACTATGCCACCAAACAGCACAGTAACTACTTACCGCCCTGTAATTAGGAAGACTGACTGATCACAAGCCCAAAGACACCGGGAATGCTAAATAGAAGAATTATTTATTTTTGACAGCTGAAGATTTTTGTCCAGACCTGTTTTATTAGTTTGTTTTTAGTGATTCCTTTGAACCACAATTCGTAAGGAATGTCTAATTTCAATTATTTAATTTTCAGTCATTTTTTATTTGCTACTTTTGTCAGCGTCAAATTATTTCAGTGGCCACTAAATTGACTTTTTTAAATAGGCTGGATATCAGCTTGCCTGTTAAACACTAACGAAAAGCTAGAGACTCTGCCTGCAGTTTAAGACAAAGCAATTCTGGATACTCTTTAATGGATTTTTTGTGAGGGACAATAAGATCCTGAAGATGAGCAGGAGGAATCCCAATTAATAGCTGCTTAATCTAGCATGAAGTGTATTTTTCATCTGCATGGTTGACTTTGAACACATCACACAGCACGTACACACACTTGATAGCTGTATCCATTTTTTCCCAATACAGTAAGAGAGACAAAGCATTATCCCTGCACCTATAGACAGCTAATGCAATTGACCTCCATGTCTCTCCTGCTCTGGCTCCTCTGTGCCCACCTGCTGGCTTCTGCCTTTCCCTGCCGCTTGCAGCACACTCCCACGCCTCCTAGCAACAGCTTGTCGTGGCCTTAGATGCTTTATGGAAAGAGAAGATGAAAGCACACCATTGCTTGTTCAAGTTGATGGGTATCTATAAAATGTAGTGTTTAGCAACAAAACCGCTATCAATATATGACGACCATACAGCATCTTCCAAAAGCATTCACACTCCTGTATAATCCGCTGCAGTTTGTTATGAAAACAAAAAATGAAAAAAGATTATGCGGTGTGAATATTTTTGTGAGTCAGACATAACTGTCTCATTCAATTAAAATAGTCATTGCTCTTGTTCGAGCACATTTATTCTTCTGATAATTTTTCTCCTGTCTGTTCCATGTGCTTATAAGGAATCGCCCAAGAAGTTAGATTTCATTTACATATTTTCCTGCTTCAATTGTCCAAAAGCAAAATTTAACATTTTGACAAATTTGTCCATTTGAAAAGCATGTTAATTGCAGTCACTTTGCTGATCCTGGTTGGTAAAATCCTGATTATGTTTAAAAGAACTAGTTAACAAAACTAGTCACTCAGGGAAATTAAAGATTTGTTCTCCTTTAGTTATTAATATATTGAATGGAGAAAAAAGCTGTAAGTGACTAAATACATTAAGCTATGGCTTTATTTGTATAGCTTTTCTCTGCTGAAGCCGCACCAGATTAAGTCCGTTCCTACAGCAGGCTCTGCAGACTGAACAACTGAACCAATGTACCAATAGTTCTTATAGCCTGTGCTGTCTTCACGGGATGCAGAATTCCTATTTTGTCTATTTGACACTTCTTTATTTCCTTATTCTGGAAAAAATAATTCACTGAGAAACACATCCTCATTGAGTGATTTGACAGACATTGGACATAAGACTCCAAATTATCTATTTATCCCTCCATTGCCTATGCCTGTATATCCTTGGAGGATTGCAGTGGACAGGTGTCTCCAATTGTCTTTGACCAAGAGATTGGCTACTTTCTGAACAATTTGCCAATCCATTAGAGGGAAATACAACGGAACAGAGGAAACACAGTCATGCATGCACATAATCATCCTTAAGGCCTGTTTTAGACTTCACAGTTATAGTTTGGGGCTGTGGAAGGAAGAGAACCACACGTGCAATGGGAGATTGTTCAAACTCTGGTCAGAGAATTAAATCCTTGACACCCTGACTGCAAGACAAATTTACAGCAAATTCACTTATTTCAGACAACTTACAAGTTTTTTTTTTACATGAATTGTCTGCCTAAATTTAATACTGAAAATATCCATGAGAATCATTTCAAGATCAACACTGTATTATCTTCCATACATACTGTATACCTCTAAGAAATGATGCCTACTCCTTACTCTGTATCTTATATTAGCAAGATCAGTGATGCTATAAACAAATCCTATTTTGGGGTACAACCTTATTTAGATTTCCACGCTTTGAATCGGCTGTATGACTTATAATCACGTAAGGCAGTGCTGTGGCCTCTCTGGCAGCTGAGTGGAGAGGTTCAAAGAAGCAATTTTGTGTAGTGCATCCATATTGCAGACAGTAATTTGCGCAGCGCAAAGATTGATCTTGGTGCTCATACAGGTTAGCACAGATAATTTGGCCACATATGCACTTAGAATAGTGTTAATAATTTCGGGTACAAAAGTGTTGTAAGGTCACATGCTTTATTTAAGTGAATATAATAATGCAGTATCTTACAAGTTTTGTCTGAGTACAAACATGACATTTTCAAATAAATGGATGAGAACATTGAAAGTGACTGATAAAAAAACCAAAAAAAAAACACTACACCCAGTTTTTCAGATAGAAATTTATATTTCTTGGGCACCACGTGGATCAGTGGTAGAGCAAAAACACAGGATGGTCCTCAAGTTGTCTCCGGTCCAAACGCTGAGCCAACCAGTGCATGGCTACCCATTATCTCTGTCCGTCTTCATGTCCAGCTACTGATAAATAAAAGCCACTAAAGTCACAAAAGTTTTTTTTTTTTTTTTTTTTAAATAAATGTCTATCTTACCTCAACAACACAGAAATACTAAAACAGGCACTTCTCATAAAATTTGAACACTGTTAAATATTTTTTTAAAAATCGTGACATATTCCAGGAAAGTGAAATTCATGTATTATCTAGATTCATTACATATTTCCCAGAAAATTAGAATACAAGGCACAATTTTAAACAGAAATATATGGTTTCTGAAAACATGTTCATTTCTTTTAACTCATTACTTGGTTAAGCAACGTGAATTCTGCCTCTCTCCACTCTTCCACCTGACTCTGGGCCCTTTATGTCCAAATGAAATGCAAACTTTACTTAAAGGGGATTTTTGCTCTCCAAGCAATAGCCTAATTATATTTTCTGTTTAGCCCAGGTAAGACACTTCTGAGATCTCTGGTTTGAAGAGGTTTTGACACAAGGAATGTGACATTAGTAGCCCAGGAGTTTTGCTTGACAATTATCTCAAGATTGTGGTCATTGCTGTCTACTCAACTTTCCATGGATATGCTTGGATAGAACATCCTTTATACAACCAGCTGTAGTACCTATAATACTCTGATTAAATCGCTGACTTTGTCTGAACTTATTTCCCATGATTTATAGCACTGTGTCACTGGAGCAGACTTAAAGCATAGATGCGTACCGGTTTTATTCCTACATGATGGTGGGGCATTTTCTCCAGGGTCAGGATTATATGTCTAACTTTGCCATAATGCAATATTTGATTGCATCTTCCTAATCTGACTTTCTCAGTACATGAATGTTAATCTTATCTTGTCAAAAGTGTTCACTGCAAATCTGCGAATGCACCGAAGGCTACCAGTCCTTATAACTGCCCTATTTTGCTATCTGTCACCATCTTCGTTTCTCATCAAAAGGTTTACAATAAAATATCAAGTTTGGTTTGCATCCTTGTCTGTTTGTGCGGCTGACCGGGCAGCAGACTATGACCATTGTTACTATGAAATGAACTAAATAAAACCAATATTAGACTACAACTGTCTACTTTTTGAAAAGCTTTACAGACGTTAGCTTGTACATAGGTTGTTTTGTCATCCATCATGGTGGAGTGGGCCACTTTCTGAAGAGTGTGATGTCACATGCAAAGGGTCGGTAATGTGCATGCATTAAAAGTACTTAAATGTTATTTCATATTCTAAAACTAAATTCTGAGTTTTCATCTGTAAACTATAATCATCAAAATAGATATACATCTTGAAAATTTCACTCTATGTCTAATGGATGTACATATCTCAGTTTTGTTTTCTGAATAGAGTGACAACAATTGTTTCACAACATTCTAATTGTTTTAGATTTACCGGTATGCAATGTAACATTTATTCTTCAGCTGTCAATCATGATCCATACTGCAGCATCCTTTAGTTTTTCCTTTTTTTTTTCCTGAATGATGTCTTGATGTCCACTGAAGTCAGTCCTTGGTAATAATGATTCCTCCACCATGCTGTCACCACAAAAAACACTGGGCCTTGTCTCCTGCTGTGTTTGATGCTAGAAATCAACCAACCAGTGGGGCAGATAGACACCAATCAGTGACAGACTGTGTCTCACCCAGCATGACTGCCCATATCAGAGATGGTCGGTACCACCCACGGAGTGCCATCTGCTCTACATTTCATCTCAAAGTCCCTTTACCATCTATCTGCTCTCTTGCTGTACACTTTGTGGACTCTGTCAGGAGTCAAAGCTGCTGTTCGGTTATGACCTCTGTTGCTTTGTCTTGTAGGGTATCACTGTGGTGTTATTGATGGTCAAAGGTGTAGAAATATAATTTCTAGTCACACTGCATGTTAATCTTTTGAACACTCATGTTTAATTTTGCTATTAGCCTACTTTTTGTGTTTTTTAATAACTTGGATCACCCGGATAAAATGTTATATGCTATGCAGTGACATACAAATTATTTTAATCTTTCAGAATCAACTGATAGTCTGTGTGTTCTCTTGACTGTGCAGCGAAAAAGCTGCTGAACTTGCTTAAATCACAGTGTAAGTCCAACGGAATAATGGTATCCAAAGATTTTGCCATTTGAGCCAAAATCAGTAAGTTGAAAGTAGTTTTTCTGTTAACACCATCTACCAAACCACACCATTCCAAGACCAAGATAAGTCTAAGCCTTCTGGAAAGGCAAAACCAAGTCTCAAACGAAAAAATAGACAGTTTTCAACATTACTGCTGTAATTTGAATAACATAGGTGCAGTTGGCTGTTCATTAGCATATATAACTAAAAAGATTGGTTGTGCTGTTAAGGCTAGCTTTTTCAGCCAGGTGAACTGCCACACTTTGTAACTAACTTAGCATAAGCAGTAGGCACAGTGATTGGAGACAATAAGTGATAGTTCAGTACTTAACTTAATGTTTGTTCTTTAGACAGTACAAACATGAAAAATACACTTTACATTTACACATTAAAATGTTTTCTCAAACTTTCATTAGTTGTATTGGATGTAATCATGAGTTTCTGTCAAACTCATGATTACATCCAATCATGAGTTTGCTTCAACATTCAAACAATGTTGAAGCTGCTGGCTTATTCTAACTCATCTTGAGAAAAGTAATCCAGCATTTTCAAGAACAAAAAGAGACTTGGTGTCAGTGCCAGACCTGAGACCAAGACCAGACCCCCCCCAGGTCCACAACACTTGCTTAAAGTAATCCCAGATTGAAGGTTATTGTCATAAAGCGGTGGTGATTGGTGGT
Organism: Poecilia picta; assembly: GCA_033032245.1. Taxonomy (NCBI): domain Eukaryota; kingdom Metazoa; phylum Chordata; class Actinopteri; order Cyprinodontiformes; family Poeciliidae; genus Poecilia; species Poecilia picta. Next base: position 16,456,325 of record CM065372.1, on the reverse strand, counting down.
GAGGAGACGCTGAGACCCAGGTATGGTGAAAATGATTATTTTAATGATGAAGCTCCTCAGTCCACAAACAGGCAGCACGGCAGGAAGAAGCACACAGCTAATACCAGTAGCAACTGATGAACTAAGACTGACGGTGCGAGCTAGGCTAACCAGGACTTCACAGTTCTACTGGAAACAACTGACATGCAGAGACAGAGATGAACAAGGAGGAGGAACACAGACAACAGGTGAGACTAAATAGACACGGGGTAATCAAGGGACCGAGACACACCTGGGAGACAATCAACGGGGAAGACACAGAGACAGGACTCACAGGGAACAGGATCACAGAGAGAAAACTCAAAAATAAACACACAAACACGGATCTTGACAATTATGTTGTTTTTACATTTGAAATTTCAAAATAAAATCATATAATTTTACATGCTTAACAATAAACTATGCAATATTTTTTGAAACATCTACATAACTTATACTCATATATTTGGGAAAAAAAGTAATTGGGAGAAAATCTCATATCTCACAAATTTTGATTAAATTTGCCTCACCACAATAACTGGATTTGTCAATCTTTCTTTGAATAACGTTTGCTGGATGAAACCAAGTTTGATGAATGTCACCAAATGGTTATAACATCATTTTCTATGAAGTTAGAATTGAAGCAAAAAAAAAAACCCGATTAATAAAACACAAGTAATTTGCATTGTGCCTAATATTTCCCTTTTTCACTTTTCTGTAAAAAAGCTGACCCAGAAACATAAAATAATTGTTTTTCTGCACCAGTCGCTCGTGCTCAAGGGTCAAATTTGTATTGTTCTTAAATTGCAGTGACGAACCACAGAAAATCTTTTCAAGGGCCACCAATGGCTGTTAACTGTTATTTGGATGTCCCTGAAGTAGAAAGTAACAGCAGTGTTGAACTTGCACATGACTTACACATATGCAACATCAACTGTTAGTGTAACTGTTAGATCAACTGTTGTGGTCTAAGAACAATTTTACTTCTGCTTCTGAGCCAGTCACCTCTCACCTCTTTACCATAGTCAGTAATATGGAAGAGAAGCAACAGCACTGCCTGCAGTTTCCAGGAAGGCATCTAACTGTGAGAGCGTGGGGTCTTAACTTTCATTTTGAATAATTATAATGCAATAAAAAAAAACACAGCACAAAATCTTTAGCTAGGGTGCATGGTTGTATTTTATTGCAGAATGATGACTGTGCTTCTAAAGCTCAGCAGCTTAGTAGAAGAGAAAAAACACTTCCAGACAGTTCAGATACTAAAGATATGTTCTTAATGTGCTGCTGCAGAATAAGACTTATTTATTTATCCACAGCAGCAACAGAAATTGAACACAGCACAGTGCACATTGCAATATATATTTTATTGCAGCAGTAGAATAACAGAGAGTAGCATCGACTATCCACCTGCAAACTCCTTTAAAAGGCATTTTGTTTTATAGCTGAATTCTCTCTGCCACTCTTGTACATGAGAAAGACAAGAAAACATGCTACTATTTTTGAACTTTCTTAATTAAAGTCTGGAAGAAAATAGACACCCACTTGTCCATATTTAGAAGAAATGACGTTTGAAAAATCTGGAACAAGCAAGGCTAAAGGACATCACAGGCTTATCTTGCCACTGTATACAGTGAGCAGGATGGCGAGAAGGATAAAAGCAGCCTCTAAAGACTCCAGTCATTTTCAGTCTGAAAAATATGCTACTGCAATAAAAGATTTCTTTAGGCTTTTTAATGGTATTTACAAGGGGGCAAAAAAATGTGGAAGATGATGCAAATGGAGGGAACACGTACTTTATTGTCTAAATCTGAAGGTTTGGCTCAGTGAATGAACGGATGACACTAGGTATTTATATTGACTTATAAACATAAAAGCAAAGCAAAAGTAGAGTAGATAGACACACAATGTCTGTCAAAACACACATAACCGAAGAAAAGAAGAAACTTAAAAGTCACACCAGTTCAGACCTGTTGACCATGAAAGACAATTTATAAAGATATTTTGCATCATCATGCTTAAGAAAGTTTCTTCCAGTAAAAATGATTGTTTTGCAGTATATTTTCTTTTATAAAGGACCTGGGATCAATACCTTCTACTCTCTCTCTCTCTCTCTCTCTCTCTCTATAATATATATATATATATATATATATATATATATATATACAAAAAAATTCCCTTCTCACCCTCTGCGGGTGGTCTCTCTCTTTTCATCCTCTGAACTCGGGTCCTCTACCAGAGGCCTGGGAGCTTGAGGGTTCTGCGCAGTATCTTGGCTGTGCCTAGTACTGCACATTTCTGGACTGAGATGTCTGATGTTGTTCCTGGGATCTGTTTTAGCCACTGCTCCAGTTTGGGGGTGACTGCCCCGAGGGCCCCGATGACCACAGGCACCACTGTGGTCTTCACCTTCCAGTTCTTTTCCAGTTCCTCCCTGAGGCCCTGGTATTTCTCCAGTTTCTCATGCTCCTTTTTCCTGATGTTGTAGTCACTTGGTATAGCTACATCCACCACAACGGCTTTCCTCTGTTCTTTATCCACCACCACAATGTCCGGTTGGTTCGCCATTACCATCTTGTCTGTCTGGATCTGGAAGTCCCACAGGATCTTAGCTCAGTCATTCTCCACCACCTTTGGGGGTGTCTCCCACTTCAATCTCGGGGCTTCCAGTCCATATTCTGCACAGATGTTCCTGTACACTATGCCCGCCACCTGGTTATGTCGTTCCATGTACGCTTTCCCTGCCAGCATCTTGCACCCTGCTGTTATGTGCTGGACTGTCTCAGGGGCCTCCTTGCACAACCTACACCTTGGGTCTTGTCTGGTGTGGTAGATCTGAGCCTCTATTGCTCTGGTGTTTAGGGCCTGTTCCTGTGCAGCCAGGATGAGAGCCTCTGTGCTGTCCTTGAGTCCAGCTTTGTCCAGCCATTGGTAGGATTTCCTGATATCAGCCACTTCAGTTATTTGTCGGTGGTACATCCCATGTAGGGGCTTGTTCTCCCATGATGGAACCTCTAGCCCCTCATCCTCTGTTCCCCATTGCCTGAGACATTCGCTGAGCATATCATCCGTTGAGGCTTTGTCCTTGATGTATTTATGGATCTTGGATGTTTCATCCTGGACAGTGGCTCTCACACTCACTAGTCCTCTGCCTCCTTCCTTACGGTTTGTGTACAGTCTCAGGGTGCTGGATTTGGGGTGGAACCCTCCATGCATGGTTAGTAACTTCCGAGTCTTAACATCCGTGGCCTTTATCTCTTCCATTGGCCAGCTGATTATTCCGGCAGGGTATCTGATTACTGGTAATGCATAGCTGTTTATTGCACGGATCTTGTTCTTGCCATTGAGCTGGCTTCTCAGGACTTGCCTTATTCGTTGGAGGTATTTGGCTGTGGCTCCTTTCCTTGTGACCTCATCGAGGTTGCCATTTGTTTGTGGTATTCCCAGGTACTTGTAACTGTGCTCTATGTCTGCTATTGTTCCTTCTGGGAGTGAGACCCCTTCTGTGCGGACGACCTTCCCTCTCTTTGTAACCATCCGACCACACTTTTCTAGTCCGAATGACATCCAATGTCAGTGCTGTATATCCTGGTGGTGTGGATCAGTGAGTCGATGTCTCGCTCACTCTTAGCGTACAGCTTGATGTCATCCATGTAGAGGAGGTGACTGATTGTGGCCCCATTCTTCAGTCGGTATCCGTAGCCAGTCTTGTTGATGATTTGGCTGAGGGGGTTCAGGCCTATGCAGAACAGCAGTGGGGACAGAGCATCTCCTTGGTATATGCCACATTTGATGGACACTTGTGCAAGTGGTTTGCAGTTGGCTTCAAGGGTGGTTTTCCACAGCCCCATCGAGTTTGCAATGAAGGCTCTTAGAGTCCTATTGATGTTGTACATCTCTAAGCATTCAATGATCCAAGTATGTGGCATTGAGTCATAGGCTTTCTTGTAGTCTATCCAAGCGGTGCACAGGTTGGTGCGTCGGGTTTTGCAGTCTCGGGCAACTGTGTGGTCTACAAGGAGTTGGTGTTTGGCTCCTCTGCTATTTAAGCCGATGCCCTTCTGTGCCGTACTCATGTATTTATCCATGTGACCACTTATCTTAGCCGCTATGATGCCTGATATGAGCTTCCATGTTGTAGAGAGACAGGTTATTGGCCGATAGTTGGATGGGATTGAACCCTTTGAGGGATCCTTCTGTATCAGGATTGTGCGACCTTCAGTTAACCATTCAGGGTGAATCCCATTTTGTAGCAGCTTGTTCATTTGAGCTGCCAGTCGCTCATGGAGGGCAGTGAGTTTCTTTAGCCAGTAGGCATGGATCATGTCAGGTCCTGGTGCTGTCCAGTTTTTCATACCCGAGACTCTTTCTTGGACATCTGCCACAGTGATGGTTACCGGGGCTTGTTCAGGGAGGTTGCTGTGTTCCTCTCGTAGAGAGGTCAGCCACTTTGCATTGCTGTTGTGGGTCGCCTCCCTTTCCCATATGCCTTTCCAGTATTGTTCAGTCTCCAGCCTTGGTGGGTCTGCTCTGTTGTTAGTACCCTGCCATTGAGAGTACACTTTAGCTGGTTGGGTGTGGAAGAGCCGGTTAATCCTCCTGGCTTCATTCTCTCTTGTGTATCTCTTCAGGCGGCTGGCCAAGGCTTGGAGCCTTTGTTTGGCAGTTTCGAGTGCTTCAGGTATGGACATCTGGCTGTACTTCTTGTGTACTGATCTTTTCATTGCACCCCTTTGGAGCTCTGACAGTTGGCTCACTTCCCTCCTTGTTATCTTGATCTTAGCCTCTAACCGTCTTTTCCATGGTGGGTATTGGGTCTCATGATTGCTCTTATAGCCAAGCATCTCAAGGATCACTGATGCTGAGTTGTATATGAGCTCATTGGTTTCTGTTATGGTGTTGGTAGGGATCGTTCTCAATGCCGCATTCACATCTTCAATTAGACTTTCTGGTGGTGCTTCACTCAGCCGTTGTAATTGGCGTCGGGGTTGTCTGGTGTTCATTACGGCCACGATTCTCTCTCTCAGGTCAGTTGCTGCCTCGTTCAGCTCTGATGATTCGTTCATTACTGGGGCTACATACCCAGTCTCTGGGTGGGTAGTTAACTCCCTTCTGACCTGGCGTTCTGGCTCCTCCCCTTTGCCATAGCATTTGTGTTGAACCTCGTCAATCTCAAGTTGTGACAGCAGTTGCCGTTTGCGGATGTTGGAACACTGAGCCACTAGTTGCTTAGCAGTTAGTGTTGACTGGGGATGTCGAAGTAACCATTCCTCCCACAGTCTTTGCATGTAGCCCCTCTGACTAGGGTTACTTGAGTAGTAGCATTCCAACAGATCCATGTTTTCACCTCTCGCCCATTTCCGTCTTGTTCCAGTAGCCCATTTTTCATCTAGGTGCTCTGGTTCCCCAGCACCTGACGCAGACCTTGTTTGGCCGGGCGACGTCTGAGCCGGTATGTCGTGCTTATCAGTGTCTCTCATGGTATGAGGTAGGCTATATAGCCTACCTCATACCATGAGGTAGGCTATTCGGCCTACCTCACCGGCTAGCCGGTGCTCATTCACCGAATGAGCACCGGCTCATTCGGTGAATGTTTTGTGACCAGGAAATGCTTGAATGCAATACGACGTCCATTTTATTCAATTTCCTCAAATGCACCACATTTCTAAAACACCCAATGAAAAGGTGTTGTCGGTATGTTGTTGGGGAGAGAGGAGACACGTGGTGCGAGATGCTCTGGAGAGTTTTGGAGACCGGAAGAGACCGGAGAACAATGACGCTTCGGATTTTACTAGGAGTGTTTCGGATGAGTTTTTTAGACGATAAGTGTGTTAGTTGGAATTCGTGAGTGTGTGTGCGGTGTTTGTAGCAGTTTTGTTGATCTGTGTGTCAAAATAAGCCATGGCTACATGGCTGCAGAGCCAGCACTGATACACGGAAGAGGAGCAGACAGCCTGCACCCCAGTAAAATGGTCCCATAAGGCATCAAATACAGACACACACACACCCACACACAACAGGCTTCTAGTGACTTTGATGTACCAGTGATGTCACTCATGCTCTATGACATCACTAATGATTCCCTTTAATACCAATTCATTTGCTGTACAGGTCAGAAGAAGACCACTAACTACTGACAGGATTGTTTATCAGGACATTTACAAGATGGAGAAAACAATAGAGGAAAAAAATCAAGAGCTAAAACAGACCATCGAAACCCTCCGGTGCAAAGTGGAGAGCATAAACTCTTGTCCTTGCACACCTAGTCACCTGCAAGCAGAGTATAACCTGCTCCAAGGCAGGTATGAAGCTATCCAGGCACAGGTGGCGTCGATGTCTGCAGAGCTGAAGAAGAGAGAGGAAGCATGTAGGGGTCACTGGAGGGAGATAAGGACTCTACAGGAAAAAGAAAACCATCAGGCCAAAGAGCTGGACAGACTTTGGGGAGAGCTCTACGCTCTGCGGAGAATCCAGCGAGCCAATCATAAAAGAATTAAGGTTCTAACAAAGCAGATAGCAGCTGTGCAGGAAGAAAATGATCTGATTCGACAAGGGCAGGCAGAGAAGAACCAGGAGCCAACATCAGCTCTGAGAGGAGTCGGGACATGGGCAGGGAGAGTTTTAAAGACCATGTACCAGACGGGAACTCTCAGGTACTATCTGCCAGCATGGATGTTCTAGTTCCACTGGTTGGTAGAACTCGTGCTTGCTCTACAAGGGAGTACCCAAAGGTTTCCTGAATGACGCTGCTGCACGCGCAGTGTTTTGTAGTAGCTTTAAAAAATGGTGAAATGTCAATTGATAATCAACCGCTTTTTTTCCGGAGCGGGAAGCAAAACTTCATAGCAGCGCTGTGAAGCCAAAAAAAGCAGTTGATGGTTGATCATCAATTGACATTTCACCAAAGCGAGTGAGCCACGAGTAAACTTGAGCTTGACACCTACCATCATCATTGTAAACGGTCTTCAACATTTGAACGGGTTCCGATGCTTTTCCCTCGAGCAGGAAGCAAAACTTCAGCCGCTCGCTACTCATGAAACTTCTCTATGAAGAAAAATGACAGCTAGACAACACAGCTCTTCCAAGAAAATTCACTAGACTAAATCTTCCACATCAACACCGTTTGGCACACTGATTGAGAAGGCATGGTTGAATAAAGAATTAGCAGCAAAATCACTACAAATCTGCACGTGCAGCAGAGTCATTCAGGAAACTTTTGGGTACTCCCTTGTAACTGCTGGCTTCTCCAGTTGCTGCTGGCTTACCGACTCGCTGGTGGTCGTCCTCGACTCGCTGGTGGCCGTCCTTGACACTCTGGTGGCCGTCCTCGACACTCTGGTGGCTCTCCTCGACACTCTGTTGGCTCTCCTCAACACTCTGTTGGCTCTCCTCGACTCTCTGGTGGCTCTCCTTTCGACACTCTGTTGGCTCTCCTCAACACTCTGTGGCTCTCCTCGACTCTCTGGTGGCTCTCCTCAACACTCTGTTGGCTCTCCTCGACTCTCTGGTGGCTCTCCTCGACACTCTGTTGGCTCTCCTCGACACTCTGGTGGCTCTCCTCAACTCCTGGTGGCTCTCAACACTCTGTTGGCTCTCCTCGACACTCTGGTGGCTCTCCTCGACACTCTGGTGGCTCTCCTCGACTCTCTGTTGGCTCTCCTCGACACTTTGGTTGGGTCTATTTCTACTTTTAATTTTAAATGATTCTTTTTATATTATGTTGGATATATATTTATTTTATTTAAATATTTTACTTTAGTTTTTATATTGATTATTTTAGTTATATATTTAAACTTTAATTTTTACATTGATTCTATTTATTTATATTTTCTACATATATACATATAACTTAATATATATATATATTACTATATATATATATATATATAATATATATTATATAATATATATATATAATATATAAATGCATTCTTTTATTTATATATTTCCACTTTTACTTTTATATTGATTCGTTTATTTATTATTATGTTGGATATATGTTTATTCTTTTATTTATATATTTCAACATTTATTTTTATATTGATTATTTTATTTATTATTATGTTGGATATATATTTATTCTTTTACTTATATATTTCTACTTTTACTTTTTATATTTTATTATGTTATAAATATATAATTTTATTCTTTAATTTATATATTTCTACTTTTATTTTATATTGATTCTTTATAATTATGTTGCATATATATTTATTATTTTCTTTATAGATTCCTACTTTTATTTTTATATTGATTCTTTTATTTATTATGTTGGATATATGTTTATTCTTTAATTTATATATTTCTACTTTTATTTTTATATTGATTCTTTTATTTATTATGTTGGATATATGTTTATTCTTTTATTTATATATTGCTACTTTTATTTTTATATTTTATCGTGTTATATATAATTGTATTCTTTAATTTATATATTTCTACTTTTATTTTTATATTGATTCTTTTATTATGTTGCATATATATTTATTCTTGTATTTATGTATTTCTACTTTTATTTTTATATTGATTCTTTTATTATGTTGCATATATATTTATGCTTGTATTTATGTATTTCTACTTTTATTTTTATATTGATTCTTTTATTATGTTGCATATATATTTATTCTTTAATTTATATATTTCTACTTTTATTTTTATATTGATTCTTTTATTTATTATGTTGGATATATGTTTATTCTTTTATTTATATATTTCTACTTTAATTTTTATATTGATTCTTTTATTTATTATGTTGGATATATGTTTATTCTTTAATTTATATATTTCTACTTTTATTTTTATATTGATTCTTTTATTTATTATGTTGGATATATGTTTATTCTTTTATTTATATATTGCTACTTTTATTTTTATATTTTATCGTGTTATATATAATTGTATTCTTTAATTTATATATTTCTACTTTTATTTTTATATTAATTCTTTTATTTATTATGTTGCATATATTTATTCTTTTATTTATATATTTCTACTTTTATTTTTATATCGATTCCTTTATTATTATGTTGGATATATATTCTTTTCTTTATATATTTCAATACCTACAAGAAACTGCTAGCTGAAACAAAACATTTATTTGAGCTATTCTGTTTTTGCTTATGACATACTGCCACCAGGTGGCTGATTTGGTTCTTGAAAAGAATTTAAGCATTTTCAATTTTTTTTAAAAAGAACAAAAAGACCATATGTCAGACGATTTCTTCTCCAAGCCCTCTCATCTCCAAAGATGAGATTGAGTAAACATTATAATTTCAAAACTCGCAAATTTTAACAGCGTGTGAGTGTTTATTCACATTTTTGCCTGCCTAGACTTGATCTGGGAGTTGACCAACCTTGCCTTCATTTTAAAATAATGCTTGCTAGCAGTAGTTTATCATACATTTAATTTGTTTTAAAGTTTACAGTTACAAGCCATTTTTGTCTCCTTTTAAAATGCATCTACAGTGATAGCAGTCCAATTAAAACATAAAGATCTAAACATTTAGACAGCTGACATTGATGCTAGTGCCCTCTAGTGACAGTAGACAGAGAAGGCAAGAGGAAATTAAATTTATTTTTATTAATGAGAAACATAGGAATTTTAATTGAAATGTTTAAAAGCATACACTAATTTTTTTTAGTTAATTATTTTTTCATTATTGTATGTTTTATATTGTTAGTAAACTATGGCTTGTGAAATACACCCTAACTGTTTTAGGGGGAGAGGCACACCAGTGCATTGTAAACTATTAGGCACAGAAAATTAAAGTGTCCTAAAACAGCCGTAAATACAAAATAAATATAAACAAGAAAAGAACATAAGATTAAAACATCATTAAAGCAATTTAAAAGTTGCTAAAGAATAGCAAAATGCTATTCGGTTAAACCAATTTTAAATAGTTATTAGTTTTAATTAATTTTTCAAAATAGTCCATGACCAAGATGCAGCAGAAAAGAAAAGGTCTGATCAAATTTTGCCGAGCTGATGTGAGGAGCGGGTTTTGTGTCCATTCCTGCCTGGAGACATGAGGCGAAGAAATGCTGCCACGAAGTCTTTCACATTGTTACAGTATACATAACAAAAGTAGTTTTCTTAATCTGTCGATAGATGGCGCACCATCTTTGTCTAAGGCGGATAGAAGTTCCTTCCTATGATGAACTAAATTTCATTAACGATGTATTGCTTTAGGTCAGTAACTCCATTTAATATAATGGAGTTACTGGAGTATAATGGAGTACTGGAATATAATGGAGTTACTGGAATATAATGGAGTTATAATATAATATAATTTAATACTCCAAAAAATATTCGGTTTAAACTCCCAATGTACCTCCACTGCAAGATGTCTTATGAATTTCCACAGTGAATGTCACAGCAGGTCAGCGACACCGGAGACGCTGCGTTTGTGTGGCTGAAAGACGCCCTATCTTTAGCTATCCCTCATAAATACAGATTGCAGAATAGAATTCTGCTTTGTATTTTTGTTGTTGTACAAACCTAATGAATTCTTATCGATGGTAAGTCAATTAATCGAACTCAACATTGGAAATTAAATGTAATATTTGCAAAATTGTATTAAGAGTAGTTTTAGAGTAATTTCTTCTTGCATGCAAGTTATTTATATTGGGGTTTATTGCAAATAGAAGCTGTTTCTAGATGTGTGATTCGAGATATATTATGAATATTTTCACGGCCGCAAAAGTACAGCTTTTAAAGGATACCTGTAAAAAGGCCGATTACTGGATTTCCGACAGCACCTGAAGGCAGCAGTCGCAGTTAGTGGGCAAGGCCAAAAAACCTCCACCATCATTAACCAGCTGCCGCCGACTGCAGCTACAGTTTCTGTTCTCAGGAAAAATATAGTCTGAATAGCAATAAGACCGAGTGGGCATTAAAGTGGACATCTTTGTTTCTGTTAGCAGAATCACTTTTCGGCACAGCGTTCAACGTGACAGCATGAGACTCACTCCGTGTTGTAGTGATGGGCAAATGAAGCCTCATGAAGCAATGAAGCTTTCCAGCCATTTGCTTTGCAAAAAGGTTCATACTCGATGCTTCATTCATTACTCACTAGTGACATCTGCTGGTGAAACTGTAACAGCCATATCATTCAGTTGGATCATACTTCCAAAAATTACTAAATGCAATATTGTCACAAAGTTTTCATCAAACTCATGTTTAGTAACAGGAGAATCAATGAAACCATATTTAATTGTCATATGTTTTAATTATTACAATTATTTGTAGCCAATCTAATCTTGGTTTATGTTGAACGTCAGTGGTTGTGTTGGGTTTTCTTTTATGTCAGACTGATTTGAAAATAAAGACATTTGATGTTTTGGTGTCTTGGGAGTGCAGTGCCTGTTGGGGCTTCACTTTTTCTTAGATTTATAATTGGCTCTGATCTCTTATATTTTGCTACATGTTGAATTTTAGTTCTGCAACACCATTAAATCTGATATATTTTTGCTAATCAGACTACAAATAATAGTGGAACTTTGCAGAAGGTGAGAAATTGGGAGGTGAAGGGTTAATTATTATCTAAGAATAATTTTATTGTGAGGATCTCAAAATATTCCCAGATGTCAGAGATTTTCCTCTTGCTGGCTCCATTTCAGACAATCAGTCAACTTTATTTGTGTAGCACATTTCAGCAACAATGGAGTTAAAAGAGATTTACATTATAAAATCACAAAAGTATAGTTATATATGAAAAACAATCTACAATTGAGAAAACCCGTAACAAACCTTACATTTTGATGAGTGTCATCATTAATAAACATCAAATATGTCGGTCAATGTTTATTTTATTTGGGCACTGAAGACAAATATCCTATGATGCGATCAAATGGACAACAGCGCGGCTCATCGCGCTTTTATTTTGAAAATCGACACCCAAAATGAAGCAGTCACGTGACCCATGCAATGCGCGGCCTCGTTTGTTGCCAGTCACGTGGTTTTCAGCAAGACAACACAAGCCTCGAAGCGGGGCTTCATCGGACACGCCCCCTTTTTACTCGGTACACTCCTGGAAGCCTGAATTCAGATGGACCATCACTACCCTGTTGTTCCCCTTTTGTTTGAAGAACACACCCTTTATTATACACGAGTGTGTTAAATTAGACAGGTCATGTGATGTGGCACACAATAATCCAATAATGATAAAAACAACAACAAATGAGAGCACAAAAACATTCATAATGTCAGCATTAGCTCTGTTTAGCTAGCATTAGCTTCGGCCTGACTGGGATCCGTCGGAACGGTTTTCTTCTTGATGGAAAAACCTGCTGGGAAAAAACATTGGAAATCTTTTTCACGATGTGATCTAGGCAACCCCGAAGTGTTTCAAAGTCGACAAAGACGTATTTAACTGGAGGAAGTTATGAAAACCTTTTAAGCCTGGAGCAGGAAAAAAAAGCCTCAAGCCGCCATCTTGGTCCGGATCACGTGACCTCTCTCCCCAACCATATTTTTCCGAATGTCAGAAATGTTAAACGGGCTTTTCTGGGAATGTAACAGGAAATTAGCTTCCAAACGTTAAAAAATGGGACGCAACATTAGATTCCTTTGTTATTGGAAATCTCACATCTACAACAAATAATTATGGTGTGTACTTTGTTGCTAATAAACAAAGTAAAGTTGTTCAAGTTACGGTGAAAGAAAACCAGAACGGAGTAGCGGCAAAAGCAATGAGATCGCAAAATTGATGCAAAGTTTTAATACCGGAACGATCGGTGGCATCCACTTGGTGATTTGTTTTCAGCTTAATGGTTTCTGTCCTGTAAAGGATTATGTGAAGAATGAACCAGCTCTGCTTTGAGCCGGAAGACGAAAAGGAGTCTTCGGGTTTCATTTTTCGCATTTGCGGCTCATTCGGTGAATGTTTTGTGACCAGGAAATGCTTGAATGCAATACGACGTCCATTTTATTCAATTTCCTCAAATGCACCACATTTCTAAAACACCCAATGAAAAGGTGTTGTCGGTATGTTGTTGGGGAGAGAGGAGACACGTGGTGCGAGATGCTCTGGAGAGTTTTGGAGACCGGAAGAGACCGGAGAACAATGACGCTTCGGATTTTACTAGGAGTGTTTCGGATGGGTTTTTTAGACAATAAGTGTGTTAGTTGGAATTTGTGAGTGTGTGTGCAGTGTTTGTAGTAGTTTTGTTGGTCTGTGTGTCAAAATAAGCCATGGCTACATGGCTGCAGAGCCAGTGTAGCAGGAAGAAGCTTGCCCTAATATTCAGAACACCTGGCCACTAATCACCTCATGATTGCTGGAGAGTATAAAGGGAGAGACTCTCACCTGGTTGCAGATGCTGGCGTTTGGTCATATTCTTATTGGGAATGTCACATGGAAAGCATGCAGGTCTTGAGCTCTAAAATCAGTAAGTAGTGTTTCTCCTTTTGCGCAAGACCTACAGATCCAGTGTTTGAGTTGAATTGTTTAAATCTAGAAACCATGGACTGTCTCCTACTTGGTACTGGGGTGTGGCTGTAATCTACCCTCCTGTAACTGTAATCTGCAGTTTTCATCTAAAACTGGTATGTATTGCTTTATTGAATCCTTGCAGTTCCATAACACCAAAATAACAATTATTTATACATAGAACATATGGGAAAGCTGATCCTCTGGCCAGGGGCTGAAAAGGGATTCTCTGGGGTCAGGTGAAGTCATCTGGCTCTGGTAGGTGATCATGGTTTTCTCTGGCTTCCATCTTCTGTAAATCACCTGCTAACTGTTTGATTTAATTCCAGCTCTGACGCTGCTGCAGCTCTCTGGAGACCCTGCTGTTTTGTTTCATTTGTTTTGTTTCATATGTTTTGTTTTATTTTGTTTCATTTCATTTTGTTTTCCTTGGTTTGTTTTGTTGGTTCAGCAGTTAATATTTTTCTATTTTTGTAACTATTTTGTTTAATTTTCTTAGGTTTAAATTAGTTTTGGTTTTGGAGTATTTTGTTCTGCATTCTCCAACCCGGTGTCAGTTAGCCATTTGGCATTCTTTTAAACTATCTTATTAAAGTATTGATGTTTTAATGGATCATGTTGGAGGTAACCTCATTTTAGTTGTTTAAATCGTAATACTTGTTTGTTTTTTTTTTTCCTAATTGTGTTTGCTTGTTTAACCCCACCCTTTGTCTCCAGGCCGAGAGCTGACGGTAGTGGGAGGGGCTTCCAGGGAGACTGGAACTGTGTGTCGTGCGAGTGGCAGGTGTTGGGATTTCTTCACGATTGAATGCCTGTTCACAAGTGTTTGGGGTGATTTAGTTTAGATTTATACATTTATTTTAGGATCCAGTTTCCATTTGGACTGCCCTCCCCCTGCTGGTAGGCCTCAGTCTGTACACCCCCTTCCTATTGTGTTTTTTTATGATGTGATTGTCCTGTTTTATTCTGAAAAATAAATGTAATTCATTTCATTTAGAAAAGTCTGTTCTCTCTGGCCACGAACCTCGAGCCTACCCACAAGTGTATTTCCTTGGGTGTATTTCCCAAGGTGGCGTTGTTGACCACTTCTGGTTACCCTGCTGTGAGGAGCAGAGTACCAGACTCCTAACCTAGTGTTGCCACAATCTGGCGTTGTTGGCAGGATTACCTTTGAGAACAGACATTCCAGTTGTGTTTTTTTTTCCCCCTTTTCTTTGGTTTGAATTTATTGGTTGAAACAAAGCAGCAGTGTTTCCCATACGTGAGCCCAGAACCCCTGTTCATCTTTTGTGTAAACTTCTACTTAAATTGTAGCTATGGAAGAAGAGTTGCAGGAATTAAAGGAGGTAATCTTGCAGCTAAGGGCAGAGAATGAGCAACTGAGACGTGGACAAGCTTCTGTTGCACCTGGTCCGAGTGCTGAGCCTTCCACTCCATCTGCATCATCTTCTAATGCTGGCGTCCAACCAATGGAGAGGTTGGTACTTGTTCCCCGGGATAGAAAATGTCCCTTTTTCAGAGGAAGAAAGGGGATAGGTTTGGTGGAGTGGTTGGAGGAGGTGCGGGCTTGTATGAGGGCCCGTCACCTGTCAGAGTTGGATCAGGCCTTTTTCTTATTTGACCACCTAGAAGGAGAGCCACATGAGGAAATTAAATTCCGTCCCCGAGCAGAAAGGGAGGATCCAGCTAAAATAATTGCTGTGCTTGAGGAGCTGTATGGGTGTTCAGATTCATATGTTGCCTTGCAGGAGGCTTTCTTTTCGCGACGGCAGCAAGAAGGAGAAACATTACAAGAGTTTTCTCTTGCATTAATGAGTTTAATGGCTGCTGTTAAACAGCAAGCTCCAGGTGACATTCCTAATGCCGAAGTGTTACTGCGTGATCAATTTGTTGAGCATGTCATTGATGGCTCACTACGTCGTGAGTTAAAGCAGTTTGTGCGTGTAAAACCGACAGCCACATTGTTAGATGTCCGGGCTGAAGCAATCAGGTGGGAGCGTGAGGGGATGTCTGGAGGTGTTAGGGGGCGTAGTCACTCTGTTCCCTCAGTTCTTGGGTTGCAATATGGGGTGCAGTGCCCCCAGCAGAGGACTAACTCACATTTATCATCAGAGTTAACTGAAATAAGGGAGATGATGAAGCTACAGCAAGAGCAGCTAAACAAACTTACTCAAAGTATCTCATCACTGCAAGGTAATCAGCAGGCCCGTTCCACTTTTAACCGGGGCCCTGCCATTTGCAGACGTTGCCAGCAGCCTGGTCATTTTGCTAGAGAATGTGATGGTGTTCGTGTCGCCCCTCCCCAGTCCACCTCGCAAACCCAACAGTCTGCCAGGCAACCCAATCGTGGCCCGCAGTCGGAAAACTAATATCCGCCGAATTGCAGAGCCACAGTTCTGGCAGTGGATTTTCTGGCTCGCAGGCTTCCAAGCTGATGTCATCTTGTCCCCAGTTGGAGGTGAAAATGGGAGGAGTATTGGTTCCTTGTTTGTTGGACACTGGTTCCATGGTGTCTACGATCACTGAAAGCTTCTTTCACCAACATTTTGAACCATGGGGTGTAGATGAGCTTAAAACGTGTAACTGGCTACAGCTCAGGGCTGCTAATGGATTGGCTATACCATATATTGGCTATCTAGAACTTGAGATTGAACTTTTGGATAAAACCATGATGCACTGTGGCGTTTTGGTGATTAAGGACACCCCAGTGGGTGGTTCACCTCCCCTTCCCGGTGTCTTGGGGATGAATGTTATCAGCAAATGCTACAGAGAACTTTTTGGAGAACATGGTTTGGCTTTATTTGACCTGCCTGTGTTATCTCAGGCCTCTGAGCCTGTTCGGCAGGCTTTGCATCAGTGCCACCTGAATAGTGTGAAGGCCTCAGGTGGAGCTCCTGGAATTGCCAGAGTGGGTGGTAAAAAGGCTTGTCGGATCCCTGGTGGCATGATGAAACTGGTTGCCGCCACTTGCTCTCAAAAATATGCGGGCACGAGCGCATTGTTTGAGCCCTTGGAGTCTGGCTTACCTGCTGGATTGCTTGCCTCACCTGCTCTGGTTGGGGTGGAGAATGGCATTGCTGACATTCTGGTCATTAATGTGGGGTGTGCCGATGTGCTTCTTTATCCCCGAACCAGGGTTGGTACCCTGGTTGAAGTCACTATGGCGAGCTTGCCAGCTGGTGTAACAGAGATGTCGCCCTGTGATGTAACCATGGTGTCCCAGTCAGTTTCCGAGGTGGCATTGGATCTGCTGAAGGATGTGAACTTGTCAAGTTTGCCAGCAGATGACCAGGAGAAGGTGAGGTCTCTTCTTAAACAGTATACATCTGTTTTCTCAGCCCATGATGGAGATTTAGGATGCACTAATCTGATTGCTCATGAGATTCCTCTCCTGGATGATGCTCCTGTTCGCCAGCGCTTCAGACGCATTCCTCCATCTGATTATGATGCGGTGAAGGAACATATTAACCAACTTCTGAACACTCAGGTCATCAGAGAAAGTTGCAGCCCATATGCATCCCCCATAGTCTTGGTAAGAAAAAAAGATGGAAGCCTTAGAATGTGTGTTGACTATAGACAACTTAATAGTAAAACCAGGAAAGATGCCTTCCCTCTTCCTCGTATAGAGGAGTCATTAGATGCACTGACAGGTGCTTGTTGGTTTTTCCACCCTGGATTTAGCCAGTGGCTACAACCAGGTCCCAGTGGCTGAACTAGATCGAGCCAAAACTGCTTTTTGCACCCCTTTTGGGTTGTTTGAGTGGAACCGCATGCCATTTGGCCTGTGTAATGCTCCTAGCACTTTCCAGCGGTTGATGCAAAGAATCTTTGGTGATCAGCAGTGCCAGTCTCTGCTGCTTTACTTGGATGACATTGTGGTGTTCTCTGCTACAATAGAGGAGCACTTGGATAGGCTGAAGGTGGTGCTGGGGAGGTTGCAGAAAGAGAATCTTAAGGTAAAGTTGTCAAAATGTGCCTTTTTCCAACAGGAAGTCCATTACCTGGGTCATGTCATTTCTGACAAGGGTGTCTCCACAGATCCAAGTAAGGTAGAAGTGGTGGCCAATTGGCAACCCCCAAGCACCATCTCGGAGCTGCGTTCATTCTTGGATTTTGCAAGTTACTATCGTCGGTTTGTGGAGGGATTTGCCAAGTTGGCCGCACCACTTCATAAATTAGTAGCTGAAAGTGGAAGTACCAGGCTCAAGAGGAAGCAGGACCAAGGGGTCCTGGATCATTGGACTGAGGTTTGTCAAAACAGTTTTGAGGCACTGAAGAAAAAGCTTACCACTGCACCTGTCCTAGCTTATGCCGACTTCTCTCTTCCATTTATACTGGAAGTTGATGCAAGCCATGGTGGGCTAGGGGCTGTGCTTTCACAGGAGCAAGGAGGCAGAGTGAGACCAATAGCTTATGCTAGCAGAGGACTGAGACCTCCTGAACGGAATATGGCAAATTATAGCTCTATGAAACTAGAATTTTTGGCACTTAAATGGGCCATGACTGAAAAGTTTCGTGAGTATTTGTTAGGTCATAAGTGCATTGTTTACACGGATAATAACCCGCTTAGTCACCTCTCTTCTGCTAAGCTTGGTGCTACAGAGCAGCGCTGGGCAGCGCAGCTTCCATCTTTTGACTTTGACATAAAGTACCGTTCAGGTAAAAGTAATCAGAATGCAGATGCATTGTCTCGCCTGCATTCTCCTGGGGTACAGGATCTAGAAGCTATGCTTCCAGGTGCTCGGCTTCCTAAGCCTTTGCAGCAAGCTTTGGGGAATAAGGTACCTGAGGCAGCTCAGGCTGCTATTACAGCTTTTCCTCAATATACACGTCCTGACCTTTGTGCTCTCCAGCAGAATGACCCTGTTTTGCAGGAAATCTTGACCTTCTGGAGGCAGAAAAGGCGTCCAACTCATCAGGAGCGTAAGAATTTATCGCAGCCTGCGTTAGTTTTACTGAGGCAATGGGACCGGCTGGTGGAACAGGATGGGGTTCTGTATCGCCAGGTTTTCCTCCCTAGAACCACAGAGGGAACACTGCAGGTATTGCTGCCGGCTGTTTTACAGGAGGAGGTTCTAACAGAGGTCCACCAGAGACATGGACATCAAGGTGTGGAGAGAACGTTGGAGTTGCTCCGGCTCCGCTGTTATTGGCCCGGTATGTCTGGTAAGGTGGCGCTGTGGTGCCGTAACTGTGAGAGATGTCAAGTTGCTAAGGATGTTCAGCCAGCTGTACATAGTTTCATGGGGCATTTGTTGGCTTCACGGCCAAATGAGATCCTCGCCATGGACTATACAGTGTTGGAACCTTCTCGTAATGGTTTGGAGAATGTTCTTGTGTTGACAGATGTTTTCAGCAAATATACATTAGCAGTCCCTACACATGACCAACATGCATCCACGGTGGCACAGGTTTTGGTGACGGAATGGTTCTCAAAGTTTGGCGTCCCAGCTCGTATTCACTCAGATCAGGGACGAAACTTTGAGAGCAACTTGATCCGACAGTTGTGTGGCCTCTATGGTATTGAGAAGTCCCGCACCACACCATACCATCCTGCCGGTAATGGGCAGTGTGAACAATTTAATCGGACGTTGCACAATTTGTTGCGCACCCTGCCGGAGTCTCGTAAACGGGACTGGTGTTCTTGTTTGCCACAACTTCTATATTCTTACAATACTACACCTCATCAGGCCACAGGAGAGTCCCCATTTTTCTTGATGTTTGGCCAGGAGCCAAGATTACCAGTGGACTTCTTGTTGGGGAGGGTTCAGGATCCTGTAGGGGGCAGTGTCCATAAATGGATCCAGGAGCACCAAAGCCGGTTACAGGTTGCTTTTGAGGGTGCTAGGGAACGTTTGAAGGAGGCTGCTGAGCGTAGAAGAGAGAAGAATGACCGGTGTGTGAAGGATGCTCCATTGAAAGAGGGGCAGTTTGTATTACTGCGACAGCTCGGTGTACGGGGGCGCCACAAGATCCACGACATATGGGGTTCTGTAGTGCATAAGGTTCTCAAGGCACCGAAGGAAAGGGGCTCTGTGTACACTATTGCACCAGTCGATGATGAGTCAAAGGTCAAAAATGTTCACCGTACCATGTTGAAACCAGTGGTTTGGACTGGGTCTCCAGTTGGGTCCGGCCTGAGCTCACCCTTACCTGATCGGTTGCCGTCAGAGGAAGATCTGTCGGAAGATGACTTCTTGGTTGTGCGTGCAGGGTCTTTATCATCTCCCCCGGTACAGGATGCTGCGGTGACCCAACAAATTCCTCATCCACTGGCTACAGTTCCACAAGATCAGGAACTGCCTGGTCCATTTAGGATGCAAGGCCCCTCAGAGATGGAGATGCCATCATCCTCCCAACCAGCTACTGATAGGGGAGGTGTGCGGCGAACCCAGAGATCAACTGCAGGGCAGCACTCGAATGTGCATCATCTCCCTAGACCAGTAGGGGGTCCGGAACAGCAAGTTGGGAACTCACCTGAGCCAGTGTTAAATGCAGTAATGGCTGTTTTTAGACCATGGTGTTAGTTGGTTTTTGGTTTAATCGTCGGGTCGACGATTCTTTTGGAGGGGGTGGAATGTAGCAGGAAGAAGCTTGCCCTAATATTCAGAACACCTGGCCACTAATCACCTCATGATTGCTGGAGAGTATAAAGGGAGAGACTCTCACCTGGTTGCAGATGCTGGCGTTTGGTCATATTCTTATTGGGAATGTCACATGGAAAGCATGCAGGTCTTGAGCTCTAAAATCAGTAAGTAGTGTTTCTCCTTTTGCGCAAGACCTACAGATCCAGTGTTTGAGTTGAATTGTTTAAATCTAGAAACCATGGACTGTCTCCTACTTGGTACTGGGGTGTGGCTGTAATCTACCCTCCCCAGTGCAATTTTCATCTAAAACTGGTATGTATTGCTTTATTGAATCCTTGCAGTTCCATAACACCAAAATAACAATTATTTATACATAGAACATATGGGAAAGCTGATCCTCTGGCCAGGGGCTGAAAAGGGATTCTCTGGGGTCAGGTGAAGTCATCTGGCTCTGGTAGGTGATCATGGTTTTCTCTGGCTTCCATCTTCTGTAAATCACCTGCTAACTGTTTGATTTAATTCCAGCTCTGACGCTGCTGCAGCTCTCTGGAGACCCTGCTGTTTTGTTTCATTTGTTTTGTTTCATATGTTTTGTTTTATTTTGTTTCATTTCATTTTGTTTTCCTTGGTTTGTTTTGTTGGTTCAGCAGTTAATATTTTTCTATTTTTGTAACTATTTTGTTTAATTTTCTTAGGTTTAAATTAGTTTTGGTTTTGGAGTATTTTGTTCTGCGTTCTCCAACCCGGTGTCAGGTAGCCGTTTGGCATTCTTTTAAACTCTTATTAAAGTATTGATGTTTTAATGGATCATGTTGGAGGTAACCTCATTTTAGTTGTTTAAATCGTAATACTTGTTTCTTTTTTTTTTCCTAATTGTGTTTGCTTGTTTAACCCCACCCTTTGTCTCCAGGCCGAGAGCTGACGGTAGTGGGAGGGGCTTCCAGGGAGACTGGAACTGTGTGTCGTGCGAGTGGCAGGTGTTGGGATTTCTTCACGATTGAATGCCTGTTCACAAGTGTTTGGGGTGATTTAGTTTAGATTTATACATTTATTTTAGGATCCAGTTTCCATTTGGACTGCCCTCCCCCTGCTGGTAGGCCTCAGTCTGTACACCCCCTTCCTATTGTGTTTTTTTATGATGTGATTGTCCTGTTTTATTCTGAAAAATAAATGTAATTCATTTCATTTAGAAAAGTCTGTTCTCTCTGGCCACGAACCTCGAGCCTACCCACAAGTGTATTTCCTTGGGTGTAATTCCCAAGGTGGCGTTGTTGACCACTTCTGGTTACCCTGCTGTGAGGAGCAGAGTACCAGACTCCTAACCTAGTGTTGCCACACCAGCACTGATACACGGAAGAGGAGCAGACAGCCTGCACCCCAGTAAAATGGTCCCATAAGGCATCAAATACAGACACACACACACCCACACACAACAGGCTTCTAGTGACTTTGATGTACCAGTGATGTCACTCATGCTCTATGACATCACTAATGATTCCCTTTAATACCAATTCATTTGCTGTACAGGTCAGAAGAAGACCACTAACTACTGACAGGATTGTTTATCAGGACATTTACAAGATGGAGAAAACAATAGAGGAAAAAAATCAAGAGCTAAAACAGACCATCGAAACCCTCCGGTGCAAAGTGGAGAGCATAAACTCTTGTCCTTGCACACCTAGTCACCTGCAAGCGGAGTATAACCTGCTCCAAGGCAGGCATGAAGCTATCCAGGCACAGGTGGCGTCGATGTCTGCAGAGCTGAAGAAGAGAGAGGACGCATGTAGGGGTCACTGGAGGGAGATAAGGACTCTACAGGAAAAGGAAAACCATCAGGCCAAAGAGCTGGACAGACTTTGGGGAGAGCTCTACGCTCTGCGGAGAATCCAGCGAGCCAATCATAAAAGAATTAAGGTTCTAACGAAGCAGATAGCAGCTGTGCAGGAAGAAAATGATCTGATTCGACAAGGGCAGGCAGAGAAGAACCAGGAGCCAACATCAGCTCTGAGAGGAGTCGGGACATGGGCAGGGAGAGTTTTAAAGACCATGTACCAGACGGGAACTCTCAGGTACTATCTGCCAGCATGGATGTTCTAGTTCCACTGGTTGGTAGAACTCGTGCTTGCTCTACAAGGGAGTACCCAAAGGTTTCCTGAATGACGCTGCTGCACGCGCAGTGTTTTGTAGTAGCTTTAAAAATGGTGAAATGTCAATTGATAATCAACCGCTTTTTTTCCGGAGCGGGAAGCAAAACTTCATAGCAGCGCTGTGAAGCCAGAAAAAAGCAGTTGATGGTTGATTATCAATTGACATTTCACCAAAGCGAGTGAGCCACGAGTAAACTTGAGCTTGACACATACCATCATCATTGTAAACGGTCTTCAACATTTGAACGGGTTCCGATGCTTTTCCCTCGAGCAGGAAGCAAAACTTCAGCCGCTCGCTACTCATGAAACTTCTCTATGAAGAAAAATGACAGCTAGACAACACAGCTCTTCCAAGAAAATTCACTAGACTAAATCTTCCACATCAACACCGTTTGGCACACTGATTGAGAAGGCATGGTTGAATAAATAATTAGCAGCAAAATCACTACAAAACTGCACGTGCAGCAGAGTCATTCAGGAAACTTTTGGGTACTCCCTTGTAACTGCTGGCTTCTCCAGTTGCTGCTGGCTTACCGACTCGCTGGTGGTCGTCCTCGACTCGCTGGTGGCCGTCCTCGACACTCTGGTGGTTCTCCTCGACACTCTGTTGGCTCTCCTCAACACTCTGTTGGCTCTCCTCGACTCTCTGGTGGCTCTCCTCGACACTCTGTTGGCTCTCCTCGACTCTCTGGTGGCTCTCCTCAACACTCTGTTGGCTCTCCTCGACTCTCTGGTGGCTCTCCTCGACACTCTGTTGGCTCTCCTCGACACTCTGGTGGCTTCCTCAACTCCTGGTGGCTCTCAACACTGTTGGCTCTCCTCGACACTCTGGTGTCTCTCCTCGACACTCTGGTGGCTCTCCTCGACTCTCTGTTGGCTCTCCTCGACACTCTGGTGGGTCTATTTCTACTTTTAATTTTAAATAGATTCTTTTTATTATTATGTTGGATATATATTTATTTTATTTAAATATTTCTACTTTAGTTTTTATATTGATTATTTTAGTTATATATTTAAACTTTAATTTTTACATTGATTCTTTTATTTATATATTTCTACATATATACATATATATATATATATATATATATATATAAATGCATTCTTTTATTTATATATTTCCACTTTTACTTTTATATTGATTCGTTTATTTATTATTATGTTGGATATATGTTTATTCTTTTATTTATATATTTCAACATTTATTTTTATATTGATTATTTCATTTATTATTATGTTGGATATATATTTATTCTTTTACTTATATATTTCTACTTTTATTTTTATATTCTATCATATATTTAAACTTTAATTTTTATATTGATTTTTTTATATATTTCTACTCGTACTGTATATAATTGTATTCTTTTATTCATATATTTCTACTTTTATTTTTATATTGATTGTTTTATTTATTATTATGTTGGATATATGTTTATTCTTTTATATATATATTTCTACTTTTACTTTTTATATTTTATTATGTTATAAATATATAATTTTATTCTTTAATTTATATATTTCTACTTTTATTTTATATTGATTCTTTATAATTATGTTGCATATATATTTATTATTTTCTTTATAGATTCCTACTTTTATTTTTATATTGATTCTTTTATTTATTATTATGTTGCATATATATTTATTCTTTTATTTATGTATTTCTACTTTAATTTTTATATTGATTCTTTTATTTATTATGTTGGATATATGTTTATTCTTTAATTTATATATTTCTACTTTTATTTTTATATTGATTCTTTTATTTATTATGTTGGATATATGTTTATTCTTTTATTTATATATTGCTACTTTTATTTTTATATTTTATCGTGTTATATATAATTGTATTCTTTAATTTATATATTTCTACTTTTATTTTTATATTAATTCTTTTATTTATTATGTTGCATATATTTATTCTTTTATTTATATATTTCTACTTTTATTTTTATATCGATTCCTTTATTATTATGTTGGATATATATTCTTTTCTTTATATATTTCAATACCTACAAGAAACTGCTAGCTGAAACAAAACATTTATTTGAGCTATTCTGTTTTTGCTTATGACATACTGCCACCAGGTGGCTGATTTGGTTCTTGAAAAGAATTTAAGCATTTTCAATTTTTTTTAAAAAGAACAAAAAGACCATATGTCAGACGATTTCTTCTCCAAGCCCTCTCATCTCCAAAGATGAGATTGAGTAAACATTATAATTTCAAAACTCGCAAATTTTAACAGCGTGTGAGTGTTTATTCACATTTTTGCCTGCCTAGACTTGATCTGGGAGTTGACCAACCTTGCCTTCATTTTAAAATAATGCTTGCTAGCAGTAGTTTATCATACATTTAATTTGTTTTAAAGTTTACAGTTACAAGCCATTTTTGTCTCCTTTTAAAATGCATCTACAGTGATAGCAGTCCAATTAAAACATAAAGATCTAAACATTTAGACAGCTGACATTGATGCTAGTGCCCTCTAGTGACAGTAGACAGAGAAGGCAAGAGGAAATTAAATTTATTTTTATTAATGAGAAACATAGGAATTTTAATTGAAATGTTTAAAAGCATACACTAATTTTTTTTAGTTAATTATTTTTTCATTATTGTATGTTTTATACAATGGTGACTTACCCATTGAGCTATTCAGTCAGCTATCCAGTCAGCTATTATTATTATTTTATTATATATATATACACATATATATATATATATATATATATATATATATATATATAATATATATATATATATATATATATGCCAAAAACTGTTTTATCTCTCTAATATGGACCTGTTTTCAAATAGGTTTTTCCACCCTGCTGCAGAATCACAATGTTCTTACAAAGAGACTATTTAGTTAGTTAAATGTCTGTCTCTTTTTATTCTTGCAGATAGTCTTTGAACTCGTTTTGAATATAAAAAAGAAGAAAGAATGCATTGAGCCAAACTGACCTTTGACAAGTTGCTTAAAATGACGTTCCTATTCACACAAATGTAGGAGTCAAGGTGCTGCTGTTGAGAGCACTTGAGGTTTTCATGGTTCATATCAGGAATGTGAAACACTGTGCTTCCTCCTTGAACATTTATTATGTCAAATTCTGATTTTAATTTATTGTTTTTTTTTTTTTTTAGAAAATGCTTCCCAGCTTATCTTTTATCCTCAGCCGAATTTGAAGACAGCGCACTCATATGATGATGTTTTGCATTTTGATGTAACCCAGCCCATTTAGCTGCAGACTTAACAGCATTGTTCTGTTGTAAATAGTCTCCAGCCCTTTTTTCTGTCCTCTTACAGGTTTTCTTCTAAAATTGGTCTCTATTCAACTCCATCCATCTTTTTGTCAATCTAATCAATTGGCTGCGATGTAAAAATTCAGCAGGAGATGCCGGCAAATTTGACCGACATTAACTTGCAACATTTATCTGCTGGAAATTCTGGAATATTGATGAAAACTTGAACTTAAAAAGATGATTGTAATCAGTACGCTTTTTCTTCTTCTGTTTTTTGGAAATCACCTTCCCACTTTATTGTCATGCATTTGTATCATGTTCTCTCTTGGCTTTGTCATTTGACTTAGAAATTTATGACCGATATGCTCTTTCAATGGCTCTTTAAAGCTCAAGGCTATAACCAGACTTATCCATCCATCCATCCATCCATCCATTTTCTTCCGCTTATCCGGGATCGGGTCGCGGGGGCAGCAGCTTCAGAAGGGAGGCCCAGACTTCCCTCTCCCCAGCCACTTCTTCCAGCTCCTCCGGGGGAACCCCAAGGCGTTCCCAGGCCAGCCGAGAGACATAGTCCCTCCAGCGTGTCCTGGGTCTTCCTCGGGGCCTCCTCCCGGTGGGACGTGCCCGGAACACCTCACCAGGGAGGCGTCCAGGAGGCATCCTGACCAGATGCCCGAGCCACCTCAACTGGCTCCTCTCGACGTGGAGGAGCAGCGGCTCTACTTTGAGTCCCTCCCGGATGACCGAGCTTCTCACCCTATCTCTAAGGG